>CARXXK010000002.1:39119715-39607862 GCA_949089665.1 Macrosiphum euphorbiae | reverse complement strand
TTCTAGGGAAACTTGACCTTACATAAATTACAATTATTACATAATGCATGTGTTCTCCGTTGTTCGTCTGTGTAAATTATAGGAATGTTTGTTTTGAGTAACTCTTCAATTTTTTGGCTATTTCCACAATACTATCCACAAAATGTCCAGCTACGTCCTTATTATTTTCATTTCCACGGAAAATTACAGGTGATGTTGGAATTTCGAATTTTTCGAGCAGTTCTACTGGTATGTCTTCATTTGCTTTAACCAAAAGTCCATAGCTCATGGGCTCGTGTTGTTGAAAAGCTACTGTTTTTTCTCCAATTTTCTCATCAGTTTTCTTAAGAATTGCTTCGAAATCTGCATAAATTACTATAGGATGACGTTGCGTTTTATTCCATGCAGTAAACTCGAGCATTGTACCAGGTTCAGGCATCTGAGCTAGTATAGGTTTATGTTCTCCACATATTAATTTATGTTGCTCTAGCCCTGCCTCACCGTTTAATTTATATTTATATTGTTGTTTATCGAATTTTGCAAAGCACCGTTTGCAGAAAATTGATTGTCCATTATGTCTAGTTTTTTGTGAGCTGATGAGTCGTGAAAAATTAGATATGTAGCTATAATGACTGTTATCCTCGTCTGATGTTATAAGTAGATCAAAATGATCCGGTTTTTCTTCATCTACTACTTTAAGAGGAAAAACTTTATATTCCGGAAATTTTGGCGGTTGAAATTTCTTGTCGATACCGTAAACATTGACAGACACGTTTGGATTATTTTTTTCAAAAATTTTAACTTTATGTAGTGGTGTTGGGAATGTTAAACCAGAAAAATTATATTTTTTCTCGTGTTTTAAATAATTATCACCAACACAGCATTTATTTTCTCCTGTAACATGTTTTGCTAGAATTGCCCACTTGAAGCATTGCATATCTAAGTTTTGAGGGTTAATCACAGCTTTTTTATTTTTAATGTTCACTGGAAGTGTTATATAAGAGGAACCGCCCATAGGTGTATATTTATATATACCCAGCATTAACCCGTCAATACATTGTAATGTGAAACCACTACCCTTGCTTGCATACTCGTCTTGCTCTTTCATTAATTTAGTAAATGCCTCTTCAACAATTTCCTGTACTCCAGTATCACAGAAAACTGCCTTAGCCGAAGTTTTAAAAGCACGGTTTTCCGACGAATATTCAACATTTGGTATATTATATGTCGCTTCAAGCTTTAAATTAAACTTGATCGGATTTTTACTTGCAATTGATTTTAGTAAATTAACTAGTTCAGATTTGATCGAATCGAGGAAGTATGTATAGTTTTGAATATTATTGGTGTTTTTTACGTAGTACCAGGTGATAGTATTGTTTGATGATGTAGATATTTTTGTAAACCCTGGAGACTTTACGAGATTCAGACGTATTTTTTTTGCCCTAACAGCGGATTGAGTGTTGGCGCTGGAAACACGTTTACCATTATCGAGTGTAGTGTATGAATCTTTAGAAAAAAAAAAAAAAAATTAATCTATGACGCGTTTATAAAAAGAAATAGCTAACCTTGAAAATCATAAAGTCCAAGATTCTCAACGGTGTCCAAAACTTCCAAGCATAAATCATCATTCGCATTACTCCAAAATTCATCCTTCGTGTAATCTCGCATGGGTGATAAGCGATCATTTTGCCCGAGAAGATCGGCGGTGTCGAGAACCTCCCAGCATTCATTCGCGTTACTCGTAAATACATCCGCCATGTTATCTCGCATGGGTGATAAGCGATCTTTATGAACGGACGATGTACCAGGTTGTAAGTTTGGTACAAAAACGTGTGGCGCGATCTGTACTATACCTGATGACAAAATTAAAATAAATATTTAAAGTGAATATAGAAAATAGGTACATACCATGAACATTTTTCAAATGTTTATTGAGGTTGGTCTTGTAACTGAACGTAATGCCGCACCTAATACACGGTATACGAATACCATCGTGCGTTTTTTCATGTCTTGTCAGATTACGTTTCACTGTAAATTCCGAAGCACATTTGCTGCATTTGAACGATTTCGAATGTGTTTTTCGGTGAGCGATCAGATTTGACTCGTATACGAATCCCAAAGAACATTGCTCGCATTTAAACATTTTAAAATAAACGGATAAGAAAAAATTAATACGTTATATAATAATTACGTACGTAGTATTAGCATAGAGCGAACGAGATGTAGGTAATAGAGCACTATAACACCAACTGAGGACAGTAATGAATAGCGACTATTCATTCATTCAAAAATCCCTACCGCCGCCGCCGCCACCACTGATACCCATCACGTGACAAAATACAGGGTCGTCGGATTGTTCTATATATCGGGTGTACTAATATCCGTATGGTATAGTGTTCAAACCATCTGTTAAAAAAAACTATGAAATCGGGCTCAAACGTATAACGGAAGACTGTATAGTTACCTTTTCTAGATGAGATATACTTTTCGCATGCAGGGAAATATATTTACAATTAAATATTCCAATTTTCTAAAATACCATACCCGTAAGTCCATTCTCTCAGTATCATTAATCTATCTAAACTTAAATTACCTAATTCTACATTTAAATTATATACACTATTATTGTTATAACTATAAATAGGAGTACTACGAATATTATATACAGTATTACTTAAGTCTAAATCTAAATATTCTAAATTATTAATAATAGATATAATAGGCCCCATTTTTTTTTGAAAAATTCTAAACAATAAAAGATCCCAATAATTTTTAGCTATACATGAACCCCTTAATTCTAAATTTCTTATATCATAATTTATACAACGTCTTATTTTTAAAAATACCTCCTCCCAATAATCCCTACTTGTATCTTGTAACCACATCACACTCCCGGATAACAAATTATCATTCCAGATAATGTGACCATGGTCGTCTACTAATTGGTAGGTTTGCTGAAATATTTTCCGGAAAAAATATTCGAAGTCACGATGCGAATATATTTTTAACTCCGGCTTAATAAAACTTAAATTTGTAATTATATTAGGGTTTAAATTTAAATTAAATTTATCGTATACAAATTCCCGCCATTCTATGCTAGTTGACATATGGTATTTTTTATGGAAATTTTTTTTTTTTCCCTGCATGCTTCACAACTCCATTCAAAATGTTGGTGATTGTCTAATGACGTCTCGCAATGAGGCGTCATTAGACCCTCTAGAGAGGTATGAAAATACCTCTCGATTACTTCTAAGACTTTAAAAAATAAAAATAAAAATAAAAATCCTGGATATAAATATTAGGCAATGATACTTACTCGATTCAGCGTCCATAGTTTGCAAAGTATCGCGTTGATTATTACGTGTTATGAGCTACTGATACGACGTTTAGAGTACAACTAATTCTAGTTCGTAATATATGTTTTTGATGAGAAAAAGTATATTTCTAAAACTATGAAGAGCATTGTCTATGAACTATCACAATCAGGCAAATTTTACATTATCACTATATATTTATGTTTTTGATTCATAAAGAGTATATTTCTATAACTATGAAGAGCATTGTCTATGAACTATCGTAACCAAGCAAATTTTTACATTATCACTATATATATATATAGTTTTATGCGGAGGAAGATTTCCAGCCTCTGCTCAACAAACTTGTAGCATGTAGTATCAGTTGTGTGGTATACATCATATGGTTTAACGAGATATAGTTAGCTATATGAAGGTGGTGTATAAAATATATATTATAAATATTGTAGAAAGAAGAATGTTATACGTATGGGAAAAAAAAAATAACGCTGTGAATAGTTGTAAAGAAGCGTTTATTAGTACCTGTATATACATCATTAATTTATCTACAAATTTTGTACTATATTAAATATTTTAACAGCTACTTCCCTACATTCTGCTGTACCTAATACATCTTCATAATATCTAGAACCATGGATTTTTACTAACTCATCCATACCTGCAAGCGACGCCTACAAATGTCACATTTTTTAAATTGTCGTATATAACGTAGTACCCTCATCATATACATGCTGTGTAAAGAAATGTTTTTTAGAACTTAACATAATTTTATGTCAACTGTTTCCTCTGGGCTCAATAAATTGCTATAATAGACCCGTCTCGGTGTATTTGATAGCTACAAAATGTTAAAAATATACCAGTAGATTATTTTGTGTTAAAGTCACTGTGATAACGCACCGGAGGGCTCGCACGCGCGTTCGCGGCGGCTCTTGGCATGGTATAGTGGCGGGGGAAATTATACTAATATGGTTGTATGATGTGACATACATCACAACAGGACATTACCTGAAAATGGTCTAATATTTTTAGATATGTGTGATAATGTACCATATCTTTAATGTTTTTTTTTTTAGTTCTTTATTTTACACAATATATTACAACAATCTGCTCTACTTATATATCTTAAGGAAATTGTAAATAATTTGTAAAATAAAAATACTTTTTTTTATTATATATAAGTAATAAAATATCATATTACAATAAAATATTACATTCTTAACGAAAAATTAATGTGCGGGCTGCTTTTGCGGTTTCACGTGCTACGAATCCCCTCGTCCTCGGTCTGGTTACTTCAGACTAAAAAAATTTGTTTTCTTTAGTATAAAATAATATGTAAAAATAAAATCGTATTACCTCAATTTCGTTCGAAGAAGCTAGCCATCCCCTTGCCAATTGTTTGACTGCCTTGATTTTCAAATCTGCTATTAAACCATTACCAGTGAAATTGAGTTGTTTTTTCAATTCTTGGACATCGATGCGGGATAAATAATATTCAACATTGCTTATTTTTGTATCTTTGGGTAGAGGCATTTCCTTTCCAAGATACATTGTAATATCACAGGCCTGACGTAATGCACTAGGTCGTGTATATATATTTTTCATATGAATAACTTCTTCCACGGCGTCATTTAATTGCAAGATCCTCGAAACATTCTCATTAGTTAATCGTACATGTTGATCCTGTTGCAAACACTTTATCGAGAGAACATTGTCACCGTTGTATTTATCTACTGAAGCCAATTTAAGCTCCTTCAGCATTAAATGAGATGGTCGTGAAAAATTGATGTAGTTAAGAGCTATATTAATTAGAGATTTATAGAATTCAATACTCATTTTAACACACTGCGAGTTATTTGTGATGTATATAACGCAATTAAACAAAAAATCAGGATCTAATCCTATATTTATAAAAATATTGCTATCAATAAAGAATGTAGTACAATCGATCAGATTAGCTGGCGGCGATGGTGGTGTATATTTGTAAGTTTTCTTGTAAATATTTTCCATATTTTCAATTGGACCAGCCATATTTATTTTACGCACTGAGAAATAATTATGATTTTAACACTGAATATGAGACAAGCACACGCGAGACACTTGGAACGATTATATAGAGTGACTGAAGTTATGTTGTGTAGTTGTGTTCATAAACGAGCAAATTAAATATTAATTGGTGGGGGAGACATCGAAAAGTCCCTACAGGTTAATCGGGAGGGGGTAAATGGTATAGTGGTGGGGGAATTTATACCTCGCGTACGCCAGTTAAATGAGATAGAATATACCTTCTCAATCACATGCGAGTAGGCGGTCCAGTGGTACGGTTGTCGCTTATCATGCAAGTTAACCGGGTTCGAATCACGGTCCGGCGGATAATATTTTTAAATTATTTTCCACGCGCGGCGGCAATGTCGAGCGGTGGTCATAGGTGGTGGGGTGGCGGGGGTACATCGTGTGTGATATATGGCGGGATGAGCAGACTGGTATAGTGGGATGAGCAGACGGGTATAGTGGGATGAGCAGACGGGTATAGTGGGATGAGCAGACGGGTATAGTGGGATGAGCAGACGGTGTATTGGGATGAGCATACGGGTATAGGGATGAGCCAGCAGGATGAGCTGTTTGAACTCTCTTTATTACCCTACTCGGGGGAACTCGCAAGCAGGCTCAAAAGTTACAACCATAGCATAACAAGTTCATAATAATAATATTATCTACCATCATTGAAATATGTAGTGCATTATTATTTATTACTAATCAAGTGTTTAAAAGTCGCCAAGCTAAGTTCAATTATTTAGCAGACTATTTTGACACAAATGATATCTATATGGTCGAAAGACTTGGCTATAAAACGGACTCACAACTTTTAGAGCCGTATTTTTTTTTTTACTTAGCGGTTTTACACGGTGTGATTTGTTGGGATATTATATGTATATATTAGTTCCTACGCTGTGCGCACATGCGGTAAATAAAAAAACACACACAGAAGTATGTTTAGTTCGTTATTTTTATTTATCATTATGTATATAATAATGTACAATACTACAGCCGTCGTCGTTGTCGTCCGAACCGCTGTGGTACGTGTATGACGTATAATAATAATATTATTTTTGTACGTACTGTGCCTAAATTATTGTCCGTCCGTGACCGTGAGACCGTTATGCAACGCGTATTACAGTACACACTCAGTACACCTATGTACAATAATAATAATAATAATAATAAAACATAACTCGATAACATATTATATGAACAGGATACGTGCGTGTTTATTTGTCAGACGCCTCTCGCGCGTGCGTCTTCTATCGCACGATCATCGTCCACTACATATAAATATATAATAATAATAATAATATAATGACAACATACCGTAAGTATAATAGTTCGCTTGTGTGTGTAAGAGAGATACGTGCGATTGCTACGATAATATAATAATAAAGTAATATACGGTTGAGGATGTACTTATTCAATATTCGCATTCGCCGCCGTCCGAGTGTCTGACTACGAGGCCGCTTTAATACTAATAAAATACTTAAGATATATTCTATTTATTTATTTATTTATGTATAATAAACAGGTATTAAAACATTTAGCAATTTGAATAATTATAAGTACAGTTCAGCTTATCTTATAATAGATTTTGGATACCAAAAATAAGTAAAAATTAGTAGTACCAAATACCAATGGTCATAGTAAACAGCTGAATAAAGAATAATTATATAGTACAGTAAAAATCATTAATTAACAATAATAGTTACAAAAAAAAAGTAATAATAATAATTTAAATAAGTAAATTTAAATTTAAGGCCAAATAAACAACATTCTGTCTGAATACATAACGCGACATAGAAAAAAATCAACATGATCCATTATACCTACAGTTAGCCAAAGATAGAGCTCTGGGGAAAAACGAGGTGGAAGTATAATTTTATTGCTTTTGCCAAGAGGGACATGAAAAAAATTAGATTTTCTTAATAAGTGAGTTTGTATATTAAAACCAATGTGAGATAATAATTCCGGAGAATAAATAAGACCATTTAATAAGTCATATAAAAACATAATATCCTCAACATTTCTCCTCAAGTCACTTGACGCGTTCCCCAATTGGGTAATATGATTCTCTTGTTATATTCTTAGTATACCTAAAAAAAAGGTAACGTAATAATAACAATAATAATAAGGTGTATAGTGTATGGGTAGTCTAAAAAAACCCACATAATATATAGTCTATGTCTAAGTCTAGTGTCATATTATTATTATAATACCCAATATTGTACTGTAATATAATATTTTGTTATACTGTTGGGTAAGCACGCTATAACACCGGTATTTGGATTCATATCCTATTCCTATATCGCATTGTCATAGCTCGTTGGCAGATTTGGGTAGTATTCCGAATACTTGTTAAATAATTTTTTTTGAAAGTATTCAATAGCGTATTTTGAATACTTTTTACAAGTATTCTGATTTCTGAGTATTCGGAATACTTTTTGAACGTCCAATATTAATTTGATATAGTTTATAACTATAATAAATAACAGATATGTGTGTATTATCGAGATTATAATAATGTTCATTTATAAACACAGAATTTTAAAAATAATATTTTTGCTATTGATATCTAAATCTACTAAAAATAGTGTTCAAAAAATATTTGGAAGATTTTTTGTGAAGTATTACAAATACTTTTTAATATTATTATCATAAATTATTTTACCCAAGTCTGCTCGTTGGGCAACCTTACTATCTTAAATCGTGGTGGTAATGAAAATAAAGTGAATGTTGAACATAATCTTATGAACGATTTATTTTTGATTTTCCTCTGATTCGAATGTGACCACTGACCATCAGGGCCGGCGTTATACGATTTTGAAGGGGGGGGGGGGGGGGGGGGTGAGATCAAGTATTTGCCGACTGAAATATAATTTATGCCGAATGTAAAAATTTCGAATCGTAATTTCTTAAAACAAACTATGTGAAGTATCTATAAAAATTCCTGGTTTTTCTGTATAATAAGTGAGGTGTGCTAAAATAATTAAAATTTGATAAATATTATACTAAAAAACATTATAAAAATTTTTTAAAAATTGATCTAAGACATTTTGAATACCTAGTTTTATGCATATAGTCTGTTATACTCCTAATTGTTACTTGTAGATTATACAGCCGCTAGCCGTACAAGTATACTGTACAAGATTGTCTGGATTATTTAAACTTTAAAAATTGTGTATTATTAAATTAATAAATGATTAGGGTTATAGAAACCAAAATATAAAATAAAACTTTGGCATCTGCGTGTTACACTTATGGAAGAATCTAGATAAACCACCGCCGTGTGAAAATTGATCAGGAACCTAACATATTAATAAATAAACCCCCCTCTATGAAAAATTGAAATGACACCACTGACTGTAATAATAAAAATATAGTCCTACCACCCACAGCCCACAGATAAGTGCTTGAGATAGCGATTAGCGATAGCATACTGATGGACTACGGTACTAAAAAAGTTATTATAGGTATTATATACGTATAGCAATCGGCAGTATTTTGATTTCTAAATCAGTAAACCCTTAAATTGTCAAGTGCGTATAGTCGAAAAACAAGGAATTCTACTTCCCCTTATTTGTATACTAAGTACTAACAGTGGAGTCAATAGTCATTGATTAAATAATAAATATCAACTTATATTTTTAATTTGTTATAACATAGTAAACTATTAATAGTGCCATCCTTTGTAATCCTAATTAGAAATCAAAATACTGCTGATTGCCTAGGACCCGTTCTCGTTTTTATTATTAAAATTATAACCTAAGAAAATCTAGGATAACAGTTTTTAACAAGTCGTATAATTTCTGACAGTTCTCTGTTATTAAGAAAATGCCGACTGATAGTTACGAAAAATTCAAAGTGGGGAGGGGTGTGACGACCCAACATATCCCCATTGCCGCCATCTCTGCTAACCATCCCCATTCACACCAGTGTATAACATTTAATAAAATTAATACATACATATTATATACTAACTGATCCCGTGCACTTCGTTGTCCATTAAATGTACTAACTATTCTATATGATTCAAACTTTGTTCAATTTGTTATTTAATATTCGGTGTATGGTGTTCAAAACTTAAACATTTTCATCGATCATCTTGAATCTCAAAATATTTGGCAAGCACTGAGTTAAGCACTACCTTATAAAATGTAAATTTTGGAAGTTGATTTCTTAGTGCACACTTACATGGTGGTACGAAGGCACCATGACAATTGCAAGCCTCCATCTATCATTATTTAGTCTCTACGTTGATCAGTCAGTCAGTTAGGACACGTTGGGTAATATTATAAGTATTATAGCCATCCCGACCGGCGTTGCCAGTGAAACACGCTTGCGATGATGAGAGCAATATATTTTAAGGTAGGTAAACCACCTGCGGTGGTTTACAGACCCCTCGAGGGACATACGTAATCTATCTATCTATATATATTTTTTTAATTTCAAAAGGTATCAGTAAGATAATTTACGTAAAAACGTAAATCAGTACCTGCTAATTACAATAAACTTTCAATCAAAATTGTACAATATTAGATTACTAATAATCGTAAGTTGGTAACGATCTGCTGTTCATTAGGTGTCTAGAGACTTTAAATATATAATATATATAATGCAAATATATATTTTAAGGCAAGGGATGCTGTAGCATCCAAGCCGGTCAGCGCCTGAACCTAGCCTTAAATGAAAATATTACTAAAAAACAATCAATTTATGTTTTGTTAATACTAAAATGCACATAACAAGATTTATTAAAGTTTAGTGAAGTTATTATCTTACCTATGATTAATTAAAGCTAAAGCAATGTTGGCTTTATCATAGAGTTTTTCAATGGATATTTGTTATTAAAAAGCAAAACACTATCATCTACAATGCAAATTACCTTACCATCAAAGTTTAAATTTAACGACCCATTTATATAAATTAGAAATAAATATAGCCCTAAAACTGTACCTTGTGGAACGCCAAAAGTTGTTCTTCTTTACTATAACTATTATTTATTCCGTTCACTTAATTCAAATGAAAAAATATGATTTAAACAAATCCAGTCATACTCCTCGAATACTAAAATTATTAAGTTTTTTATTCTTATATTTTGATCGATAGAATCAAACGTTTTTTTAAATATAAATAAAAATGTCTAATACTTTATTTTTAATATTAATATTTTCATATTACATAATAATTATATTTAGTTCCATTAAAAATAGAATGATTAGTTGAACGTCCTTTTCTAAAACCATATTGGTTATGATTTAAAAAGTGACTCTTATCTAAGAATTCAATTAATTTATTTGAATACACTTTTCTAATACCTAGTTTATTTAATGTTAATGTCAAAGAAATAGGTACATAGATTCAACAAATTAATACATCACAATTTTTATGCAAGGGGATTATAATTGCCTTTTTAAGGACTCCTGGAAATACTCAAAGTGATAACCATTTAATAAAGGTAATTGATAAAGGAAGTGTAATAATTCTTCTGAGTCAATTAAATGGACAAATTGTTATGTAAATTGGTATCTAGGAATTAAATCCTACTCTAAATAAAATAAATCATGAAATAATTTGTAGGCTGTGGGCTCCCAGCGAAGGGAAGGTAATGCTTATTTTTTAATGAACTTGTGATCATAAAACGATAATCAAATTTAACATCTGTAAATACAGAGCGAAAGGCATATTATTATTTCTAATATCTGTCCCTTATGTCTCTCATATAGTCATGTATGCGTTCGTAGGTGATTTGTTAATTGGATATTTTGACCTACTACTTTTTGCAAAATGTCAAACGTTATATCGTTGAATGACTTTTCGCATATGTCACATGTAAACATGTTTCTTTCCAGTATGCGTCCGCTGGTGTATCGTTAGACTTGCACTTTGACTAAATGTTTTATCGCAAACGTCACACGGGTACGGTTTCTCTCCAGTGTGAATTCGACGGTGCTGAATTAAATTGCTACAAACACTAAACGATTTATCGCAAACGTCACACGGGTACGGTTTCTCTCCAGTGTGCGTCCGCTGGTGTATCGTTAGACTTGTACTTTGACTAAACGACTTATCGCAAACGTCACACGGGTATGGTTTCTCTCCAGTGTGCGTCCTCCGATGTACCTCGAGTTGTCCGGTTGTGTTGAATGTCTTGTCGCAAACGTCACACGGGTATGGTTTCTCTCCAGTGTGCGTCCTCCGATGTACCTCGAGTTGTCCGGTTGTGTTGAATGTCTTGTCGCAAACGTCACACGGGTACGGTTTCTCTCCAGTGTGAATTCGACGGTGCTGAATTAAATGGCTACAAACACTAAACGACTTGTCGCAAACATCACACTGGTAAGATTTCTCTCCAGTGTGCGTCCGCTGGTGTATCGTTAGACTTGCATTTTGACTAAACGATTTATCGCAAACGTCACACGGGTACGGTTTCTCTCCAGTGTGCGTCCGCTGGTGTATCGTTAGACTTGCACTTTGACTAAACGATTTATCGCAAACGTCACACGGGTACGGTTTCTCTCCAGTGTGCGTCCGCTGATGTATCGTTAGACTTGCACTTTGACTAAACGACTTATCGCAAACGTCACACGGGTATGGTTTCTCTCCAGTGTGCGTCCGTCGATGTACTGTCAGAAGGCTTTTATAGTTGAATGACTTGTCACACACGTCACATGGGTAATGTTTTTGACCCACGTGCGTCATCAAGCTAGATGTGAGAGCTTTCATTTAAATGATTTACTATCACTAATTGGAAATGTCACCGTTATTTCCGTTGCACTGATTAAATACTATTAAAGTCTGGCATTATTGATTTATGCATATCTACAACTAACTATTGGTTTTTCCTACAATTACGTTGTTGCCAAGGCGGATATATATATTAAGATATACACCTTAGTTGTTGCTGGAGACTCTTCTGTTTATGGTCAATTAGAATGTAATGTCATATTATCTGAATTTTTCAGGCCAGTATTTAGTGAACTACCATTTCAAGGTATTTTATTATCAAGATTGAATATGAAATCGGAGAAATTAATAATATTGTATGACCGTGATCGGAATGTCAGTACAGCTCTAAATTTTAAATAATATAATATTATGTTTGATAGTAGTTTATCATTATTTACAATTATAGTTTATTAGTATAATAATATGTAAATCCGTAATAATTAAATTTTGAATTAAACAAGTTTCAAAATAAAAATATTGTATTTTATATTAAATAGTTAATCTTTGATAATATTTAATACAGTATATAATGCATGATGTACCTATTTCTATTACCCTTTATAATTTTTCATATTTCAAAAATTCTGTTAATTTTATTATAGGTTAGTATGTACAACCTGATTTGAACTTACTCTACTCTATATATACGCACTTTCTTAGAAGTATAAATATCTATATATTTTGTACTAAAAAAAGTATATTGTGACATAGTATTATTGAATCTACGTTGCATTTGTTTCATACATGTTGGTTGTAATTTAATATATTAAATACTTAGGGTTATATTAAAGTCGTCAATCATTACTTCTCTACACACTTAAATTGCGTTCTAATTTTGCCCTATATAGACTGATTATTTCAACTCATTCGCTATAATATAATGAATGACTATAAACTTATTAATAAAATAAGGAAGATTGCAATTACTTTCAACAAAAAATGTAATACTTTTTACAATTATAATAAACTGTTTTAAGATAATACATAATATATTACATGGGCGATACGATTGCGCGGTCTATATTTTTAAGCGTACGATTGCGCGCGCTATATTATTTTAACTTTTAAGCAACGTTGCCAAATATATAGGTCCATGGTAAATCCGTAGGATACCATAGTAGATTATAGTAGATTATTTATTACTTATTTTTGCCGATATCAGACAAACTTCCCATCACTAAGAATGAATTGGTTATATTATGTATCAAAAATATTATCTTTATTGTAAATGTCCATACATGTACGAATATACCTATACTATAATCGTGCATGATGTGACTATATCAATTAACTATCAGTTGTGTTCAGTTCTAATAATAGTTTTAAAAAAAAAATGTGTTAACTATAATATAATATTATTTATTTTTAGGACTACAAACGGGGCTGAAAGTTTCCATAGTACATATAATGCACAGTTTAATAGTGCTCATCCACCAATATTTGTCGTTATAGCTACCCTTATGGAACCTCAGGCAGAAACAGTTACCAAATTATTAACCATTTCCAAAGGTATAATAAAACCAAAATCGAATGAAGAATCAAGGAAAATTGAAAATTTGAAAAATGAACACAAACATTATGTAAACAATAAAACACCAGAAAATGTACTAAAGTATTTGGCCATAGTTGGAAATAGGTATCGGGGGTTTAAAATTTAATATAAATATTGATTTACGAGTATTATATTTTTTCAATTATTAAATTTCTTTATTTTGTATTATTTTTTTTTTAACTCTTTTATTTTTTATTATTTACGTTAATTTTTTAATTTTTTTTTAAATAACATTTTTTTTATATTATTAACTTTTTGTATTATTTACGTAATACATTTGGCAACGTCGCACCCAATTTCACGCGCAATCGTACGCCTTTGAGTAATTAAAATGTTGTCTTTTGTTATTCGGGCACTGCGCGCAATCGTATACCTAAAAAGGTAAAACGCGCGCAATCGTACTCCGCCGATTACATATAATACATTTAAGAAATGGCCACAGTCTCAGTTGCCTTCAATATAACAATGTAATTATAATAAATATGATTGAGTGAGCTGCAGAAAAATTGCGCTTAAAATTACGTACGGTTCAATTTATTGATAAATAATGTACGGAGTGCTTTCTTCCTTTATATACTAGGAACACGCCAAGAGAATAAAAGAAAATAGGAAACCCTAAAAAAACGGAGTGGATAGGCTGGGAGCTTGTAATTTGCACCAAAATAAGGGTGTATAATTTGCACCACCCTCAGGTAGTCGAAAATAGAATTTATAATTTGCACCAAATTGATTATTTATTTGTTCAATAATCGAATTTTCGATTTTGAAATACTATGACGTAGGAAATACACCTCCATCGAATAGCATACCAAATAGTGTTCTTATTTATGTTTATATTTAGTAAACCATTTATGTATAATATTCAATATAATGAAAATAATAGGTCCCAGAACCGTCCCTTATGAGTAGGGATGAGAAGTTATAGGAGCTAAAATAGACAAAATATGCATGCAAATATGCAAGGAAAAATTATAATATATGCATAAAAAATTTAAAAATATGCAAAAAATATATTATAATATGCAATTTTTTCCATAAATAAAAACATGTTTAAAATAAATTAATATAAATAATATTCCATTAAATTTGTTTCTATTAAAATATAAATAATTTTTGAACGAACATACGATTGTACAACAACGGTTGTCACTAGACTAATTGAATTAAAATAACGTAAAGACGTCAAACACTCACATATTATATTGATATTGATATATCTATAAACGATTAGATTATACAACAACGGTTGTCACTAGTCAGACTAATTGAGTAATAAACGATTAGATAAGATACTAATCCTAGATTTACTTTTATATACCTACCTACTATTAAATGTTACAATTCTACAATTTTCAAATTTGTTATCTGCATTTTTATTTTATTGATTATTGCAGACTACGAACACATACAATTCTATAAAATAATAAATTTTTCATGTCAGTTGTATTAAATTCCACATAATTTTACTAAATATGCATTTTTATGCACAAAAAAACATGAATATGCAACTTTTAAGAAAACTACCAATATATGCAAAAATATGCAAAATTTAAATACCAAATTTCGATTCATTAGGTTATAAAACAGATTTTTAGCTCACCTAGCTATAAATAGAAGATACAGAAAAAAATATGCAAATCCTATAACTTCTCATCCCTACTTATGAGGTACTTATAATGACGTAGTAAAAGAAATATTAACTCTAACTATACTTGCTTTCTATTTATTAGATATGAACTTAACAGTTCATTTATTTCTCCTCTCAAACCACAATAATTTAAGTTTTTTAGAAGAATTCCATGATTTATAAAATCAAAGGATTTTTTTATATCTAAGAAGATACCTAGAACTATATTACTGTTATCTGTAGGTTCGTATGTATAAATATATTTATTGAGAATAATACATCATTAGTAAGCCAGCTTGTTATAAAGCCAAATTGAGTTTTAGAAAAAAATTCTTACAATTTAAAAATTACATTATTCTATATTTTAGGCATTTTTCGAATATTAAATAAACATATTCTATTTATTAGATATTGATTAAGATTTTTCTATAAGTCGATAGTTAAAACAATTTGTGGGGTTACCAGATCATGTATTGGGACAACTATATAACTTTTACAGCATGACGGGTAAATACCCAAAGAGATTGAGGGTAATGATAGTCGTAGCAACAATTAAATATTTTCCAAACCGGGTGCCAATAGGAAAATATACTATATAGTATGCATACAAATAAATAAAATATATGTATTAGGCTTCAGTATTTTCGTAAATTTTAAAGTACAAAATATATAAGCTAAAAATTTGAACTTTTTCGTCTTTTATAGGCATCGTTTTTTCGAAAAGTATTGTCAGATTTGGAAACTAACTGTTTACATAATTTTAAAGTTATTAAACCAACCTATTTTTTTCTTTCCTTCATACTTAAGCATGTTAATGTTTTTATTTTGTGTACTTTATAGAAATAATTATAACTTACTAATTTACTAAATTTAAATTCTTAGAACAAAATTCTGCTTAGGAGTATGAAATTAAAATGTTAAAAAATCAAAAAAATCTTCAAATTTTGATTGACTACAAATGTCTGATGTTATGGGGCCTTCACTGTTACTAGTGCACATGGGGGCTTTTAATTTTAAGCTAAGAACTAGATAATATTATGGTATAACCAAGTCAATAGTTTAAAATTAAATCACCATTCACCCAGAAGCAGTTAAGGTCCTATATCACATGGTATTTGCCAGACACTCTCTACCCCCCTCGCCATGACGATGCCAGTCCATTATATCTAGTCCATGGTACAGACCAGGATTCAAAATAGTCTAATAGTTATCTTAGGAGGACTTGATACCCGCATTCGTTGTCTTCGTCTTACAAATGTACAACATAGCAAAAAACTGTTATGCGCTGATAGAACCACTCCCTCGGTATTTATAGTAGAATTACCAAAATTCGACAACGCATAGGGAACAACTTTATTTGTGTCGTAGCGTTTTTATTATTTGGTTAATATATAATAAAATTAATTAAAATTAAACTTATCAGTTTGAGAACATTAGGATTTTTTTTTTGTTTTTTTCATTTAACTATTAAAAATGTTTGGTATATGCTATAGAAAAATAAAAACTCTACGACACAGATAAAGTTGTTTCCTATGCGTTGTGGAATTTCAGTAATTCTATTATAAATACCAAGGGAGTGGTTCTATCCCGCGAAAAACAGTTTTTCTACGTTGTACATTTGTAAGACGGAGACAACTCATACGGGTATTACGTCCTCTTAAGCTGTGCTTCTGACTTTTTTTTTCGTATGGACTATGTCCGAGAGTAGACCCAGAGGCCTAGTTCGGACACCTATTTAGCAGAATTTCTATTTGGGCACTAGAAGGTGAGTAGGTATGTCCGGTTGGGGTATGGCAGCCTCGCCGTCTTGACAGTTGCCTGCCCAGAGAGCGATGCCGCCCGTGGCCGGGATTCGAACCGGCGAAGGTGCGCGTTGCAACCGACGTCGTAGTTCACTCAGCCACTCCGTTCTCCTTTTGACTAATGGCTAATGAGTAATAATTAATAACAATAGAAAATTATAATAGAAATCGGTATCGTCCGCCCAAGGACACTGGAATGGAGAATTTATTGCTATAGTAATATTATGTTTTTTTTGAGCTTTTTTTCTGTGGATATAATGTACCCATACACCCAGTGTATTTTCCGAGATTTGTACGATCGGAACTGGGCTGCAACTTAATTACCTACATAACATGCCACCGTCAATGCCACGCACTAGTGAACCACAGTGTAGTCTATAATATTATAATATAAACAGCCGTCATTATAAATTATAATATAATAATTTATTTTAATGACTAATGAGTTATACTTACTGCAGGTACACAACAGGTGGATGTGTATATTATTGTATAATATAGGCGATCGCCATATTATTATGTCAACACATTATCAAATACACAATTGTAATATTATTAGCAATATGTGCAATCCTTAAATACGACTTTATGGAGATCAAGGCTGGCTGTTTATTTGTCCATCTCAAACTAGCACGTCCGGTACATTATTGCACCTACACGTAATGAATGAGCGAGCGAAGAACAAATGCAAATCCAGTCACAGCAACATCACGTCAGGTCTTCTCGGTCGTCTTCTCGATGTCGTAAGAATTATTATTATTCCAAACTCGCTTAATCGTGTTATCTGGCCCCGAACTATTGTTTAACGTTTTATATACTTAGGTAATATTACAATCATTTGAGGCGCTATTAATAAGTCGGGTTTCTATACGACCGAGCACCGTGTCCCGTTACACGATTTTACAAATTAAATACAATATTCTGGTGTATCGCATAATAATATAATATTAACCATTAGTACCTTACCATTTATAATAACCACACTGTGTAAAGTTTGATACAACCCAATGATTATCATCTTTGGTATCATTGCAGGTACACACATTATACAGATTACGAAAAATTTAAACAAGGTAATAATATATGGTATCAAACAAATGTTTCGGAAAATTAGTTGGGCCACAATTATACACTGGGCATGTTGTATGGTTCAACCCGGTTCTATCCATTTACCCTAATACACTGTAACTGCAGTATTTCATGTAACCGTGTTTAAAATTATCTTTTTATTCACCAACTTAAATAATACTGTTTAGGTATAGGGTAAAAATTATATTGAATTTATGGCAGCACAAAAATATACAATATTAGCTGCCTAGGCTCCCCAAAATAATAAACATATAAAATACTATTTAATATCATGACATTATTCCCTTATGACAAATGTATAATATAATTTTAAAGCTATTTGAGCCCTTGTAAAATATCACAATTAAATAAACAAACAATATAACGTATGGATTACTCACAAAATAATATCTGTATGAAGCTCAAGCTGGCTGGCTGTTCTAGTTATATCATAATTCTACACACAAACTACAAAAATAAAAATATAAGGTAAATACTAAATTCAGACCACAACAATTTTCGAGATGAATATGAATACCTGTACAAGATATATAGGTACAAAATTTTTTTACTCGGATAAAATTGCAAAACATTTATTGAACACTATATTATTATGAATAGTACTGATCGTATTGTAAAAATAACATTGAGATAGAATTATTTTTTTAGTGTCACTCGTTAGATAAAAAACAATTATTGTTCGTCCAAATTTAAGATGAGCAATCAATAAACCAATTAAAAAAAATCAAATGTAGTTTTTTTTAGGGTTACAGTTATCAAAACCTATTAGGTACGTGCCAATAATGAATTAAATAGGTAATAGCGGTATACGAATGCAATTCATTGTTTCGTAAATAAATAGTTACATAATATTATTATAGATTAACAACCCTATGAATATGTGTACTATAGTGTATTTACATATATATATAATATAATATATATCTAGTAAATATAGTTTTTAAAAAAAAATGTGGTGTTATCTTAATCATAATGTCACAGATAATTCATGACAACTAAACACACAAGAATTCCCAACGTTGATTTTTCTTTAAAAAGATTTATCGAAAAGCCTCCCGATTTCCAAAATCATCACTCTCTATATAATGTAAACGAAAATCTTTATTACTAAGTTTTAACTGTCTGTATCCAATTATTCGTAAATAATAAATTAATTGATAACACAGAAATGAAATAATGAAAAAAGCAGTCTCATTGTACCACTAATATGACTCTTTCTGTCACAATGGTAATCTTTTTTTGGACAGTCATAATTGTCAACAAAGTTCATATTTTAATTATAATCCTTCAATGATAAGGGACATTGAACTTTAGAAGTACTTCCATCTTTGTCTTTCCTGTTGACAGATAGTTTGTCATCTGGTGAGTGAAGAGAAGATAAAATATGAAATGCTTTTCCATCTTTGCATTTATAAAAAGAAAATCCCCTTATTGCTTGTTGCCCAATTGGCTCTTTGCAGTTAGTTGTCTCTTGTAATTGGAAGACATTTTCGATTCGATCTAACAGTTCCACATGCATATATTTTTTTAGTTGATTGTTTATTAAAAAGTATATTACTTGAACAAAAATTGTCCATATACGACATGATTTTTATTTTCCAAGTACTACCCTAACTCCAAGACCAGCTTCAACTGTCCCTTCTTTTTTACCTGTATACATTTCAAATTTTTAAACTGTACCGAGAACTATCATATAACATACATACCTTGTAACCCCCTTTTACTGGCTTATCTTACATATTATACTGCTTCAGTAAGTTTCGACCCTTGAATTTTACTATAACTTATTAGCTTCATCAACAGTGACATCCCAGAGAGGTCTATATGAATTTAAAAAGTTTTGACCAATATAATCCAATAATAGTCGAATTTGATATAGTTCGTCATAGTTGGCTTCCCCTCGTTTCGGTTGAAGTTTATTATCATATTATTTTACATTTTCATTGTACTTTATATAGGTACATCACTTAAAAATGTTCTTAGTCGCCACCCTCTTAACAAGAGGTGGATCTGAAGCTACCTAATGGCCATGGTATAGAAATACATAATCATGTGTTTTATATTTACAATAACAATATGATGCACATAATATGCACAATGAAAAATTATATTTTCAACAATATTTTATTTTTTGTAATAGGTTATATTATGAGCATTTTAAAATATTGATAAATTGCTTCAAATCTAAAATATCAAAAAATCCAGTTTGGGCTCTGGATACTTTTGTTATCTTTATATAATAGATAGTTATTCTGTATTCAATTCACTATGAAATAATGTCCTAAATAATAAATTAAAACCCATTCTTCTGAGCGTAAACTTTGCTGTGTTACAGCCAAAGACAACATACTATTTGGTTCTTCCTCTCAAAAGATGTAAAATAACTCCATAGATATATAATAATATATAATATATATTGTAATAATAGACAATAGCATATAATAATATATAAAATACATATATAATAATACATAATTATACTGCATACATATATTATGTGTATCTGGTCTCACATAAATTGTTAAGACAAAATAGTTCACGCTACAACTATTCGAAGGGACAACATTATTTGAATACCACAATTATTCGTGCACAATTTGTTGTGCAAGTAGATTTTAGTAGTTAGTTCCACGATATATATATAATTATAATCAATCGATAGTTTGATTAGTATATGTTACTTTAATCTTTTATTTTTAAATTCCGAGAACGAGCTTTAAACTAAATTTATTATAATCGTCATTATGAAAATAGACTAAGGATAAAGGTATATAAACCTATTAACTTAGGCAGAAGTATATAATTGCTCATGCTTAATAGTATTGTTTTACCATTAAATTAATAATAATAATGTTCAAATTCAATCGTAACTACCTATTATTGAGAAACTACTAAATGCACATGTAAACCAATTATAATTAGTATGATAACCAAAATTAATACAAAGCATAGATCATATTTCTAAGAGATCCAGCACTAATGTCTCAGCGACATCAGGTGGACTCTTTGAATTAATGACTGTTGCATGTGTCACAAAGGTACGATTGTCTATCACCATAGAAATAATAAAAATAAAAAAAAAAAACCTATTTTAGTTTCAAATTCTAATTCAAATACAATAGATTTCGCCAGTATGAAGTTTTAAGTTTTAAAATTAATATGTTTTAAGTTTGATAATATTCTGAATGAACGATGAATGTATTGATTTTACAATGATGATGTGTTTTTTTTTTAATTGTTATTTTTATTATTCTAACAGAATAAAAATAAAAATTTATTTCATAACCGACATGCGCGTCATAGGCAAAGAACACTCGATCGGGTAAGAAGCACACAGCCGACGCTGAGATAACTCAATAGAATAAAATAATTAGGGGGAGGGGAAAGCACGTATTCCGATTTGTTGTAATAATATGACGAAGAAAGGGAAAATAATTATTTATATTAATATACGGCATAATCATAACATGCGTGAGTATAATAAACAGCTTTAACGATGAAACTGGGCTTGAAACCGATTGAAAAGATTCGGTTTTAGTTTTAATTTTGTAAACGGGTTTTTAATTTCAATTTTTCAATACTGCTATTAGGAAATTTTGATTTTGGTTTCGATTTGTATACTAGTCTCCAATTTTTTTCGGGTTTTTGTTTTAAATATCCTATTACCGGTTTCCAATTTTTTCCTGATTTCGTTTTTTGATTTTCGTTTTCGGTTTGAGTTTTTAAACGGTATATACCAGTTTATAAAACCGGTTTCAAGGCCTGGTTTATTAGTATATTAATTTTTTTTGAATCAATGGATCGCGCATTCAAGTCGTCTTTTGTGTAAGAGTAAACTTTCCCAAAATGTTCAAGATACAAAGATTTTCAAAAAAAAAAAAAAAACAGTTTTTTTTTTCTAAACACATTATTTCGGTTTTTAAGTTCTGTGTTACCAGTTTCCAAATTTTCTTCGGTTTCGGTTTTAGATTATAATTACCGCTGTATCCAATTTCTTTGGTTTCGGTTTGATTTTTTTTTTCGTTTTCGGTATTTTTAACGGTTATACTGGTTTCTAAATCGGGGTTTGAAACCTGTCTTAAGCCCTGACTGAAACGGGAAAAAGATAATAAAGGTATAACGATAATGACGTAAGAGCGATCAGGGGAGACCGGGAGGGCCACAGGGTAGAACATTTTGGATTAGAGAAAAGGAAGATTTTAATTTATATTTGAATATTATCTTCACATCATCGTTACATGTTTCATTATTTTGTTAGATTATTAGTATACACATTTTTAAACGACAAAAAATCATGAAAAAAATAATATAACAAATATTAAAAATGTTGGTTATAATTTTAATTTTGTATCTAGAAATCTGTTTGAACACATGTATAGTTATTTACAAAAATGGATATTAGGTAAAGTATATTTCATCAATGGGTACTTACAATGTGTATAGAATTTAAGACTTATAATACTGCACATTATTAAATAGGTATAGGGGTATCTAAAAAAATTATTTTGTGTTGAATAATAAACCATGCCAAATGTAAATTTATTTTCTAATTGACTTTAATAAGTTAGGTACTGTTTTAACATAAAAGTATATATAAAAGAAAATTTTAATAATTTTTTATTATGTATTATATGGTCACTATTTAAAAAAAAAAAGTGGGTAAGTGGATATGATGTACAGTAGGTTACAATTGGATCAATGTATAACGGATTGTATTAAGCTTGAATTCCTGATATATATCATAGTATAAGAAAAACGATTCTGAGCAGAGACAGTTTGTCAGTCTGGATATTGTATTATTTATTATATCCTGTAAGTTGAATTTATATTATAATAGGTATTATTATTTTTTGTTAGTTTCTATGGTGATAAACTGAAAATGAAATAAAAATCCCATTTTTAGCAGTTTTTCGTATTTTGTCGGTGGTTTTTCCTATGCAATTAAATAAGTATTGAGAAAATCGAAAAATGACCTTTCTAAAGTACCATTTTGATCTAATTTGCTAAAAGATAAGGTACTTTATGTTGAAATCAAAGCACTCCTTCTGGTAGTTATTTTGTATACAGGATATAAAATAAATAAATAAATAAATAAACACCATTGTAAAAGCAATAGCTTCCTCCCTCCACTCAGAATCTAAAATATAGTGTTGATAGTGGTATAAAATATAAATAATATATAAATGTGAAAAAATTAAAAACTTACATTTTTCAAGCAATACATAATTTCACAATTTTGAAAATAGTTATTATGTTTCGAAATACCTAATGAGTCTCCTTTGATAAGAGAATCGCCCTTGTATATTATTGTATTTAACAAAACTTTGTTGGTATAAGAGGAAACTTGGTGCAGTGAGCCGCACATTAGTAGTCTGAGTACTTACAACTTTTCCAAAACCGTTTCCTAGAAATATCGTTTGTTATAATATTTTGCAGTATATATTATATCATTGTTGTAAGTACATGAACTGTGAGCTGCTATACGCTTAACAGTATATAGGTATTTAACCTTTAATAATATACTGTCTATAGGCTATAAGTTATGTTTGAAACTTTCGATGAGGGGAAACTTTACATTAGCTAAACAGCGCTTTACTTATAGGTATTACAAGTGTGAATAACAAGGGCACATAAATAAGCGAACATTGGAATATTAAACAAGACGGTACAATCACCACCTCCGCAACCCCCTCCATACCACGTGCAGCCGACTATACTCAATGAGTTCATGCGAGAAAAATATTGTTTTCTCATCTTTGTTTATAATAATATAAGCCTGTGATAATTAATATTTCGAAGTGAAATTAAACCCCAGTGTATTGATTTAGCAAAAACAGTGGTTTAACTCCGCAACAAATAATAAGCTCCTCGTTGTCGGTGAGAAATGTTAACTGTAAAATAATTATTCAATAAATCAAAATATAATTTAGTAAAGCCGCTAAGGTGGAAATAATCGAGTGGTATGAATATGGTATAATGTAGTAGTTGAGTCGCCATAATATACTAATTTCAAAAAGTGATGACTGATAACTAATAATAATTTATAAACCATAATATTATGCATTTGTAAATACGAAAATAAAATTCAAATGAAATCATATATTGTGTTTTTCGCAATAATTATTTTCCAACCGGTAGCGACAAAATCTAATGATAATTTTTTCAATTTAAATAAAATTCATAAAAATTATTAATGTGTTTACATAATATAGTTTCAACGAATTTAAAGAATAAAATATTCTTCCCATTTTATTCAACAAAAACCATAATCATATTTTTGTGTATTATATTCAAAGTAAACCACACAAATTGCAGCTACACAGTTGTAATGTACCTGTAGGTACTATATTTTGAAGGTTTAATCGGTGCCCGTGCCCGGACAATTAGTCTTTGCAAATTATTTTTCACCAAGTCCAATTATTGCAACTTATTATAGTCCACCGGAAATAGGTGTCCTACACGGCAGTGTCTACTGGGTACTTAATGTATTTATCTACATTTTTATCTACGCCAAAATGAAAACCAACACTTTATTATAAAAGCCAAATTAAATTTTTATTAACTACATTATTAAACTTTGTATACCTAACAACGTTATTTGTCTATGCAATTAAAATATAACACTTAAGTAAGTACCTACATGCATATTATAATTACACATTAAACTTTATTATTATGAAACAGCTATTATATACATAAAGAGAGAGAAATATTTTGAACACGTCAAAGTGTAAATGTGCAGGTTTGTTCAATCAGCTTGCTGCATAATTATTTAATTTATAATATTTGAATTTGTTGTGTATCTCTTATTACATTGTCGTCAGTTAACCGTCTTATAACTACGCATTTCCATTATAATTTAGACAGATTGTTACTTTTTGTATAAGATGACAATATTATGTAGGTATTATACTCTACAATCGTCCTGTATCAGAATTTACTTACCTTAATTCGAAATTAAAATTGAAGTCACATAACTTTTTGTAAATTTATTTAATGGCAAAATTTACATTTCATAATTTTAAAAACTTTTTTTTAATTTTTAGATCAGTGGTTTTCAAACTTTTATTAAACATGGCACACAAAACACTGACTTTTTTTTTGCACTAAATATTATAGATAAACAAAATGTTTTTGAATTATAATTATATACATTTAACTAGAAATATGTGAATTGATGGGCTACCAAATTGTTATTAATTATATTTTTATAATTTTATTCTTGGACGAATAGTCGACATTTTTCTGAAGACCACGTCACACTTTGTGCCACGGCACCCAGTTGAAAATCACTATAGTAGATAGATGCGATGACTAAAACGTATAATATTACATACATAAGACATATAAGGAGGGAATAGATATAGGGTGATGATCCCTTCGGAACAAAATTTGTTAATTTAATCCGTTATTCAGTATCTTAAGAGGTCTTTTGAGGTGACGGGTAGGATTGTCAGGAATAGTGAGTGATGATAATTGAGAGACTAGAGGCAAAGGTTGGTGTAGGAGTTTGGAGTTAAGCCAATTGTAATGGATTTCAGATAGTTGGTCCACTGATTCTATTTTTAAGTCTTTGTGTAGGGATTCATAGGTTACGTAGGTACCAGGGGGCCTAGGCTTTTAGGCGAAGAGTGCCGGATTGAAAGGCTTTGGATGGTATGGGTTTGAAAAGGTTCAGAGTATCCCTAAATTTGCATATCGTAAGGCCAAAAGAGTCTCCGTAGAGATTTGTAAAGTGTGGATTTTGTGTGAATTTATAGTTTGAATTTAAATATATAGAACGAACGTGGTTATTACGAATTTTTCGTTTGGACCTTATAGGTACCAGGTACCTTCCTTCGAAGTTAAAATTGAAGGCACACAACTTAGATTCAAATATTTTGATGTGTGTACATTTTACCAACAATATAAATGATTTGGTCAATATCACAAACAATACCAACAGACCAGGACAAAAGTCTTATTTTATCAACTACAGTTTATTGCGGGTTTTCGAAGGCGGCATCGTATCGTTAAAAAAAAACGTCACATTGTATACCTCGGGATATACGTAATACCCAGTAGCTATAGTAACTATATGTAAGTACGGTCGTGAGAGTTGCGGTCGATGTCGTATGACGCGATATAAGATGATGATGAGACATTGAATCGCGTGCGTGGATCTACAGAGATACTCAATAATAATAATAATGTAATTTAACGAAACCAATGAACCCAAAAGTATATTATATATTATGATATATATAATGCCTCTTCCC
The DNA here is from genome assembly GCA_949089665.1 of Macrosiphum euphorbiae. Lineage (NCBI taxonomy): Eukaryota > Metazoa > Arthropoda > Insecta > Hemiptera > Aphididae > Macrosiphum > Macrosiphum euphorbiae. The sequence goes on along the minus strand of CARXXK010000002.1, from coordinate 39,581,469 downwards.
ATTGTGACACATTAGGCGCGGAATTGGCAAAAACAATTGTCTATCGCCTACCGAATTTGGCGATTTAGCCAATGGCCAGTCAACCTTGAAATTGCCTTCACGATTTTCAAAACCGTATTTTATAGACGTAGAGCCGGTCCCGGGTCACATGTACACGTAGTCTGTATATTCTGCAGATCGCACTGTACGCGATTTGATACGGAAGAATAATACCTGCGGAGAGCGTATTCTGAAAAATATCTTCGGGTTACAGGTAAATACCCCCGAGACTCGTCACACGTTTATATATATATATACCTAGGTATATAATATTATTAGATATAATTGTGTGTTACGCGTGCACACTCGTCACCGGTTTGGCCCCCCCGACACCAAGGATCACAATATAATAGTATTGTGCAGTGAACCTAATATAATTATTTAATACGTTTGCGGATTATGCATAACAAATGAGTTTGGGACATTTTTAGATTCGACAGTCTGGCGGATTGACCAAACAGACGATTATATTAATAGCCATGACATAATCCTGAGGGGTGAAAAGCCTTAAGCCTTGAGTTGAGGATAAAACGCAACTATACGTGTGCCCCTATATTATGTTAGTACGACACGTAGTAGGTATAGGTACCTATTCATACAGGGATGTAGTCAATTTGCACCAAATTTGACCCAAAACATAAGTACAACATAATGTGTAATTTTCATAAACATTTTTGAATTGCGTTTATTACATTTTGCACTATCTCAGATCATAAGAAAATATAAATTGTAATTTGCACCAAAGTTCATATCAATTATTCTGTCGATAGTAATAGTATACTATACACGTTTCAATGCCTAGTAAAGTATAAGATTACCCAGAATATTCTATTTTAAATACAATTCTGAGTGGTTATTTCATGCCATTCTACGGTACCTATATATTGAATTTAAAGCAAATAATAACAATAACATATTATATGAAAACATGTATAGACTTCAGCTCCCCCCTCTCCCCCATAGTTGCGCCTCTGTACATGGGCCCTATATAATTGGTCTCACACCCATCCAATATGTACCAAATGTCGGCACTGTATTTAGTACGATTTTTCTAAAAATGAAAATTACAACAATAATATAGCTTTAAACAAGTTAGGAAAGCTCACCCTGCGAGCGTGCTGAATTACCGGTTTCTATACGTACTTTAATATAACGCAATACATTATAACTCCATATACAATTTACGTACAGTAACTACAACAATAAATAAATAAAAATCAAAAATATTTAACAACAGTTGTAACTATGAACTGCAGGTTCAACCTAACAATAATAACTAACAGGCTGACAAAACAGGGATAGAAATTATAAAGTGTTCTAAACACATATATATTTAGATACCTAAAAAGTGTTTTGTAAAAAAAAAAACGTATTCCTACTGTCTCAATAATGTTCTGATGAAAGTTATAAGTAACAGTGCTCTGAATATATTATATGAAAAAAAAAGGAGAGGAGCTCCTCCACCCCCCCCCCCCCCCAAGCAACTATAGGCACCATACCTATAAATTCTATACGAAAATTAAAATGTATTAATTTAATATGTAAGCTTGGTAGTATACTAGTATGTATATATAGGTTGATTCTTATAAAAGTTGACAGCACAAAATAATCAATTTTTCGAAAAACAACGTTTTTAAAGTTGTATTTTTTATTGTTATACATATTTATAACTTCCAATATTTTACAAAAAATACAGATTTTCAATTTCATGAATCGGAATGCTTAAATAGTAGGTATAGGTAGGTACCGATGGATACACGTCGAATATCTCCCGAGTATACTTAGTTTTTTATAAGGATTTCAAGAATAGTTGAACCAATATTTTGTGGGGTATATCAGTTAAAGAAAACTAACTACTATAGTTAAAAGTTTGATTTTTTTACCTATAGAAGTCCTCGGAAAATCATTATGTTAGGAGTACCTATAAAATAAAAACTAAAATAAAATAATAGGTAACAATAAATGATAGTAAAAAGTATACCTTTATCAAAAATATTGTTTTAGAAGACATCAAATAATTTTTAAAAAATGTGATAAGTACTTATAAAAGGTTTACACGTTTTTGAGATGATGAATGTTTACTGTTAAAAGAAACGCCTAAGATGCGTTCCATTTATATGTATCTATTATACATACAGAATTAAATATATGTACATTAAGTCCATGCAATATTATTATATATTGTGAAAATTATTATGACAAAGGTACAAAAATATGTGTTCGACAATAATTTACAAAATTAGCGTGGAAAATAGTACCTATGCGAGTATTTAATTTGAAGAAAAAACATTGTCGGCACAATTAATTTCAAAATTGGTTGAGACGAATCGCAGATGTACCTACACATTGTCTTTTAGAACTAATAGCGTGTCAAAATACTATAATATACAGAACACACCTAATAAGAATAAACGATTTCTGTATTTTGATCATATAAAATTAATTTTCAACACACAATAGTTATGCCGTGTAATATATTATTATAGGTATATATAAAAGAAAAATAGTGATACAAAATATGTTTTTATTGTGATAGCTACGGCAGGTATCATTAAGAATAATCTATAAAGTTAAATGTGTTGATGTGAATGACAAATTCCATAGATCTTGGAATAGAATACCGTTATATTATGCCATTATTATATTGTAACTACATTTTCGTTTACTCAGCTGCAATCGGTCAAAATAAATACCTATGGAATGGAAAATAATATATATTATACTTTTTTTTCTAATTTGCCTTTATTCAATAATAATATGCATTACTGTACATCACTGAATGCAATCAATTAATTGGATAAAATAATCACACAGACTCGAGTGGTCGCCGTATAGGCACGGTAAAGTAATATTAATACATATTATAAAAAAAATATAAAATGTATAGTAAATATATGAAATAATATAATATTATACCACGAATTTATAAAAAGACGCTATTACTTTAAAATAATTATAGTTGATTTGATAATCCATAGAATTTGAGTTAATTCGAGTACTTTAGCTTTCTTCAGTTGATTTAAAATATAATAGGTGCCTATATGCGTGTTAAGTTAAAGTCGTGAGTGTTTATACAAATTTATAAGTGTTGTTAAAATTTAAACACTGAGTAGATAATTATATTAACAAATAAATAAATATTGTTTCTTTCAATAACTAAGTAGGATATATTTTAACAAAAGGGTTAGTTATTTAAAAACATTTTAAATGACACAATCACTAATTTGTAACCCTGGTGGTGGTTAAAAAAAATGATTTAACTTTGTGTACAATACAACTTGATTTCAACCACCGTTTTGTTAAACCACTGTAGACGGACAGACGTAGCAATTGTTTCTTTCGAGTTTGAACGCTGAGATCATTTTTCATCGATTGTTTACAAACAAATAACCTAAGGCTGTGGTGTGTTTTTTTACATTATGACATTATAAGTAGGCATGTAAGTTTGAAAATCAGTGTAATATTCATCACATCCATTAATTTAGTATATTATAATAATATACATTTATGTGGACAATATTAATAATAACATCGTATTGACTGGGAAATATCATGATTAAAATGTCCCTAAAAGCTGAGACTACATTGAAGTTATTGATGTCAATGACCAGTTGAGTTGGACAATGAATTTAATAAGTACATTATTTTGTTTTCATAAAATTAAAAATCAAACGGTGCAAACATATTTTATATTTTTATACAGTATACTAATACATCGAACTCGTATATATAAGACATACGTATTATTATTTATTAAACCTAATAATATACAATTCCAACTATAACTAATCAAATTATGAAAGCCTTGATGATTGATTTTCTATTAGTTTACTGTTTGAACACTTTACTTCGTATCCCTGTGCTAATAAGGTGAATTTCTTTTTAGTAAGTTATTCGTATCTATGAGTATATAAAGGTACCTCGTACTAGGGAGCATAGTTATGGCGTGGATGGATGCCTCCCAGAACTTTTAGATTCTGAATGGAGAAATGAATGCGTTGTTATGATGATGTGTTTTTTTTTCACCAGGCCTTCCGTTATACCCTCCAATCTGCATAGTTCATATATATATACCTAATAGATAAGTCAACTACCAGCTATATAATATAAATGCACAGTTACTGTGGTATTGGTAACCTGCAGCTAACGTGTACCTACACATACGAAAAACGAAATACAATATAAGAACTAAAGTACATATAATTATATTTATTATCGTCGACGATGAACGTTCATACGTGCATTATTATGCAAAAACCTATTATAATAAACGTATAATCTATTCAAGTTGACGTGCAATGCAAGACGGTCGACGGCCGCGATGGCCGATTCCGAAAAATCGCACACCGATAAATACCGACAAAATAACCATCGTACAGGAGTAGGTACCTATAATAATAATAATAATAATATAGTACATTACACTGTAACAATATATCATGACCATTAAAATATTATTATGTACGTATAAATAGTATAATACAGAAAATAGTGACCTCACAGGACGTAACAAAAAAAAAAAAAACCATTTAATTTATTTTATGGCCACGATGATGGAAGGTTGTGTCGTATACTCGTGCAACTCTCGTTGAAAAAATAAAATTATTCAAAAAATACAAAAAATACTGAAAACACAAATTTTTAATAGTTAAACGAGTTATTTTTTTAACCTATAAGCGTATAATCTGTAAATCATACACATATATATATATAGAGAGAATTATTCATGTTTTATTGGTCGAGTCTTATTGTGAATTCGCATTCATATCTATATATCTAAAATGTTGTTATGATATATTGATACAGCAGGGCTATCAACCTAGCATATTATGCCACACCCATTTTTTTTTTAAATAACAAATATATTAAAATTCTAATTCTTGTAGTTTTGAAATACACTTAAGGACTATGAAGCAAATAACTTTTTTTTTTTTAATATTAGTAAGTATCTAAATTTAAATTAGCATTTATCTTTGGGTACCTACTTATAGTGTACTTTGTGGATAATAAGTCCAGGAGGAGATTTGTAAGAGATTGGGGCTATAATTGTGTTTTAAAATTATCAAATAATTAATGCTTATATTATCTTTTAACGTTTAAGAATTTGTAAAAATTGTTTGAATCTTATAAGTACTATTGTAGGTACTTAGTTAAAATATTAAATCTATTTTATATTTTTGGACACTACTTTTAAGCACTTATGTTAGATTGTTCTCTATCTTTAGTATACCGGTCACCAGTATTCCTACACATTTTAATAACTTAAAACTTCTAATTAGTATTTTGAGTTAGATTTTACACAATATACATTCATAACAATTTAAAAAAACCATCTGCTTAACAATTTACAGTTTAAGTTATTGAGAATTTGGTGCTTATTAGATATATATAAATATGCATGAATTACGCATATTATTAAGATAAGAAATGTTGTGAGTGTGATTTGTGAATCATTCTGTATAGTATACTCCTATACTGTCCTACGGTATTTGGTAATATACTTTTACGCCACCACTCTTATAGGTGTAGTTATTAGGTAGGTATATTAACCGTAATGTGTCGCCCACTATGAACATTTTTGGGATTTGATATTATACATTAGCTGAAGTTGGCACGCCTTCCAGAAGAATAAAGTATCATAAAGTTAAACGATTCTTACAATCGTAAGTACAGACGTAACCACAGTTGCGAGGTCGTAGTGTACATTAAGTTTAAATGGACACTTATTATATACTATATGGCCCGTAACTATGAAAATAAACTTATGAGCTAATAGAGATGCGCCCCTGCAAAAGGGGTCAGATTTTCGTTTGGACTTTGCGGATAGAGAGGGGTTACCGGGTAGATATTAATAAACATTTTTCTTTACACACGTTAAAAACACCACTCACCGTCACACTACTGCACAACTGTCAATGACTCTATGCCATACTATTATAATAGGCATCTCGAAAAACGTTCCCAGAGATAAAGCGCAGTACACTTACTTAATAAATGAATTATGATTTATTATAATTCATAATAGTGTGTAATTTATATTATAAATTACAATAGGTTATTATAGCATAAATTAATTTTTACCGAAAAACTGTAAGTTTGAATATAACTTTGTTTAAGTAGATGTGTTTTTTTTTAAATATTATTATTGCATTGAAGAATAAATTAAAGTTAGATAAACATTTTTTTTTTAAGTTAAATTTTATGATACTTATTTTACAACTATAGTGCAGGAAATTCAATGTTTAATATATTTTTATATTTTAATAAGAACCTTATATTACCAATTATTAATAGTAGGTACCTATGTATTATTTTAGTTATACAAATTGAATCTATTTTTTAATTATTTTCAATACTGTTTGGTTTGTATGTATAGTAAGTATACCTACATTATAGTAATATGTAATATATTTTGCAAAATTATTTTGTCTTTTTAAAATTTTATCTTACTGAATCATTTGTCATGTTGATAGGTGCCTATTTGTATAAGATTTTGAGTGAAGTGACGAAAGTATTGATTTTACACAAATATGTGTTTTTTTTTTTAAATTTGTGTCTGTTATCGCCTTTTTGTATGGTAGGAGAGTGAATCTAGTTGGTACTTTAAAGGGGAGGGATGGGGTCAAAAATAATACATTTAAAGTAGTTTAAGTATCAGGAAAAACAAGCAAAAAATTAGGGAAACACTGACATTTTTTGGTTATTTTAAATTAATATCGATAAAAAACTTGAACATTTAATGCAATGTTCCTTATAAGTTGTTATTAGTGGAAATTAAAAAAAAGAGTCGAACTTAAATCCAAAATAATTTATGTGAGCGTCTGAACCAACTGTAGCACACATGTATGTATAACATAGTATGTAGTAAAATAAATTATTTTAATAGTAATGATATAAAATATACTTAGTAATATAGGCTGACAGACCACGTCTTCGCTCAGAATCGTTTTTCGTATACTATGTTCTTATAAGTATGATTGAATTAAAATTTTACACGTCTATTACAGTGACTTCTCTAGACACCTTATGTACAACAGAGCGTTACCCACTTGTCCACTCTTTATCAATTTAAAATGTCAAGAACCGTTTTTACCAAAAACAACTGTAAATAATTAAAATAAAATAGCTGTATTATGTACATTGTTGTAGGTACACATACGACTCAACACGTGTCCGTTCATAAGTAATAATTATTATTGTCACCGGAGCATAACCAACTTAGGGTATATTGGTACCTCTGCAACGACTTAAACAAATAAATTGTGCACATGTAATTAAATAATCTTCGAATAACTGTGCCATTTAAGAATTATGTGTTATTAAATGTTATAACATTTCAAATAACGGTAGAAATTAAACATCAGTTTAACCATCACGACAATTATACGAGGATTCAGAACAGTTTTACAATGTAGGATTATTATATCATTAGCATTGTATTATATAATAGCTGCACCTGTCAAAAGTAGAAAAACGGAACAAACCACAGAAATTGTATTTATGTTTTTTTTGTCCCGACACCAAATTCAAACAACACCTATTTCATAATCATACACGACTACCTATAATACAAGACGAATTATTTCAATAACTTTTTTATTTACAATAAGAACCCTCTCTATAATAATATAATATGCAGCTGCAAGAGGCGCTTATATCGAACCACGTGATGGGGTGGTTGCCCAAATATAGTACTCGTCGAGTTGACTTATACCTTAAAATATGTACTATTATGATAATAATTATTAAACTTGCATCGTCAAAACGCAAAGTTATTCGACGTTCGGTTTGCTGAGGTATTTCTGTGTCGTTATACTCCTAGAAGGCTCTAAACTCTGCCCACCTACTCCTACCTACGGGTATTTAATAATATTTATAATAATAATTATTGGCTTGCATTCCACCGGGTGCGACACTATAATATACAATAGTGCAATCGCCGAGGTGTCGGTAAACGAAGGTATTTTATTTTATTTTTTTTAATTCGTCGCGGCCCGTTCCGATGTGCAGCGAGAATCCACGAATAGTTTAATATAATACCTATGTATATAATACGTTGTTATAGTACAATAGTGAATATTATTTCGTTTTGCCCTCATAGGAATGCCACTCATCTGCAGTATAGTTCAGTGAAATGTACTATTATAGGTTATATTAATATATATAATTATTATATTACGAAGAGGAAATACATGCCGCCAACACTGCTGCAGCACGATTCGGCAAATAATTATTATTGCGTCGAACGTTCGGCGGAACACGCGGGCCAGCGATGTGCAAGTGACCATATTTTTTTAGTTTTAAATTTTAGATTCTGAGAGGAGCCATGAATGTATTGATTTTACAATGATGTGTGTTTTTTTAAAAAAATTTTTTTGTGTGTCTGTCATCTGCACCTTTTAGGACCGTAAAAATGCTTAGATTTTCTTCAACAATATCTATTTTGAAAGTGAATCTAGTTGGTACTTTGGGGGGTCAAAAGTAAAAATTTCAAAGTAGTTTTCAAAAGTGACGTGAAAAACAAAAGAAAATTAAGAAAAAACGGGAATTTTTAAACAAAATCAATTTTCGAGAAAATTTTTTTTTTTTTTTAATTGATCTTTTAAAGCCCGGCGACTATGGCCATTAGCTGATTGTAGGGGTTTTTATTGTAAGTAGTAGGGTTTGCAGTTGTAGGGTTATTACACGTGTGTGTTGTGTTTTCGAGAAAATTGATTTTGGTTTTTTGTGCAACTCTAAAACAAATGAAAAGTACATGGAATTTTGACTAAATGTTTATATTAGCATATTCTATACACTATAACCTTTTCCAAATATTTTGAGCTTTTTACGGGCATTTTCAGTTTCCATTTTTTTTAGTTTTTTTTTCTATAAATATCAATAAAATTGTATTTGTTGGTTAAAAAAGCTTGAAAATTTGATAGAAGGTTAGTATATTGTTTCAAAGTCAGATTTTTTATTCTTTTTTAAACCACCCAAATGCATTTTTTAATATAACGATCAATGATTTTTAACAATACATTTAAGAGGTGTACATAAATATTAAATATTAATTAATTAATGAATAAATATTTGGTAAATTGGTAAATATATACAAAAAAACATGTTTGAGTTATCACTCCTAGTGGAGAGGTGATAGCCTTAGTCTAATAATTTATACTAAGTTGTATTAAGGTCCTCGGCGTTCGAGACGCCTAACGTCTTGAGAGTTATCAAGTAGTAGAATTTCTACTGGATTGGTGTGTTTATCTAGTATTTTCTAGTGTTTTCTGGCAAACTCGGTCATCTCGTCCTGCACGGAGGTCATCATCAAATCTTTGCGGATATAACGCCATTTCTATCGTACCTTTATGCTGCGACAATAGTACGGAGAACAATGTTTTGGCAACGTTAGATAATCTCCATATTGGACTTACCGGCACAGCCCCACAGCTGTATTCCATAGGTCCATATTGGTTTAATTATCGATATATACAAAAGACGTTTGCATGTGAGATCTGATTCGGAGTGTCTAACGATCAGCTAATAAAATTTCCTCAATTTCAGTTTAATTTGCAGTTTTTTCCGGCGAACATATATGTTTATTAGGTATTTATATTGGCATTTTGCATAATAGTTCTGTGAGATAGAAAGACAGAAGACTGTGTTTCATAGACAGATGAAAAAAATAAAAAACCATAGTCACAATTTTTTTATTATAAGCATCTATAAAGTTCAAATATTGACAAAATACGTAAAACTGACGAAAATTTTCAAATTATTTTGAGTAAGATATTTATGAAAAATTTTTTTTTAAATCTAAGATTTGAAAATATAATACAAGGTTCCTCATAAGATTGTCTACCTTTATCAAAAAAATAAATGACTACAAGAAAATTAAATTACATTTTATGAGCGTTTGAAATTCATATTTTTACTACATTTGATGTTCACTCGATTTCTCGTGTAACGATTTTCTTATTTTGTTGTAATAACTGTAGATACTTGAAAATTTCACTAAATGTTTATATTAGCATTTTCTATAAACGATACAATTTTGAAAAAAATTTGACTCTTTATGAGCTGTTTACGGACATTGTCAATTTAAAAATAAAAAAATGTATGTACTTTTGAAAGTAAAACAAAAAAAACTCTTAAAGTTAAACTAGTTTAAGAATATAAAACCCCTTAAACCCTTACTTTTTAGAGTTTTATAAACTATTCGTGTAAAAAAAATAAGTGCATATTTATACTTATTTGTACATTTTAAGATCAATAAGTCCCGATTCCTTTATTGTTAATATCTCCCACAGGTATTGAGGTATATAATAATATTTAAATATTATACTAAAACACAACTACCAGCGTTCAGTTATGTGGTTTATTTATAAACAAAATTATTATATTTTATTTGTAGATTTTTTTTTATTGTGATTAAGTTGAATGAGTATGCATCGGGTGGTAAGGCGGATATATCAGTTATATTAATTGTCCATTGAAATAACTTGCAGTAATTACTTTACTACTGTAATATTACCAAATTAGTTGGACCTTAGGTGACTATAAATAAAAATGTATTATGGTTTTACTAAAAATTTTTTAGGGTCAACATCAAAAAAGCATAAGTATAAATATTTTTAGTGAATACTAGAATGATAAAAAATATGTTTCATTATGATGATAAAATGCATAAATTTATTATTATCATAATACCGTTTTCAATTATTCACAAAATTTCAAATCGCGGCTAACTTCTTTGAAACCTGCAGGCCTCTTCGTCAATAAATTTTTTTTTATGATTTGTGAAATTTTCAAATATTAGGTATTTAGTAGGTATTTATATTTGAATACTTTACTTTACTAGGTATACTGTTTAATAGTGCAGATGCCTCAAATCATTAATGATAAAACTTGAATTGAACGTCTAGGAGCTATAAATGACAATTGTTTATTTTATGCAAATGAATAACGATCCATCGTGACGCTGATGCATAATATTTTATTGTAAATTTTTAACTAATATTTTTATTATCCAACAAAAATGTATATTATATTATATAGTTATGTATCGAAAGTATGAAATTAAGTACCAAAGTACTATGTGTAACCATTAACCACTTCAATACCTACGTCATACGGAATTTTTTAGAAAAGCTTATTGGTTAAGTAGCACATGAGTTTCGTCCCATAAAAATCTTACACATGAATAATTTCAATAAATATTCTCCAATTGTTTGGACGATCTTACCTGTAGCCTTAGGAAGCACCTAGCCGAAAAACACTACACATGTGACGTGTATTGTACTAAAATAGTAAAATATATTTCATTTAATAATCAACACCAAAAGCAAACTGATCGTACACCAAAAGACGCATACAGGTGATTAACCGTATCCATGCGACACATGTGACAAGTCGGTCAGTATGAAAGACAAAGCACCAACAGACGCACATTGGAGAGAAACCGTATCCATGAGAATGAAAGTTTGAAAAAGCACTAGTGGACGAACACCTAAGTGAGACCTTACATAATATACGATGTTTGTGACAATTCATACATTCAATTCGAACTATTTAAGAGGATATCAGAAATTATTGCCGTAGTTTGGATTTACAGATGTTAAATAAGAATATTGTGTGTTAAATTTTTCATCTAGTTGTTCCTCAATAATAATTAATAAAATATAGTAATTGGATTTTGAATGTCCATGAATATAATGTGTATTACATAAAAATGTTGTCGAGTTAAAAATGTTTGGAAGCCATTCACACCGGTTTATCACATAGGTTTATAATATGCGGTAAAAGGTTATTCGAAGCCGTTTTTAAAATGTTAATTTGACTCATGACATCAGCATTAAAAATACATAATTTTCGTCCAGACATTTACCATCGTCGTAGTATCCACGCCACTGCACGTCATGGCTCAGATAACCATAGTGCAGGCTTACATGATGGGATGCTTTTGTACTTTAAGTCTGCTGTTGTATCTTTTAAGTACAATTTTCAACAAATATAGGAATATATACAATAATAAAAAAAAAAATGAGAAAATGGTTTTGTAAGCGGATATTTTTCTCAGAAAAACTATCTCTTTAAAATCAATGCAAGCCTAGGCAAGTTAATGATAATTTTTAATACAATTAATAGTTAAGTTGGTAGAAAAAACTATTATATTTCATTAAAATAATGTGAGTGTAAGAACCATACATCTTATATACCTATATCACATATTATTAATATATTTTATAAATGCACTGAGAGCAAATCGATTAGGTATACAACAGGTCCCTTGAATTCGTTTCCCCGGTACCATAAAATAGCCCTATACGCCCATGCTAGAATACAACGATTATTCTAATATATAGTGACTATAATATTATGTATGCTTTACAAGAATAAATACTTGTATGTAGAAACTATTAAATATGCATCTCGCATTTTATTTTTCTTATAATAGGTCCTCCTACCTTATTGTAAAAAATATGGCACAAATTTAAAACATAGGTACAGCTATTATAGTATAATCAGGGCTTGATTTGAAAAAAAAATCCATTTTATGTTATTTACAATTAAAACGTTCCACAAATTTGTGTTTATCGTTATTCAGAGTTAAAACGTTATCCAAGTTTTGCGTTTATTGTTATTCAGAATAGTGTTAATACCTATTAAATGTATTAATAATAACTAATGCAGGCAGGTAATAGCCCGGATACGGAATATTATATTATAATCAATTCTAATATCCATGCATGAAATAAATAGATAATTCTACGAAACCAATGTAACTTTTAAATAAATGGATTTTAAATTATTTCATTTTACGTTATTTTTTGTTCAATGAAATTCTATAAATTACATTTTGCGATATTTTTCGTTTAATGAGATATTATATAAATTAAGTTTTTCGTTATGTTTTGTTTTGTGGTTTTTGATTATCACTTTCCGTTATAATTATGCTCACAAATTTTAATCGTTTTTTGTCAAATATAACGTTATAATCATAACTTTGTTGTAACCTTTGCAAGCCCTGAATAAAATATAATACAATCTAGCTATTAATTGTATATTTGAAAATTGTATTGTGAAGATAAAGTAAATACTTATTTACTTTCCAAAAATGATAAACAAGATTAGAAGCCCTTCGTACTTTAGATTAGGTTAGGTAACTGTTTTTTAAATAATTTAATTAATATTAAAAGTTTATAATAACATACCTAAGCAGATAATTTATTATGTTTACTCAGTAGTTATAAATATAAAATAATATAGTTTCTACGCTTTAATAACTATGGCTTTGTCTAATGCAAATATAATAGGTAGGACATAATAAAGAACACACTAGGTACTGGTTTAAATCTTACCTATGTAATAATTTGAATTTGTTTTATAATATTATTAGATATATCTCCTAAAAACTATTATTATTTTAAAATCACTAGTCAGTATTATAGGCCGATTATCTTTGTTAGGATAAATTATGGTAATGAAATAAATAAAAAATGTGCAATATATTCTCAGCGACACGTTATTATGTTAATTTCTTTACAATGATCATGGGCCTATAAAACAATTGTGCTAATTTTGTTCGTATCAAGTGTTAGTAACTAATTTTGAAAACCATAATAAGTATTTAAAAATAAATAATAATTGTATATTTTAATATCAATTATTGATATATAATGTGCGAAGTAACTACTAGGGCTAATAGCTCACTACGTTCGCCTTAAACACCATTGACATAAAACGGTGTCTTTTTGCTCTAACCTGAGTAGATAACCATGGTTTGGTCGTGTGATAGTGTGATACCTATCGTATTGTATATCGCTTATAATGTCCATCAAAACGAACCTCTGCACTGATGAAAATTAAACCGTTGAAATTATACTCTTACTGTGCCTTATAGGACAAGTACATCTACAGATAGATACATTCAAACACACTCATATATGAAAAGTTTCAACTTTTTTGAAATATCACATTGTCTGGCAAGTGTTGGAAGTGAGATGGCTCAGTCACAGGCGAAGTTTGAAGCACGAGCTACAGTCAATGACAGCTATTTTCCCAAGACTAAAATTTACCGCATGAGGCACATTCAAGTTACTATTTTTTGTTATACCTCTGCCTCCTTCGAAAATGCCCTTATCATCTATAATGAACGGTTCTTCCTGTTCTCGGTATCAAAATTCGTCAAACTGCCTCGTATAGAACAACACTAGAGTAACCCACTTATAAATAGCTAATATTTGACTTAAACGATACATTCATTATGTATATTAATTTGTTTTGTACAGTACATTTTTCGAATTTTGTATAGTGGGGATTCCCACTTTTTCGAGCTCGGTTGGAAAAATAAAATTTACTATCAGCTGTACGGAAAAATGTCAATTTACAACGCTTTAGCCGGAAATTAAGCTTTCAGTGTAGACAAAAATATTTATTTACATAAGTGATATTTATGTCATTGCAAAGCAACATTCTTTAAATTTAATACATTATTAATTATCATTATCGATTTTTAAGTTTGTACTTTTTTGATCGATGATATAATAATATATTTTATACTTATTTTTAATTTCATATTCCATCAGCTGTAAGAAATATAATTAAACACGTTGTTTTGCGACGACTGCTTTCTGCAAACGGATATAATAGATTACACGACGTGTCGACACACTCGCCGACGGCTGCCACACCGAAGTCTTGCACGAACTGTATCGCTAGGTTTTCAATTTTTTTTTTTTTTTCAGTATTCACCAGCAGTTCTAACAATATAACATTATATATATAGTATTATATTATTATTGTGACTGCTCCGCGGACAGCCAACGAATACGGTGAAAACGAACCGAAAGATAGAGAATCGAATTGTCGGGACGTGTATTATAACAGTATATTATGGTATAATAGTGTGCTGTTGGCCTCAACGTTCCCGTCGTATATAACAAAATAATATAATATACCCATATAGGTATACCGTGTTTTCAATTGAGCGTTCGAAATTAGATTACGGCACACGAAAAATGCCTCAAATACCAACACTGCACGCCACGACGACTCCCCTTCGCGAATATTATTATTAATAATAATGACCACCGATGGATACCTCTATAGCTGCTCATGCGAACGACGGGTAGGCGATGCACGATCGAGATGCTGTACATCGCATAGGATATTATGCCACGAAAGCGATGATTTAATAATTACATTTTTTCAGAGGCGACTATGTAATATTATAGACGACGAGGCGGTGTGGCGCACCGGTACAAATCAACGGCGTTGACTCGAGAACTACAATTTTTTGTTTCCTGTGGGTCACACAATATTTACGATCCAATGTTAGTGCAAAACTCACTATTATGACTACAATAATTTTTATATTCAATATTATTGCGTGTTATTAAGCTATCGTAATGTTATCTTACAAACGAAAATAACATAATATTATTATTATCAATTCATAGTTTTTCATAGTTTATAGAACCATATTTATTTTTGCCAATTATTTTAATTAGCTATTATATCATATTATTCTATTAGCTATTACCATCATGTTCTATCATTGATAATTCGTAATGCACTAATGCACCAGGCTGCACTGTTTCAGCTGCTGGACAAGGTCAAAATAAATTTAAATTTGACTAATGACTATAATAATATTATGTTGAGGCTTAATTTCTATGAGTAAGTATTGAATAGTACATTAGTCGGAATTTTGAGTATATTTGGCTTTTCAAATGACAATGGTGCCGTAGCTTGTGGAAATAAATAATAATAATAAAAATATTTTTTTTCAGACAACAAAAAAAGTAATATATGGTGCTTTTTGTATGCTTATTACATCCCTAAAAATTAATATCAAACAAGTAAAAATATTATTAAGTTCAGTTTTTTTTTAAGTAGTAACACTTAAACACTTATGAGTTATGAGTAAACTTGTACTACATTTTTAAATTTTAGATATACAAAGAAAAATTTTATTGAATTTTCTCAAAGTTCTAACTAGTTTCAGTCTTCACATAGTTTTTCACTATGTTTTCTCAATATTTTGAAGATGGTATATTATGAACAATTTAAGAGAAACCTTGTATTACATTTTCAAACTTTTGACAGATTAAAAAATCTATTATTTTTTTATTTACTTTTGTATTTTAATTGGTTCTTTTATTGAACTCTACCAACCAGATACAATTTTCTATCAGAAACCACTCTCTAAGTTGAAAATCGGAGCATTGCTTCAACTAATTTTCGTGTATAGGTTCACACACAAAAATATCGCATAATATTTAAAATCTATATATTAATTGATTTATCTGAGCGTTGCTACACTATTTCCATGTATAAGTAAGACGGAGATTACACAATATATATGAATACATCGTGAAGATGATGTTAGAAATATTCAAATATATATACAACACGAATAGTATTAAAATTTAAAATATACTTAAGACCCATCGATAAACTTCCGTTTTTGGGTATTTTTTATATTTTACATAGAAAGTTGTATATGTTCACTCAGTTCCTTCCTGTAGTAGAAGCGCACACAAATAGATATATTTTAATATAGTCAAATTTATCCACAACTACCCATACGAAACTTCCAATATTTATTTATACACCTATTTACATTTTAAAGGTATTATATGAGAGCTGACGGGAACGTCGGACGTGAAAAAATTTAATAAAGTCGTATATGAGCTATAGGCTGTATAATAATGTTATATAGTACCCATCGGCCATCTGCAGCAGTGTTCAAAAATAGTTTAATGAGGTTTCAAAGTTTGATGGAAATCATATTAACGATGGAGACGGCTTTGCGTACAACGTCGCAGAAACTAATAAATTACGAAACAATATAAAAGTATGTTGTAAATTTGTAATACACCTTTGGTTGGAAGATTGGCAGGAGATGACCGCGAAATGTGAAACGAGATAAAACGTTTATACATTATTTTTATTAAGTATTTTATGTTCGTTTAACATCAGTTCGGCAAGGAGAACGCGTACATTGGGCGTAAATGTTAGTGTATTTTGTGATATAGGAAAACGTATAATGGCCTGCAAGTCAATTTATAATGGTTTTATATAGTTAAAATTATTTTTTAACTACATTTTTACGGGATAAAATTAATATGTTCATCATTTCTGTAAATAACTCTACAGTTGAAATCGTTATTATTCGTTTAAATATTATCCAAATATTAATTTTAAATACCTACCTATAAAAAAAAATGTGCATATATTTTTTTAAATTTATATAGGAATCTGTAGGAATAACTATACTCATGAGGAATCACTGTATTTAATTTATTACAAAGCCTTAAGTCTTATGCATAAGCCATAGCAAATGTTAGAAATTTTTAATTACAAAATAATTTAGGTATATTTTGTGGTTTTAATGAATTTTGTCGACATATTTTTAAAATTGAATAATCACTTGTAAAGTTATGACTTATGAGTTGTGAAAGACAAAAAATAAACAAAAACACATCATTGTATTACACTAAAATCAAAAAATCATAACGGATATTAAAACAAAGATAACTTTTTTATATAAGCGGTTTAAAGCAAAATAAACACAGAAAATATTAAAATCTCCTGTATTGTTGTAACGTGAATACATTTTGTTTCTCAATTAAGACTGATGAAGCTTTTGATTCTTTCAGGCGAAACCATTTTTCTGTATAATCTCGTAATTACCCACAACCACTCCCAAAGTGTCTTGGAATTGTCGTTTAATATAATAATTTATTATTTTAGATTTGAAATTGAAACGAAATTGCCTATACCAAACCCCTTAAAAAGCGGTCGTCCTCGTCATACCGCTGATCGCGGGGCATCCGAGTCAAGTGGCGATTTCTTTTTTTTCTCGCACTCGGTGGTCGTGTAGTCGTTTATAAACCCATCACGGACACCGTGCGGTACGTCGATGATGAGTGATTTATGAGCTAGGCGGCGCTATACACTTATACAACACCATATATCACAATCGTGTTTGATAATATAATTACGAGTTGTAGTAGCAGTCTACGACGTCGTATTGTCTGGTATTAGAGTGTGGATTGTGTGAGCGGTTATTTTTTATATTTTTCAAACGAGCGCCAGTACCGAGCGTGGTGTTATCGCTTCAGCCACCACCAAAAAAGGAAATCACATTTTTTATTTGTCGAAACCAGTGTTTAAAATCTATCGAAGATTAAAAATGTTCACCATAAATATTATTAGGAAATACCTATATATTCCGAATGAGTTGAAAAAACAAAGATATCGTGTAACTCGACAATTTTTGTTCCTGGACGACAGACATTCTCTATTTCTCTCGCATCAGTGGCATATTTGAGGAAATATTTTATGGGGGCGGTTATGTTGGGCCGAGTTAAAATTTGGTATCCAGGCATGTGTCTTTTCAATTAGTTAAAAGAAAGCATAATAATTACCGTATAGTATAATAAGTGTATTCTATAATAGTTGAGAATAGTCCATCACAGTCGTGATTTTAGAATATTATAGTATTCAAAACTTAAATATTAAACCCTGTGACCACACACACACAAATACGTTGTGCGTCATCGAAAATCTTCTTTAAAATTTCGTTTGGGGTTACAACATTATAATATTATTATTATTATACTGTTTCGCTTTCATCACTATATATTATAATATAATATTATATTACTAATCAAGTTGTGTTACCGACGATTTGGTTACAAAAGCATTTCGAGGCGCACGCTGCAGATGATGATGACGTCCATGATTTTAGATCCAAGATAATATTATATTATCGTATCCCAGAGCACTGATATAATTATAAAAACAATTATTTTCTGTACGTATACCGACGCAGGTTAAACTAACATTTGAGAAGTAGGCCGGAGGTTCGTTTTATTACCTACCAACGATATCGTCTATTGTTCACGTGTATATTGTACAAACACCAGAGTGTAATGCGGTGTGCATATATTGGGTAAATGAGTTAATGGCGGGTAACGGAGACCATGGTGAATATTCCTATATTATACCTGCAGAGTACGATATTTTAGTATATTATATTATAATCTGTAATTCCACATTTCGTAATAATAATCCGCCTAACAACGAGACGAGAGTTTGATGTCTTATACTAGGTATATGTATTGTTAACTCTGTTAAATCCGCAAATCTAACTTCACTGTAAAAATTACAATGTAATTTTAGTATCTACGCTTTAGTGTAATAATAATAATGATTATTATTACCTATTATAGGCAAGCAAACGTAAGTAATTATTAAAATAGAGTAAATGCTTTACCTATACGGCCACCTTGCTACATATATATATGGACATCTATGCCGTGAATTAATTAATATTTAATTTCACCAAAAATATTCATGATAATATTATATTCATAATACCATATTATTATGTGTACCAAATCATATTATAATCATAAAGTATTTTCTTGTATAATATCACTGCTCAACATTAATATTAACATATATTAGGTATTATCGAACGATTTTAGTTTTAAAATAGTAGATTGAAGATAAAAGACGGGTACATAAAGTGCTTTATACATTTGCCAAATAAATTAATTATCTATAAATCTTCAATACACCTGTATATTGAATACGTCGTTCGATAATTTATTTTGCAAATCCAATTGAATGATACACCATTGTTAGCTGTCATTTGTGTTATCCGCACTTATCCTCAAAAGCCATGGCATTACGTATAATTGATAGGGTATATTTGTATAATAGTGCCTGTGACCTATTATACGCGTTTGAGTTTCACTGATGTTACAACAAGGTGCGTTCATTCAATTGTATCAAACTTTTGAATGTTTACCCATTATGGAAGGTTTGCGATCGATAACCTATCACATATGACGTCATGATCATTATTTAGTGAAGTCACTCGTGTCTTTAGCGAAATAAATAGAGCATCGACTGATTTTAACACAGTACAAATACTTGTGCATCATAATAATAATATGATAAAGTATCAGTAATTATCAGCAAATTAGTAATCAGTAGGTATAGGTAATTACTATAATGTATGTTTGTACGTTTAATTCAATTTGAAAAAAATATTGACGATATATGGTTTATTGGTATAATAAATAGTAAATTAAAATCTTATAAAATAACAAATCATGTAAACAAAGCAGAAAATAAAACTACAGATTACATAAAATTAAATTTAGATACGTAACAAAAGAATAATTTTATCATTCATGTTTTCTTTAGCTTTAATGTTGTTGTCATAAAATATTCTTAGAAGTTTAATACAATAATTTTATTATCTCAATTTTATAGCCTATACTTTATAATAAATTCATAAAACAGAAAGTTTTATTTTCCAAGGTATCCATCATAAACATTTTAAAACTCCACCAATTAACATAATATAAATTATGCAATATTAATGAGATTTTAGCGAAACAAAACAAGTTATTGGTTTTATAATAGAGAAGATACTTTAACTTTAGAAAAAACATCTGTAGGTTCAATTTCATAAAGTTTTGTCGATTGAATATTGTATACGGTATTTTTTTCTAAAAATAAATAACAAAATTTTTTTTTTTTATTAATTATCCCTCGGCAACCTAGGCCATTGGGAAGGAGATTTTACTGTAGGTTTTTGGAACTTTAGGTGTGTTACACGTGGATGTATTTTTGGCCGAATTCCTATTGGGGTACCCGTAGGTTTCTGCCATGCCCTGGAGTGGGGGATGGCGGCACTTGTTCTCCGGACACCGTGACTTGCTAGGAGAAAAATGCCACCCGGTGGTCGAGGATCGAACCCGAAACCGACTGCTCCACAGCCCGCTCTGTCACCTCGTTCCCCTACAACAAAATTGGTTCTATAAGAAACACAAACACTGACTGTACTAATTGTGTATATTATAATTTATAACAAATAAAAGTTGCAATAATAATTGAATTTGTTATCATCACCGTGTTTTAATATAATAATAATTATTAAATAAATGTATAAACAAGTTGGAAATAGGATTAGAATTGTTCTAATCAAATAAAACAAATAATAATTAATGATAGTAGTTAATTTCTCAGGTACTGAACAAATTGGTAAATAATTCTTGTATAGTATAAAATATTTTTTTTTACTTGTTCTGTTGACCCTTTTTCTCCTTATTTCCTGTTGGTCAAGTGCGGTTCATAAAGCATTAACGCTCTTTTAAGCACCTTTGTTTGTCAAAACTCGGAGATAGTCAATTAAAGACAATCTAAGTAGAATTTTCTCACGATCAAGTTGAAATAATATTTTTTTATCTGACCTGCTATAAACCAAACAAGACTAGATAGCAATATTAATGAGTCCGCTGTCGCTTAAAATAACGAAATATTATTTTTCTAAACTAAAGAAAGTACTTACCAACTTTGAACGCCGTAGCTTGTGATCGCATCCTTAAATAATTAGGATTAAGAAGCTAAGTAGGTTAAACAATTTTTAAAACATATTTTTGGTACAGGAAATTACTTAAGAAATAAGTAAACTTAATATTATAATATAATCTAACTTAAGCAATTATTATCTGTTTATATGTACCAGGTATCTACTAATAGGAATGACACATAAGTATCTGTTTTTCCACTGAAAAATATTATTTCCCGTACGCATATTATGGACATCACCGTTATCCTCCAAAGGCGAACTTTCCGTTTTCCACAAATGCCCTTTTGTTATAAATTTTAGAATTTTTTTTATTTAGGGAATCCATATACGTTGCTTTAATATTATCTATATATTTTTATTTGTTTATCTTTTAATTGATTTGTTTTCGGTATTTTAGGTGTTTGAGCTCCTTCATAAGTCATAACCTTCGATTCTATTGTAGCCATTGGTAAGTTTCTGATAGCATCACATCAGATCTTTTTAATTTTATGTATTGTAATTATGTGAAAGTAGTTTGCATTGAATTATTATTGATTTTCGCTGTTTTCTTTTGTAGTCTAAATTAAAAATTTTATAGTTTGGCGGTATTGTCGATCGTTCTGTAGAATTTGTGGTTTTTTTATTTTTATTAGAAGTATGTACTTAACGTAATATTTTGTCATTTGGCACTTTATTGTTATGGTTATAATTAATGTGGTGGGGTATAATAGTAGGGAGTGTTGCAGTTATGGATTGTTTGACTAATGAGGTTTGCATTTTGCATTTCGTGTGTATGAGACATTATATAAAGTACTTACAATATTTTCGTTTTCAATAAAGGTTTCTGAAGTTGGTAGAGACATATTATTGAGGGTAGGTAGTTGAAAGAGTAAAAACATTTTTTAATGGTTTAAAATACTAAAAAAAAGTACCTGAGAAATCTCCGAAAATCTAAGCATTATATCACGTGCACGTGATCGGCATCGAATGAAGTAAAAACTTAAAATGTTATATTATACATAACAGTATGTAATATCAAAGCTAATTCACTTTATATAATAACGACATAAATTTAAGAGCAAACACGAGTAACATCATAAATCATCTAATTCAGTTGGCCATAGGTACTTATAATACGATTACTATAAGTACCTATATAAGAAATATTAGTAGGTTCAATACATAAATATAAATTATCTTATCAATAGACCAGTGACTAGATATCACTTAATATAATTACATTTTAGACGCCGTTCGCACCATCACTAATACGGCATAACATATTATTATAATTTTATGATCAAAATTATATAAATACAATTTAATCCCTCAGCTATTATAAATAAAAATATTTTAAAATATTATTCAGTGTTTTACGTAATATTTTATGGTCTATAGTTTCTTATTATTTTTATTTTAATACCTAACTAAGAAATAAATTAAAATATTACAATCATGGGTAGGTATTGAATAAAAAAAAAGCATTTCGTATGAAACATTTTAGGGGTTTATTAAAATCTAGTGGTTGGGAAATAGATAATCGAGGGGTTAAACTCCCCTCCCTTTAATATATAGACATAAGAGTGTATTATGTTTATCCTATATGGAGATATTTTTGTTAAAACGAGTGTAGACTATAATACAAAAACATGTTTGATTTCGATGAATAAAGAGTAACCGAGGGATTGTAAAGGGGCATATCTCACAACCACTTGTTTTTATCAATTGTATGTGGGCCTTCAGTTCCCCCAAACAATTTTTTTCTAATTATTACTATAACTGTGAGAAAACATATTTTGCTCGACCCCCGAATATTGTACGGGCCCTTCCGTCTTGACGACTTTCTCGTAATAGCCAATTACAGACATTCACGCAAAAGCCTCGACCGCGGTGGTGATCAACGAATGTGTGCGTGGAGTGACAATATCGGTG
Source organism: Macrosiphum euphorbiae (assembly GCA_949089665.1). Taxonomy (NCBI): domain Eukaryota; kingdom Metazoa; phylum Arthropoda; class Insecta; order Hemiptera; family Aphididae; genus Macrosiphum; species Macrosiphum euphorbiae. Next base: position 39,558,137 of record CARXXK010000002.1, on the reverse strand, counting down.
GTGGTGGCTAAGGGTATTCTGAGAGCTGAAATTTGGCAGAAAATGTACGACCCTTTTTGTCGCGTATTACAAGTTAGATGATATGATAATATTATATTAAAATATTATGTGTATCACATGTATAGTTGCGCTGTCGCCGAGCTGGGGCGATTGAACTCCGAGGTCGTCGTCGTCGCCGTCGTCGCACGTCCTGAGCGTCCGCTATACCAGCACATACACGCAATGCAGAAATATAAAAATATAGGTATATAAAATATAATAATATTACGTTATATGCCTAGGCCGCGACGAAATTATTATTACGTTTCTTTTTTTACATCGTCTAGTCGCCACCGCCGCCGCTCTTCTGTAGCTCCGATGGCAGTGCGCGGTGTGCAGCGCTCGTGTGCGTGGTGAGCTTGATGGGGAAGGGTGGGGGATCGGGTTCGGCGATGCGTTGAAACGACGCGCGCGAAAACTCCTGCACACTATAATGGGAAAAATAGAAGAAAAGAAAGAGAGGTGTATTATAACTGCAACGAGTAAGATAAAAAAAAAAAATAAGCAAAAACAGCGACCGCCGCCGCCGCCGTCCCCACTGAAATCTTTCGCCTCGGAAAACTCGACTCGGCCCCCGCGTTTATTGGCCGAAATCCGCGGGCGAAAAAAAACAGGTGGGAAAAACCGTACGTCTAACCTCCTGGTCCTCCTCGTCGCCACTGCCACCGCCGAATAATTTGCGCCAGCCACCACCAGAAACGCGTCTCATGAGACGCCCGCCGACGAAGACGACGATCGCACGCCACAAGAAGTCCAGTCCACCGGCGCCATCGAAACCTCACCGACGTCTCTGTCCGTCCAGAAGGGAGTCGTTGTCGCACCACCCGAGTCCCGAGCGAGCTAAAGTCCGCAGCTGCAGTCCACACGGTTTCGGTCAGACGCGAAAAACCTAACCACATACGGTCCGACTTGCTGATCAACCACACCGAGTATTCCGTTCCCTCTCGACCCCGATCGCCGAACAGGGATAGCCCTTTGCAACGTCTCCGCGTGTACTCCGTGCCACGACGAACAATATAATATTATATTATACACTTGCGAACCAGAGGCTGACCCGCAAACGGAACTCGTCATCGCAACCAGGTCGCCCTTCTACGTAGGGTCGTCGACGATCCTGCAGTAGCAGCAGCAGCAGCAGCAGCAGCATCTCCGGTCGTGACCACAAAAACGCGGCCCGACAGCCATACGATGATATTTTCGAAGTGAGTACAATATTGTTTAATATATCCATCATCCACCTGTACGTCCCGCCCTATATTTTATATTCTCTGACGTTTGGCCTAGAAAATATGTCGAAAAAAAAAATGTTGTGATTTTATTACGTTAATAATATTATGTAGATGTGATCTCCGTTATAAATCACGAACATTTTTTAGTATCTATATTAACATTATTATAATTTGTGTCATTATTGCCTATATATGATATCCGCGTTTTTCTCGTCCCACGCGCTCCCGATTCCGGACCTGGTAAAATATACGATATAGTTTTGCGATGAATCGGAGAGGGTTTTTTTAGTTCTCTTGTCTTACATATTATATTGTATATATATATTTATTATTTGCTTCATTGTTCACGCCCGAAATTGTGTACGGTCGATCTGTATAATAAGACTCCGTGAGTAATTACTCCGGAACGGATGCACCACTTATCTAACCGACCGGGTGGCGCGGAGGGGAAGTCGTACCTCAGACTCGACTACGTACCTATATAATATTATATATATAGGTAAGTACATCGGCTAATGTCTGCAGTAGGTATGTACATTTAACACTTCAAAACGACCCCTCTACCTTCCAATTATTGGAGTCAGACCGATTGATCTTTTATTGTAATATTATAAGATACATTACAAATAATAATTATTTTCGTTATCATTATCACATATTATTATATAATTGTGTATGATATTAAAGAGTACACCGTTTCGGTTTGGGTGACATTGACCGGATCTCGCCAAAACAGGCCGCCGCCGATGCCGAATGACGGCGACGCGGAAAATCGCGACATTATAATATTATAATAATAATATCGTAGTGCGACGTTATAATATTTTTCATATTATTTCGTACGAGTTTTATTGTTTCAATATGATATATAATGCGAAACTTCCAGTATCGAACGGAAATAACGGTCCAGCCCGTTCGTATACATGGACGCAAGTATTATATAATAAAATATAATATTATATACATAATAATATACTCGTATACAAACGAATAAAAAATGACACGATAACAATGTGATTTGTACGTAAACCGTACATGTATTATAATCGTATGAATGTGATGTAGGTGTGTGATGTAAATATTATTATGTATAATGTTAGATTGGTGCACACATAATATAAACTGTAAGTCCACTTTTTTCCGAGCTATGAACCGTTGAGTGGACGTCTCACTGGCCTTTTTATAGTGGTTATTAAATTAAATACAATTTCGATTAAATTCTGTACGGCAATATTTGAATTTAAATTTTAACTTTAATCAACTAAGATTGCTTGACTACGAAACTTCATATGAAATACATGTTCTTATTTAATATTTACGTTCTGGTGTTGAAAAAAGTCGGCTATTACTGATTCTTAGAACAAAGTTACAAATATGAAATATAACAAATAATAAAATTTTCTAAGTCATCTTTAGGGCTGCGTTTAGAAAATTTCGTGATATTTTATTTCAAACGATTTAAAAGTTTTTTTTTAAATAATATTTCAAAAAAACACAGTATCTTTCAAAAATTTTTATTTTTATTTTCACTATAATTATAGTATGTTTTGTTGCTCTAAAATCAGCCGACCTTCTTCAACGTGTTTATGTGCCCAAAATGTTCGGTGAAACGTCCTTTTAAGTCCTTTAGATAAAGTTTTTAAATTCAATATTATGTTTATTGTACTGTACATAGGTCTACATATTTTAATTATAATAATTAATATAATAAAAAAAAATGTTGTAATAACAATGAAACTTCACTTGAATCCTCCCAGATATAAATTTATATTTGTGACTTATATAATATGTGTGCGCTAAGCCATCAATACAATTATATATTGTTTTTCAATATATTTATATATTATATGTGGTTATGGTACTTATTCCTGACACCCATTTGGCCGACAGACTTTTGGTCGATACTCAATAAGTTGAAATGGATGACAAATTAAAAAGAATAATAATATTAAAAATGCATACATCCAAAAAAAGTGATAAGAATATAGAAATAAAATATATTTTTAAAAATTAAAAAAGTGTAGTAAATCCTATTAGATAAATTTTTAAAAATAAAAACAATAGGCTTATTATACTCAGAAACATTTTGCATAGTTTTTAAAAAATTAAAAATAATAGCAAATGACATAGTGCGATTAGTAAGTTAAAATAAAAACCAATGATGTAAATTATATGCAATAGGTACCTAGGTACCTCGTAATATATTATTAAAATGCAGTTTATATAACGGGACACCTATAATAATATAAGATTATGGTATGCCCACTTGACAACCCAGCGGGTCAGTTACAGTCAAGTCGCATAAAATAATTTCCTAGCAGATAAATTTATCGAATTGTATTAACTCTATATTGTCGGCTTTTCGGCTTTACCTTTTCGGCCATTTGACTGTCGGCCTTATTATTATGTCCGTCGGCCGGTTGGATTCCGCCAAATGTCTCTGTATCCCATGTACACGTCAATAAATAATTATACCTATCCCGTAGTGACTTACTCTGTTACTCGAGTGCATCGGGATAAAAAGGCGACGGACGGACGTTACGTAAAAACTTTGCCCGGGTGAGTTGAACGCGCTTAGTTGTGTATATAATATAATAATATTATTGAACATGCACCGATGACCGTTGGCCGGAGAAAGCCGGACTATACTCGTGTAAACATTATACCATGGTTATATGCGCGGATGAAATTATTTCCCGTTGCAGTGCCGATGCCGTAATCTCCATAATATAATATAATAATATTGCACACGCACACCTGACGTGTAAACAATATAATTTTAAATATATATATATATATCATTAGATAACGCCTGAGCTCATTATCGTCCGAGTTGTAAATAAATTTTATTATGTTATATTGTTTCACAATCGGAACGGTTTCGTGTGTTCCTATATAGTGTTGTACATCATCATCGATAGTATTGTATTATTATATAGTCCGTATAATGTATTATTATTATGACGATGGTCAAACGACGAAACCGACACGATCTCCGTAGAAATTATTTTTCCCGTCCGACCCCTTACCTACGCCATATTTGGTATTTTCCGACGTCCGTCGATAGAATATCAATTATATAGGTAATCAAATTGTCATGGGACATGTTTTGATTTTTCGTATTCGCGTAGTACCGAAATATCCCAATAACGCCAATCATTCTACCGTATTAATAATTTTTACGCATTTGTAAATAGGCAGTAATATTATAATATATTATATTGAAAATGTATTTTTTTATTTTTTTTTTAAATTGTACTGTATAATATATAACGTCTAATATACACGGATTTTTATCATAGAAACGGCACCTATGTTATATATACTCCAAATATCCGGTCGACTCTGTCGGTAAAAAAAAAAAATATGTAAAAATATTCCGTACAACCGCCGACTACGTTACCAGCAAAATCGTGAACTATATCAAATATTACACGTCGTGTATATACTTACCCAAACGTAGGTACAATCCGTAACGGTATTTTCCATAAAAAAACCAGCGTTCGTACGATATGAAAAAAAAGCAACGGCTTAGATAAATAATTGACCAGATATGGTGTTGTGGATGACAAAGCGTTCATATGTGTCATTTTTTGAAGTGCCCACTGTGAAGATCTTTCGATTTTTTTTCTTAATTTTCGTCGGTTGCGAAAAATAATTATTATAATAATTAGACACTGTACAAAGCAGACACCTGTAGCCAGTCACCCAAATAAAAATGGGTCGCCATACAGGCGGATGGTCATGATGTGCAGGCTTATAATTAATAATAATATTATTATTAACACGATTTGCGTGAAAGTCCTAAAGACTGCGACGGAAAAAAAGACGTCTACGCCGCAGGATGATAAGTGAATTATTTGACGCGTTTTCCAATTAAAATCGTTCCTCAAATATCCGAGTTTTTTCCTGTGTCTAAATCTCGACCATAAAATATTTTAAATCATATTATTATAATATATTTTGCTGTAAGATTAATGTAAAATATTATGGCAATATTATCATCATAGGTTAGGTTAGGTAGGTACTAATAAAAACCAATCAATTATCGGTCCATTTTTACATAATAATAATTAGCGGGACGACGTGTTTGTAACTTGTGGGTAGGTCAACATTAGAATATGAGCTGCACTGCAGTGGTGTTACACTGTTTAGCCAATTTCGCGAGAATAAGGGATGTCACCATAGAAAGATATAACATATATTATTATTATCTTTTAACTCTTAATAATATATATGATCGGACATCGGAGGGGACGTCCACATTTACATTGCATTCATACGGTGTGGCTCTACAACAAAACAGTAGCATAACAATATTATATTGTTATTTACAATAGGTAGGTGGTATAGCTGTTATACATAATATTGGTACTACCACGGTAGATATTATACGGGACTCTACGGGTCGACGCAATACCTATAAGCATTATAATGTACCACATTACAGGTATAAAACGGACGTATTACGTACGTTCTATGTATAACATTATACATGTGCATACACACGCACTCACATAGCGCGAAATAAGTGCATTCACCCTAGTCGGACCGAGACGTGCGGCAGTCCATCGAGTTCGTTTAATGTCAAGTCGTTTCCGCTTCACAAATCATCTGATTGTCCATTTAGAAGACGTGTTATATATAATATATTTATTGCAACCGACACAACGCTCGATCACGGTGTTGCTTTGGATTTTTTTCCCAACAGTATAAATATATATATATATTTGGCGTTTTTTTACGAACCGTCCATCCAGAAATCGAAAAACCATTGCGACGAAATTGAGTAGGATTCGAACGTGATTCTTTTGATTGGGTTTTTTTTTTGTCGTTAATACTGTACGTTTCCGGTGAGCGACGACCGGCCATATGACCGATACCACAACGTCGTCGTGCACAGGTTACCTCCACCCTTCCGTCAAATGATTGTGATTCTGTCCATTACCGAATTCTTTTTTTCGCTCGTTTTCGCTCGAAACAATAAGCTATCGAATAACCACCTGTTTTTTTTTAATCTTTTTTTACACGTTTATTGTTTTACGTTAGATACCATGCAAACGATAGTCAATTATTGTCATCGTGGGTGCGCACATGCCGCCGGTGTCGAATACGTGCGGCGTCCACGGTACGCGCCATCCTAATAGCACAATGGCATCACGACATTGTCTTTTTGCGAGATAAGACGACTTTTTTTCTTTTAAAAAATCGGAAACGATCTAATTGAATCCTTTATAATATTATATCGTATTGCATATTATAATATAATAATATTACAATCCGATCGTCACACACGGGTGCGCTCGCGAAGGGTACAGAGACCCCTGATCGTTTCGTGAATGGTTTGACGTTAGCATTGTTTCAGATGCTCGTCGGTCACCTTCGATAGGTTATAGGTATATCGTATATATATTACGCTGGTGCATGCCGATAATTGACGTGATAATTGAAAAATATTTAAACGCTACGAGTTGGATTGTAATATTATATTATATTGTACCTATAATATAATACAATGCATTACAAATATACACGATTCGATATCATAATTTATAACTGCAATATTATGATATAGGTATATATAATATACCTATCAAGGTACTATATAGTATACTAAATAGTACTATTGCACTTTTTATTTTTTTTTTACTCCGTATTCACTAGCGTTGAAGTCTCCAAGAGTAAACAGTTTTTTTTTTTTAATCATGTTTCTTGATAAATTTTTTTTACTAAGAAAAATATCGGCTACTATAGGTACTAAGCTTAAACAGTTTTCCTCGGTACTGGTGGAAATAATTGTCAAAAAACCATTAACTTTCTTCCACCGGTGTCATAATATCAAAGTAGAAAAAACACAAGAAAAAGCTGCTGAAGTAACTTTAATAGTAAAAATCAATAAAAAAATACCATTCGTTATAATTAATAAGCGAAAATACCAGTTTGAAATCGTACTAACATAGCAATAACCTAAACTTCCAGAACAACTAACCACGAAAAAAGTAAATGCTTTACGTCCCAAAGTTGTAAGACATAATTATGTATCATACCATCATAGTTTAATATTATTATTTATCGCACAATATATTACAATATATATTATACGTCGCGCGTGTGCTTTCGACGAGTGCAGCTGTGCTCGCATCATCACACACACACACATACACATGTGTAGGACGTTATTATATTATTATCATATACATACATCGTACCTATATTACTGTTGTTATATTATTCGTATCGCGTAACGGTGTTTGTGCGCAGAGTATTTTTTATTATTGTTATCATTGCGTATTATTCATTTGTATACGTCCGAATCTTTTTATTTCCCTGCGCGTACCTATATCGTCGTCGTGGAATCGGTCGGAAAACTAACTATACACGCGTGATGTGTATACAACAATGACAACGGTGATAATAATAAGAACATACAGCTATTATGTTCCGGTCGAATCGCATAACAAATAAACGCGGTCCTGACGAATTTTGTCATTTCCCTCGTGCATTTCGTATCATATTAGGCGCACGTTCCTGTGTGTGTGTGTGTGTGCATGGAGATTGTGTGGGTACATCATTGTCGTGTACCTACATGATGTTATTATATTATATCGCTGGCTGTTACGCAGACGTCACGTTTTTCGTACCTACCATGTATTCTTCAATTATCAGTGCGATAGCAATTCGCATTGTGCCCGGCTCGGAATTTTCGTTGCTCTAAACGGTACATGTCCTATACCGACGACCACGTCGATAACGATTATAATAATAATAATAATAATTTGTAGATACACACGTTCTATTACAGCCACCTGTTCCGTCACACTATCAATGACATATACGTGAGAGACCGCTCGAGTACACATTATTATTACCATTGGTACAATTATTGCATAGGTAGTATAATGACTCGATATTACTGTACACAATATATTATATTATACGTTAATTGTATAGGTTCTATCATTTGATGTTTTGACATTTGAAAGAGGTTATAGGTTACCTATGAGTCAAACGATTTGCGATCTAAATGCATACTCCGTTTGTTAGCAAACAGGAACTAATATAATATATGATTATAATATAGATTAATATAATATGTAACATTATTTCGCAGAAAATCTAAATTAAGAATAGTGATTGAGGATTTAAATAGCATGGTGAAACTCCGCAGAGGGAATAGAGCCCAGCGGGAGGCCTAGGAAGAGAGATAATATGAGTCGAGGAAGATTTTAGTTAGAAAATCGGAAAGATATTTTACATACATACAATATAATAATATAATAATACCCACTGCCAATACGAGTGTGATTTTTCAGTGGTCGCATGGTTCGCTCATAGCCAAAATATACTATAAAGGTATAATTATTTATTATTTTTTTTACTGTTTTTGCAACTCAATCTTCGTTCGAGGACCGCGATGAGGTGTTATAATATTTCACATTATTTAGGAGTCGTCGTCATAACGTTGTAGGTACTCGGAAATTCTCAAACGTCCAATCCTGCTCGATTTTCTGGACATCAGGAGGTGAGAACAACAGTTGTATTATTATTATAATAAAACTCCGTCGTGACAACACGATGACCTGTTGCGTTCGCGATATAAATCGGGACGGACATATTATGTATATAAAATACGCCACAACGCGATATCGTCTTATCGTAAGAAATCGTTGTTCGTGTAGTAGTTATGGCCTGTGTAGGTACAATAGTAATGATATTATCATCATTGTTGTTGTTATCTGCAGCAACAGCGACAGTCAGACGCAATGCGCCCAAGTTTTATATTGCTTGCGCCGTTTCGGACAAACAAAAAACCGAGGAAAAAAAATAGGAAAATCATCTCGCGGATTTCGTCCGGCCCCGTCACGTTCACACGGCGTTACGGCCGTTTCGGATTAAAGCCGTTCCGTTCGTATTATAGTACTACATGTCATTCCACCATTATATTATTATTATATACTCCAATGGATATCCCGGAGAATTAATAATATAATACATAATATAATATGACACACATAATAATGTAGAATATAGAACGGCGCATTATAATATAAACGCTCGATCATCGTTCGGTATATTCTATTCCGGTATGCTTCACTTTTTTTTATGACTTCGTCGAAACGACTTACCTTGTACTATCGACTGCAGCCAAAAGTCGTATATCTACATGTGTACACCACGCACCTCTGTACTTCGCAAATTCCGCCTGCAGTCCGCGCACTTGTAATAAACGACGCCTTCATGATGTTTACGTCCACGTACAAACATTTTTTTGAAAAACATACAACTAATGTCCCAATTTATTGTTTAGGACTTATATAGTAATTTTCCACATAAAAGGCACGATGCCCAGGACCTGGATAGATAAAAATTAAAATATCGGTAAGTAGGTACTGATTTATATTTATTGGCAGAATAATATACTTCATGATATTATTCATTCAATGGTATCGTAAAACGATTTCGAAAAAATGAAATACGTACAACTTTAATTAAGGCCGTTATTAAAATATTATGATTCGTTTATGATTCGTTGTAGTTACAATATTATATTGCAGTTATAATATCATAATAAATTGCAGATATTATGGAATCCATGTAGGTAGGTTTAATTGCCAATTCAATGTTTACTTTTATTATAATAATATTCTTATAATCGCTGTATAATATCCGTCCCCTAAAAAATTATAATACGTCCATCCGAACGGCCGTCGTTTCACATTGATTATATTCGATTCGTCTATCGTTCGTAAATATATTATATACTTTCGTATGTACCAAGTCCCTTGATGTTTGCAGTATAGGTACCTACACAATGCCTTCCTACCTATAGTTTAATAATATTTAAAAACCATATTAACACTGCTGCAATGGATATGCAGCTATTATTATTGTATCAGCGGTTTGCCACTTGTACCTTACAGCACATATCCCCCAGTATCATGTGTTATAAGACTAGCTATTATGTGCTGCGAGGGGAAATATGAAAATGTGAGACGGTTTGGGGGAAACAAATTACATGTAATATTTTCGATTTGATTTGCGCGGCGAAGACGATAATGTAGAATAATAATAATAAAATATAGACACATATTATTATTTTATTATACATTGATGCACCGCCATCCGTAACGCTGTGGATTTCGTAAGACGGTGTAATAATTGTAATTATTATACGCTGCATAACAGTAAAACGATTTACACCCCGTCGGTCGTGTGCCCATGTACACTATAACTATGTACATAATAATATGTAGATCAAACGAATATCGTGTTTGCTCGCACATAATATTGTTACGTTCGCTCTGGTGTTCCGTTGGAGAATGGATGCGGTGGAAAAAAATACACAACTCTCGCATCTTCTCCGGCCATTATCGCACACATACACACACACACACACACACACACACACACACACACACACACACACACACACACACACACACACACACACACACACATAGTTATTATATTATGGTAGGTACGTATTTGTCTGTTAACACATCGACTCATGAGCGCATACCGCGTGGTTACGGTCGACGTCTATGACGAATCGGAATCACTCAGCAAACACGCGGTATCAATAATATTATAATAATAATATGTATATGTATATTACTATTGTATTATTATCGTATTAAGGTAGGTAGGTGTAGGCTCACCGTGATCGATATATCTAATAAAACGTAGCGATGAGCTTATACACAGCGTGTGCGCCTGTTTACATCACAGGACATCGTAATATTATTATGACTGCAGCTACCTACCAATATAATAATATGTCATAAGTGCATTATAATATTTTGTACAATGGTTTCACCTCCGTGCAGTTTGTCCCACACCAATATTACTACAATAGCAGCAACAACATAGGTAGGTACTATAACTATGATTTTCGAAAATTTCATTGTCTATTATAATTTATAGTATATATTTACAATATAAGATTGAGATCTACAATTTATTGTTATTATAACTATTATTAATCAATACAATTTTAAGGCCGAAATAAAAATTCTGTAATTCGTGTTTATAGAGATACACCTATATCCAATGTTTATCTTGCCGAGTACCTATTTGGTTTTAAAAATCGAGTTGCTCTATTATTTTCAACAAGTTGTGTACTTTTCAAAAATTATTTCGGGAGTTGGCGTGGGTACATATAACATGGTAAGGTGCACTGTTACCATACGTTTACCAGAAGATCAAAAATCAAAATTATGCCCTTGATCCAAATCTTATTGATAATTATTGTACGCTTGGTTTTTCGAACGTATAAAAGTTAATTTTCGATTAAATAATATAAAAGCCATTAAAACCGTACTGAAGATTTGTCGTTTTTGACGGCGTAAGAAATATTAAAATATCATGTCAATTTGGAGCCTTTTCATTGAACGCCCACGGGGTATTGTATATAAGTATGATCGATAATATTATAATATACAAAGTAACTATTAGTGTTCAGTCTCACGATGTAATACAAATAAAATAATAATAATGACATGCACGCATTGTGACGATCAGCCGCCGTGTCTTTTGGATTATCGGTGACAAATTGTTTGTCGCGCATGCGAATTATATTATAATAATAGCTCGATAAATCACACACACACACACGATAATATTATATCATTATCACTACATCATTATCGGATAAATCAATAATAATAATAATAGTAGCAGCAGTGATCGCGTACGACGATGACGAGGCTGATTCCGGTGGGCTTTTGATGAAGGGTCGTACTACTCGTACTATTACGATGAAGGGGAACGACCGACTACTGAATAAATAAATAATAATAATGACAATATTGTAAATAAAGTGCTCTGGTCGAGTTACAATAAAATAACAATAATAATAATAATAACGAGATTATAATAATATTACTATACTCTATCATCGAATACAAAACGCGTAATATCGTATTCAGTAATAATACTATGCATAATATTATACTCGATGATGATTATGTTTATTTTATAAATGCCATTATACCTACATACAAATGATGCGCAGGTAGACAACTACGATGATGATATAGGTAGGTAAGTCATAGAGTCACCGTAACGGATTATTGAAATAATAATAATAAATTACGAAACGCGTTGTTCGGTTGATGCAATGGTAATAATAATAATAATAATATTATTATAACGCGCCACTCAAATTATACGATACATCTATCCGATGTTAATTATTTTCTTTCATAACGCCACTTTATGTTATGCAGTACTTATGTTCAGTAAAAACGCACATTATTATTACGAGCGAGGACTGATCTATATCGGTAAAATTCATAGAGAAACAATACCAGAAGTAGGGTATAACGCAAGTCAGTTTTCAAAAAACGACGAGCTATTTTATCAAAATTTTCTTGCTGTAATCGTTTCCATTTCATTAATAATACTCAAAGTCCACTAGTTCATATATCATATTATAGCAAGACTCTTGTAGTAAGAGTACACGGTTTCCAGTTTTCATCTGGGTGAGAATAATGTATTAATACAGACATACGAACTTATAGTATTTAAGTACAACATACAATCGTAAGTCAATGTTCTATGGTATTTTACCCATAGAAAAGGTGTACAAATGGCACACCGACAACTGCATCATGTGTTTTCCATATTATGATAGGTAATGGTCGTACGGTAGACTATTATACATTATTAAATTCACTCACCATATCACTATAGATATTATTATTACCTTGTAACTGTTTATCATATTATTTTGAGCGAATAGGCTGTGGTCGAATATTATAGTTATATTATACCGTTTGGGTAAATAAATAGGAATAGGTTTATAGCGAAATTGAATTTGTATGCTGTACGTTACCTAATGTACTATAATGTCTAATGTACACTATCAATTGAAAAAATGAAAAAAATAAAATGAAATTACATACAATATAAGTACATGATTAGCAATGGACTATAATAACTTAAAAAATATATTGATTTAGTAATATTCTAATAATATAGTGACACACGGTCAAAAATTAATAAAATAAAATCATATGTGCATGTCTAAGTACATGTCACTCACGTAATAAAAATAATTTCACTCGCCTGAACGAAATAACTGGGTAGGTAGATAAACGATAGTCGTCCAAACGGACTATTAATTTTTTGGCCAAAATAATTACACTCACCCAAAGTCCATTACCTATTATTTTTAAGATGATGCTTTAAATTCCTTTTTCAAAAGTTTTTAAGTCTTAATATTCTAAATACTAAGTCTTTTTACTAGCCAAATAAATTACTATCCATTTTAATAAGATTCAAAACCAAACACACAGATAAAATTCAACCAAAAAACCATGTAAGTACTTAGGTAGAGGAGGTACCTAATAAGTAATAATATTTATTTTTAACATAAATTATAAACTTCTGTGAAATTTACTCCGGCGTTACTTCATACTTTTGAGGGTAAATACAGAATGCACTATGATACGATATATTTCGTGATGTTGAAATAATATAAGTTTATGTAGGTACAATCGGCATACATATAATATAACTTTTTAATATAATTATAATATCGGTTACCAAAAAAATATAATATGTTTGTGGCTTCAAAAAATAAATTAAATACAGTTAACGCTTTTCCGACCATAATGTAACCGAATAATGAATCGACTGAAATAAAGTGTTGAAACGGTTTTAAATATAAATCGCTGCGGGTCTCGATGTATTGTTGAAAAAAACACATCGTAGGTACATCAATTTGAAGAGTAATTATATAGCTAGTGATCGCTCTAATTACATTATAGATCATTTTTCGCGTTTTATTTTTCCCATCCCATTGTTTAATTGTATATTATACGATTTTATTGTTCCACGTTCGGAAAATACATTTTATGCGGTTGTGCTCAGTTTTCTAGGTTAAGGTAATTTGTTCGGATTTTTTATGACAACAGTTTTATATTATTTTATTGCCGCGTTCGGTTATTAATTCCGTACACTTTTTGTCTGCTTTCGTCCGATTTTACGACTGCAAATATAATATAAATCGACAACAGTGTTTCGTTCATATATTGTAATATTATATAGGTAAAACCGTGCGGATATTAAATCTCGAAGGGATTTAAAATGTTGGCATAAATTTAAACAGTAAAATACATTAAAAAATATGTTCAGTTTAAAAAGTCTTAATTTCCTATTTGTATTTTGCCATATTCGATATAAAATTGTTTTTTTAGTGCATGCCTATAATCAGCACATTTTGCAATTTCGTTGGGGAATCAAATCGCTCATCAGCGACACTCTAAAATCGTCTTTGAAGAGTTTATGACATAAAACTAAAAGGGTAGGTATTTATAACGAGCGTGTTAAAAATTCAATAACATATAATACCTATTTACCTACCATACCGCAGTTGTGTAACAATATTATTATTTAGTACCTTTAATACAAACTGTTCTATGCTTACACATAGATATCCACATTATTTTTTCGGTCTCTATTTTCGTCATAGTATATACCTCTCGCGTCTAAACCAGAGTTTTGTATTATATTTTATTTTATTTTTTTTTTATTTATGTGCTGTCAATGTACTGCAAGTTGTAATCTAAAACAGAGAACCGCAAGAGAAAAAAAAAACAAACGTAAATAGTTATTATACCTAAAAAAAAAGATTACCGCAGTGTACATTTATTTTTATAGTATATATGGAAGTACATATAAATAGTTTCGAACGAGAAAAAAATGTCACAAAACAGAAAAACGGTTTGTCGCCGCCATCCGATTCTGTGGTATCCATAGGTATACACATTTTATATCTTATATACATATCATATTATATACGTCGTCCACTTATGTCGGACGGTCGTTTCGAGGCTGATCGGTTTTACACCTTATAAACCCATTTCTTTTTTTTTTTCACCTCGGCGAGTTCCACGATTACTGCACGTTTTCCGAGAGTACATAAACAAAACCATCAACTCGCGCTGTGTGCCACATTACAATATTTTGTAGGCCATGACTTTTATCGGGAAAAACGCATCTATTGGTAGGTAGTAGGCGCGTTCTACTTATTATCGAGCCGCGAACAAACCAAGGCATTGTTTTTATGGCTGATTTGTCAGACCTCGTCGGCGGCGGCGCCGAACAACGGCGAACTGTAATTTGTATAGCGGTGAAGAGGGCGATGATGATGGTAGAATACTTATATTATACTAATATTATATGCAAACCGATCTAGGGCGGAATTTCAGATTGTGTTCGTCGACTATATTATTATGTGTGCACATTTGAGGATCAACTTATATAACCATTATTTGGCTAGAAGAATTAAAAACTTTTGATTTTCAATAATATTTTTTAAACCGAGTCGAACCAAGTCTTCGAAAAAAAAATGTTTCGTTTCTGTGGTGAATTCTCTTACGTGTCGATATCGGCATAGAAAGGTTGTATACGGGAGACGACTGCAGCCGGTTTTCGAAAATCGAAATAAATAAATGCTTTAACTCGAACGACATCGTTTCTCAGCAATTCTCAAAATCATCGCTCCACGGATCATCTTGATCGCGTTTCATATTAATAGAAAATACTACTTCGGGGCAACAACGCTGCAATAGTAGTAGGTAGTCGAATAGTAGTGCGAGTTTAGTAATAATAATACTATCGAGGACGACGACGACGATGATGATGATGACGTAGATGATGATGACGATGTTGATGATAACAATAACAATGAAAACAGACTATTTTCCAGTCCGTTGGGTACGCATCTCGGCGATGGCCTGAACCAGTGGCGGGAACATTACCGTTACCGCAAAGTTAGTCGGCGGCGAAGAGTATTTTCCGAGTGTACCGTTCGTCAAAATAATACACAATCGTCTGCGAATTATAATAATTTGACGTACGAATATAATATATATATATATATAATACGTGGCGTTCAGCGATATCTATCGAATTGTTAAACACGCGTAGCAACATATATATAACACGAATATTATTAATATTTGACGGTATTTTGCCGATCGCAGATCCCGCCAACCCGATTCTGTTCCTCACCGTGGTATAAACCATCTATATAATATTATCAAATTTACATTACCTGTTGCGAGTATACGCAGTGTTTCGCCAAAGCTACTCCGGACAAATATTATATAGTATCACACTCGATATATAAGGACTGAATTGGACTTCAAAGACTTAAAAGCGTTTAAACTCCCCCGAGACAGAATCCTGCTACAACTTTTGGTTGTAAACGGTCTTTTGCGTTGTAATATATTCATACAAATTCACAGACAGGAGAGAGGCAGGGAGAGAGAGAGAGATCTCTGGGGATAAATTTTCCCTGCATAACCTTAATAATATATTTATTTTATCTGAAATAGATTACATAATATTATTAAAATTTTTCCCATTACATCATGGTAGTGCTTTACGTTATGGCGTTGTTTTGTATACCCACCTTACTTATTATCACCACCAGAGGAGCCGAGCACTATGTTTTGGTCAGACAATTGTTTGTTTATGATTTTAAATATTCATAATAGAAACCTATATGTAAGGGATAAATAAATTAATATTTATTAATATAGTTTATATAATATGTGTAATAATTACTTATATATTCATAGCTGCAGGTACTCAAATTAAATTACGTTAATAAATATTAAAAATCATTATCATTTTCATTGCATTGCGTTATCAACATATATTTTGGAAGTTAGATAAAGGGACTGAGCCATAACTTGTGAGATCATATTATTATCTTAAGCTTACGAGTTGTGAACATAATAATAGTATATAATATGGTCGTGCTAGAGAAATAATTATAAAATAAAAAAACACGACACTGTATAATAAAAACGTTGTTAACACAATATCAAAAGTTGTAATAATAATAATAATAATAATCATATTAGTCGGCGCGACGGTTAGTGAAGACATTTAACGGATCCATTAAATCACAATTTTCCGTCGAAACACGAAACATTATTACTATGATTATTATTATTACGGGTAAACAATGGTCGGTGTGTGTTTGTGCGTTTATAGATAATAATATAATAAACACGTCATATGCGTAAAATATAAACGACGACGTCGTGACACATTATACTCGTTTTGGGCGCGTCGTTTTCCGTAATATCGTATTATTTTTTTTTTTACGCCCATCCGTCAGCGGCGATAATTAATCGCACTATAATAACGCAACCCACGCAAATTTAATAATCATATTACATTCAATTATTATCATTTATCATTATTATTTTTACGCACCGCAAAACGGCGGTTTACCGTTGTGGCGCCCGTTCTCCGCGTATTAACCCTCGTGCCACCCGCGAAGCACAATACCTATAGACGTGGTGATGAGCAAAACAATTATTGTATATATATATATATATAGGTATATTATTAGCGTATGACAGCAAAGTGAAACCAACGAAGTCTTGGTCCCGGTCTCGCAGACTAAATCTTGGACTATAATTGTATTTTCAAAATGCGTAGTAAAAAAAAATTCCCATAAAGGTGTTATAATTTTGTACATTTTTTTTTTGTGATTTCTGTTGAACATACTAGGATATAAACCATACGTTATTATACAAGTACAACACAATATTATATAAGATATATTTATAATTCAATTATAAACGAGTCCAATAATAACTATACATTTTTATTTTTCTAAAATTATTATGAAATTATTCATTTAAAAATAGTCATTGGATTTAATTTTTATTTCCTGATTCTGGAACTCATTTGGTACTATTATGTTTACAGTCACTGCCCATTATCATTCTGATTATTCACCAAATCCATGTAATTTTATATTATTCTGTTGCCGGCCGGAGGCTGGAAATAATGATGCTATTATACAGTCGATACCAATACACAATACAATATGACAATATCACATGAAAAACGAACGAAATAAAAACGTATGAGTACTAAATAGCTGTTCAGTAATCTAAGCTATTATCAATATTGTATATTGTATTGGAGATCACTACGAACTGATTTAAATTATATTATGTTTAGGTAATATAGCTAAATATTGAATATTTAATAGTTTTCTACATTCATATTCATAAGTTATGGCTTTCATATTTTTATAATTATTAATAACTATATTTATACATAATATACATACTATAATATTGAACACTTCCTATAATAATGGTACATATATTTAATTCGATTTTTTTGTCTTCTTACAGATGCCAGTACGCGGCGTTCACGTTATTACTGATTCAGGTAAGTCAACTATTTTATTAATTGTTTTTAAAAGATGAGCTCAATGTGTCCTCACAGTGCGACCTTATGTGCGGCCTTTAGTGAATAAATCAGTGTTCGGAAATTATAACACGCATAATAAGTATTACATTGTCATTTTGAACAATAGTTTTCGCTTTTGATTTACAAATAATTGTTTCTAAATTGTTCTGCTTGTTTTTAAATGCTTATTTGACTCAAATAAAACATATTTTAGTAGATGTTATCGATAATCAAACGTAACAATTGTATGCATGAACTGAACATTCGAAATAATCGTACTTACCTATTATATATATTCAGAATTATCTGTATACATTTTATTTACAATATTATAACGCAAATCTAATTTTGATAATAATCAAAATATGTCAAAGAACCCTAATTTAGAAAATTAACATTCAAAGCAGTTCAAAAATAATGTCTGTATTTTTACTAGATGCACGAAGTAAATAGTGATGAAAAAAAAAACTATAAAGTATAAACAATAATTTATTGTGAATATAATATATTGGTTGGACTGTTCTATAATATAATCTCCCAAAACTACATTATGTTACGATTTCCGAGCACTGAATTTGGTTTACTATAATATTATAATATTATCTTATAGCTTTGGTCGTAAACGATAATGTAATGTTCTACAATCATTAATAGCTGAACTAGACATATTAAGTGGATATAACATTGCAGTGTGTTTTAATCACCGTTAAATATTGTGGCTATGCACTGCGACCACATAGTTTTTAAAAATGATACTCTTCTTTTTATTTTTATTTTACTTCGCCAATGCCGTTATCCGATATGCTATTCGAGGGGTTTGGTATAGGCAATTACAATTACACTTGAAGGAAAATGAAAATTCAAATAATGTTAAATTTAAAACACAACACCAACTTATTCAGAGTAACTTTATAATGGTCAAAAGCTACCAAACTTGGTCGGGTAATCAAGAAATTATGTAGAAACTCTTTTTCTAAGGCTGTTCATAATAGATATTATAACTGTTTTTAGCGAGAAAATAAGAATCATTAAAAATAAAGGAGAATATAGGAGAACTTTTTAATGTGCGCAAATGCATTTCTATTTTTTTTTTTTTATTTCAAAGTCATAGATTTTTTATCTACCTATTAACGTTGAGAATTTGATTTTTTCACTCTGGATCAAAGCCTTTTAGTGGTTCAACTCCCAGCAAAACTGTTTTTTTTTTTTTTATAAATTAACAACACGGACGTGTGGGCGACCCTCTTATTAATATTATGCACTTACTGATTTAATTTTTTTCCGACAACAGAGCCAGAGTGGCGAATACAATAATACGGTGGGCGGTACATACATTTTTCCCCGAATCGTCTTTTTTTGCGACTAGAAATAATTATCACGTTTTGTATTATACGAGAATAACAAAAAATTCGGACCCAATTACATTTTGTTTTCCATGGGTGCGTTTATTTTTGATTTAAACGGCTCTCATTGTATTCCAAAGATAATGACAATAAGCGAGATGGTTCATTGTGAACGGGGTAATAATAAATGCGACGCATTATAAATTTGTCTCGTTTTATTAATAGCGAGATAATTGCACAGCATCGTAACGAGAAACCACGCACCAAACAACAGCGATAATAATAATAATAATAATATTACCATCGTACTTATAATATATTACACAATATTACAAATTCGGATAAAAATCAATATAACCTACTCACGACTCACCCGATTGACGTGGTTAATAATAATATTATAATAATATGCTCTCGCGATACAATTTATTCGACTTATGGTAGCGCCGAACCCAGTATCCGTCGTGTCGGACAATTGTATTAATATTATTTGTATTAATTGGTTTTTTTTTCTTCTTATATATACCTACAACATCAATACACTATTATTATAATTTATGTGGCTTATTTCGTCTGGAAGAGGTAAAAAAAAATGTATAAATATATAATATAATATTATTATAGAGGACGTTCGCCTGCGTTGACTGTAAGTGACTGACTCCCGCGAGTGTGTTCAAGACGTGTTATTACATCGACTTCGAAACCATTGCCATTGTTATGGTATTTCAAAAACTGAAATCGCGAACAGTGTTGTTTGGCTGTTTTTTTTATTTTTTTCTTCGCCGTACGTCCTAGAACTTAATTATATGAATATTGAACAACCACAAACTACACTATGTATATATTTTTTTTATATTTTTCAATTTAAAACGTAATGTAAGCGTATAACTTAAACGCGGAACGTTCGATATTGGAATTCCACATTTAAAAGTTATTTTATATTTTACCATAACAGTCCTGCAAATATACAACTACAGCAACCGACGAACGAAAACAACTATCTAATTCGTACCTATAATATGGTAATTGCATTAAACTGCATCAGTGGTACGTTTGCAGAATGTTTTTCGATGCAGTTCTGTTGTTCTGTACTATATTATATGAGTAAATATTATGTAGTAAAGCGTAATCTTGAACCGATTTCCAATTTATTTGGCAGTTCCATTGAATAACCTATGTATTGTAATAATACCCTTTAAGATGCCGATAAAAAATAAATAAACAAATACTTATTGTATAAAATGGCAATGATAGTGTTCTTCCGGTCAGAATCTGAAATAGTACCGTTTTGACGGTGAAAAGGGTAGTGATGTGTGATGTATTATACTACGACTGGCATTGTAATAGTACCTACCTATCTTATTGTAACGTTTTTGCGATTTAAAACCATGACATTGTAGAAATAAAACATTTGAATAAATGTAGGTGTATTTAGCACGAATGATTTACATAATATATTTCGCACTCGAACCGTAAAAATAATGTCCGTAACACACATACATAAATTACACACTCACTAGATCACACGCACACACACACACACACACACACACACAGTCGAACTACTGACGGTGGTAATAATATTATACCATAATATTTGGATTTATTAGTAGCTGTTATATATTATTACATATTTAATATATAACAATATATAGGTATAATGTTTCGAATGAAGCGATCGTGACCGGGATGAAAATTTACTGAAAACGTATTCAAGTTGTTGCCGCGCCACAATAATTTCAAAGAACTTAAATCGAATCAAAATAATACATACCGAGGGCGTTCAATAGTAGTAAATTGTTCGTATACAAAATTTATATCAAATGATACGATTGTGCCCGCTCGTAATTCGGAGTCGTACACATCTCGCGAGAGATTTGATTAGAGGACCTTTATATTACACGGCTGTACTATTATTGGGTAGGTCACTCGAAAGTCCTGTAAATTCATCGATTTGGTCGCACAGTCTGCTCCAGTATTATTATTACGACATTTTTCGGCGACTCTTAAAACTCTTCAATGAGTATATAATAAATATTTGAGGGGAACCGATTGCAGTAGTCGATCGTAAATAAAACATAACATAGGTAATAATAATATACTAACTTGGATGTTATTATACGTCATAGTTGAGCTAATAACAACTATAACATAATATTATAATGAATATTAATAGTGTTGTTGGACTGCAAGCCAAACGAACGTGCAAGTTCACCAAGTTCCTTAGCCTAATATCTGTTATTTATTATGAGCTGCATATCATTATTATTATGTAAATATCTGGGGTAATGGCCCGAAGCATATACCTATTATTATCAGCCATTGCATTTACAATTTTTAGTTGTAGACAATAGAAGTGCACAATAAAGAAGTGCAAGCGGTTAACGGTTGTTACTGCACATCACGTGTTATTAAAAAAAGTACAAAAAAGTACGTAAAATTTAAATCAAGTGTAGGTAGTGTATTTAACTCAAAATTAAAAAATATTATACTGGATATATTGATAAATTTAATAATTTAAATACATATTTTAATCGATTGCGAATTAAAATTTATACTGTTGGATAATATAATTCCCCAAAAATTAAGAATAGCGTATTGAGCTTATTTATAAAGTAATTATATTTTTTAGGTACAACTTATAGTTCGCCATTTGTTAAATAATTTGCATTGAAATATATTATTACTAACAACAGTAGTGGTGTTTTTCAATGAGGTGAAAAAATAACTCTAATAATATAAATTTTCTTGGAGAAATAATAACAATATGGTACGTAAGTCGATCGCTGCAGACGATCGCACGTAATAATGTTGCGGTACCTATACCGTATAGTCCTATTAAAATATTATTTTTGTCATCATTATGGTCGCCAGTGGTCTGTCGGTCGTCAATTGATATATTATTATTGTTGCATAATACAGTCCTGCGACGGACAGAACAGGACACAATATGCTAATGACCCGTGACTGACCGGTGCGACGTCGCATAGTGACCCTATCGAATATATTTCTACAAATCCGTTTTAAAATGCGTTTCTTCCCGTTTTCGGCGATTACCGAGGGCTGCGGTAAACCTAACTGCTTATATAATATCATATTACAATCGTTTTTTATAGCATAGAAGGACCCTCCTTTGGGGGGCTTGTAAGAATAATATGATGATATTATTCGTCATCGATATTCGTTAGATATATTGCCCGACGACGTCCAACTGCGGTCGGACGGACGTAAAGTTTTCAGATTAATAATACACTATTTATACCGGTATACGATTCTTCTTTTCCATTCCGGTAAACGAATTACGGGCATCAGACCATTAGTTATTATTGTATCCGTCTTATACCACAACCGTTGTCGCTGTCGTCCTGTATAATATTATGTAATAATATATGCCCACGATCCCACAAAACTTCTTTTAAGTCGCCCGGTGCCAATGTAATTTTGTACACGAAAATATCCTCTACGGGAGTAATGATCCTGTTCTGTAGAATCAACCAATTTTTTTTTTTACTTATAGAGGATATAATATTCTATATAGGTTGCATAAAACTCGGTTTTTTCAATATTTTAAGTCTTTTTCTCGATACAATATATCAACCCCTTCTAAATTGGTATCGGGAAGTAGATTATTGGACAATTATAATAATAAAGGTGGCAACTAAAATATAAAATTTGATTTTTAAATTTTATAGAATTGCTGAAAATTTGAAAAACTGGCACCGCGCCCCTTATGTCTTAATGCACTTTTCCGATGCAAATATATTGTGTCATTACATTATAATATTATACATAGTCTATCTGTATATCATAATAATTTTATTGTAATTCTCAACACCCACTGATGGCATCTGATGTTGTAATGTTATATTCTTGACCACCTTTTGTTTCAATAAATATGTACAATACATACATACATACATATATACCTATGACTTGACTTTTGGAGAGGCCTATCTAGTTTCATAGAATTTTTAAAATTATTTTAGTTATATAATATATAGTAAGTAGAAGTCCCTCACGTTTTCCGTGTCTGATCTCAAACTCTATATCTCTTAAAATAAATCGTCCCTGTTCGTATAATGTTAGTATAGAATCTATATTTTTTTATTTCGTCGCAGTTTACGCATCGAATTTTAGAAAAAGGTAAATTTGGTCTTAGCAGCTCATACATTAAGTACTATCCTCCTCACTTACGGGGTAAGATAACAGTACCCATATGCACTCCTCGTACGGCCGCAATTCTTCTCCATATCGTCTGACCGCGAGTCACAGCTGGTTTCTCTGACATATTGTGTATAATTTACTGTTAGGTCCGTTGTTTCCGTAAGGTCCGGTCCAGTTATAGAAAACGATTCTTTCACCGGGATTAGATACGTACGGTATATAAATTGTCATGCGGTGATAGGTATATAGTTATTATTTGTCCGGCGTCGTATTATGCGATGGCGACACCTCGGAATTGTTTTTTTTTTCCTACTGAAATATTCGTATATAATAATATACATTATGATAGATCTTGTACGCTGTCATATCTGCCAATAACCGATCTTAGATGTATATCGGTGACAAATAATAATAGCAAATATGTACCTACCTACGTTCTGTCTCGGTGTGAACATTTACAGTAAAGGACAGCGTTCCATCCAGTCCCAAAATCTCAATATTTTAGAACGTCGGGCACTTAAGTTTTGTATCCCTGCTATCTGTAGCAACCGATACTTCTGCAGTAGTAATATATTATGCCATTATGAAGACGATTTCTCTCTCTTTCGTTAACTTCACTTCATAATAATATTATGTGGTCGGCACGATAATGCGAGGAAGGTCAAGACGAACGATCAATGATGC
The DNA here is from genome assembly GCA_949089665.1 of Macrosiphum euphorbiae. Lineage (NCBI taxonomy): Eukaryota > Metazoa > Arthropoda > Insecta > Hemiptera > Aphididae > Macrosiphum > Macrosiphum euphorbiae. The sequence goes on along the minus strand of CARXXK010000002.1, from coordinate 39,533,443 downwards.
CAATGACTTTTTTTTTTTAAAACTATCGATGACGGGCTTTTGACCGGAAGGCACTGAAACTAATTAGGCACCTATAAATAATGTTACGTGACACGTCGTCGCCATCACTTCTTAACAACCGGATGTGATTACATTATAATATTATACAAGATACAACACTATAAGTTACATTATTATTATTATTATTATACGGATTGTGAAACGGTCCCATGGGAATCAAACGACTAAAAGTCGTCGTGGCTTGGTCCGCGCCGCCGCCGTGACACACCACAGTACTACACAATGGACACTGTTATACAGAATTTAATTCCAAAACTCGATGTGCTTTACAATACGTATCTCGTTTGGCAAAAAAAATAAAAAGCGAAAAAAAACCCATTTACTGCATCCGCTGTGATGAAAACATATAATAATATATTATATATGTATATCATGGTTTCGGATATACCTACGTGACTTGTAGTTTTACTGAAGTACCTATCAAACGTTCCGATTTTTTGTCGATCGCGAAATTCCTGCAGTTTGTATATAATATATTATATTGTATTAACCTTTTGTGGTAGTGATCGTCAAAATTATCTACAACACAGTGTACTGTACATATTGCGATAAATATTTTACAACACAACTTATGTATATATTATAACAATGATGTAATACACCCACCGCTTGATAGTCCTACAATATGATCGTCGTACGTATATTGGAATAAAATATGATAATCACCCGCTGTTATCGTGTCCCTGACTGAGGAGACATATTTTAATTATAATACACAAAGTGTATCAGTGTATGACCACTGCTCACCAAAGAGTCTCATTGAAATCTCTGCAGGGAATACAACGATTTGAATGTTAAAATGTCTATAATTTTTGGAGTACAACATACAGTTACGTCATGTCCTCGAGCTCAGAGTTCGTTTCCTATAGTTTTTTAATATGTAATTTATCTTGAGTTCTCATGTTTTAAACGATTTTTAACCTTTTTATTAGTTTTTTTTCGGCCAAAAGTATATTGTTTTAAAATAGTATAAATTTTTTAGATTTAATTTTAAATTGATTTAAATAATATGCAGAAAATTCGGTCAATGAACAAAATCATATTGAGTATGTTATTTTTTTTAAAACTTTTTCGGAACGTATGTGTATATTTTGATTTTGGAGTAAGGAGGAATGACGGGGTTAAGCCAAAAAATAGAGCCTGCAGAATCGCCACTGGTTTCGAGAGATATAAAAAAAATTATCTACTGTCGTCATTTTCACTAAAAAAAAATTGGATTTTTTCACGACGTCGTTAGCAGGTATACGTGAGCGTTAAATCGGTATTCATTAATAACGCATGATGGTAATAGATATTATTATACCGTGTGTGATAGAGAGGGCAAAAGTGAGAGAGAGGAGTGAGATAAATAACTATTTGACAATATTATTACGTGAATGGAACTGGAATTTAACTGTATTATTATTATTATTATTTTCTTATGACAATAATTTTATTGGATGATTGATAGTGATAATGAGGAGGAATGAATGGCGAACAGACAGTAAAATGGAAACGCATGGATCGACGGGGGGTGGTGGTGGTGTTGTTGAAAATTTACACAGCCAGACGAAGAATCGACGGAAAGAGGAGAAGACGAGACGAGAAACGGGAGGTGGAATGGCGTGTAACAATATTATATACTTATATATATTTTTATACAGCCAAGTCGTCGCGGACAGAGGAGGAAGGAACCGGTGGCGGCTAGCGATATAATAATAATGATAATAATAAAAATAGTATAAAATGTGTTTTGCGGCTTGTATTTGCTGCCGGCGTACACAATGCCGAGCGAATTCGTCACGTTATCGATTGTTATAACAATGGAGCACTTTTATTTGGTTCGTGAGATTTCGATGGGAAACAGGTGCTGCACACAGCCGCGTTGCACTATATTGTCGTTTGTCATTGACATCTTCCACGACCGCGGTGTGTACCTATACACACACACACACACACACGTACATAATAACATCGCATTGTGTTGTATTATAGTCGTTCTTCTCCTCTTATCTCGCCGGGCCCGTTCCGCGCTCGCACTTGTTTGCTCTCTTTTATATTATTATTTTACATTCGCACTCGGCTCGAGCGATCGCGATCTCAGTCGATCGGTAAATTCCGTTGGCGGACCCGCGTCAATGTCCTATCGTGTCTCTCTCTCCGTCCCCCCCGTCATAAATAATACACATCACATTGTACACTATAACGTACTACACTCGAAGACTTAACACTATATGAGGGGTGTGTGTGTGTGTGTGTGTGTCGAAGAACGAGACGAAAAATGACAACCACACACGCACACGCACTTCTTGGCTGGCGATAATAAAATACTAAATTGGCACGGACAACACTATTATATTATGATTCGCGTATACATAATAATATTATTATATTATATTGTGTACATCGCCGAGACTGTCGCGCAGTGTGCAAATACGGTTATTCTTATGTGTTGTGTATTATTATTATTGTTATTCCTGTCTGCCTGTATGATATTATTATACATCATGCACACACGTCATAATAAAAATATGAAAATATGTGATTTTTTGCTTCGCGATCACTCCCTGTGTGTCGTCCGATTTTGCGCAAACACGACCGTATAGTAGTAATGACGATGACGATATGAGCACGTACGTTTCATGTTATAATATATGTAATATTATTCCTATACAGTGATAATAATATAATATTTGTACACTCATAACTGTACCTACACCGAAATGAACAAAACGACATTGTGTTCTCGTCATTTACGCGCGCGCTCGTGTATTTACAATAATACATATTATATTATATACAAATCATAAATTCACAATAATAATAATGTCCAACGTTATAATATAATAATATCATTGTGTGCGTAGAGATATGAAACCGCCGCTGTCGTCGTTTTTTTTTTATTGTTGTTTTTCCTTCTTTTTAATATTGCTCGTGACAACACGGAACTTTGCACCAGTCGTATCTATGCGTGAACCTATCTATTATATTTTAAGCATGTGCGTGTATTATACGGATGTGTTTGCACATTGTTCTCGTTCCACTGCAGAAATACCGTTCGATAGGAAAACGAATAAACGCCTTCCGTCCGTCAAGGGCTCGGACTATGGCGACAGCAATATAGGTTTACGGTATATCCTGCTGTATAGTCGGATAAAGTCATAAACTTGGAGTACTGAAAGCACCGTATATTATACATTTTTATAGTATTATGTTATATTGTGTCCTACTGTTTTTAGCCCTATCCACATTGGTGGCATATATTATTTTATAGGTAGGTACTTTACACGATAAGAAACGGATCCATTAGGTTTGCAGAATCGTTTTTTGAACTGCATATTTGTTCTGCCCTGACTCCTGAGTATAATCTCTAATCGATATAGATAATATGCCCTGCAAGTAGTAAACAAATTAAATATTTAATATCGCCTTTGATACATAACATCGAGCGTATTCATATTCCCTGATTCAAACCAAAGTTAATGCTCCTGGTCCCCCCCACGTAACCTTAATAGCCTAAAGTTTTTCCTCAGAAGAGTAGTTAATGATCGATCTCTATTTTTTAGAAACCGACCCTGAAAGTAATATTGAATCTGATTTGTTTAATTAATTGCATTACTTACAACTAATCTGAAAAATATTAACCATAAAATGTGCACACCTAAAAATATGAATATTATTACGTACAATATAATACATGAAAATTTTCACTCCAATTTTCTTGCTCGACCCGAGCCTTTTAGTATAATATAATATATTGCAAGGACCAAGGGACCCACTGAAGTCACTCCTGCGTAGGATCTATATCGATCGTATACCATTAAACGCCGTCAACGAAAATCCATTAGCAGAGCATCGTTCGTGTAAATTTCAAATAGTTATACACTACGACATAATATAGACCCTGAGTTATAAAATAATATTGTAATATTAGATTATTATTATGTCATATCAGCATTCGGTGCCGAGAGACTTTAATAGTTTAATGGAAGTCTGTGTGTGGTTGAATCGAATGTAAATTGTTTTAGGATTCGAGTGATATTATAGTGTGACCAAAATAAATTCATATACATTTTAGATTCTGAGTGAAACGATGAATGTATTGATTTTACAATGATGTGTGTTTTTTTATTTTTTTATTTTTTTATTTTTTTATTTTTTTATTTTTTTTGTATCTGTGTACACGATAAGTAGTCGAAATAATGCTTCGATTTTCGACTTCAGTATCTTGTTTGATTGGAAAGTGAATATCGTTGGTGCATTGGGGAGGTCAAAATTTAAATTTCCCAGTAGTTTTCACAAGCGCCGGGAAAAACAACATAAAAATTAAGGAAAAACGGGAATTTTTACGCAAAATTGATTTTCCAAAAAATCGATTTTGGTTATTGGTGTAACTCTAAAACAAATGAACGTATATACATGAAATTTTCACTGGTTGTTTATATTTGCATTTTCTATACACGATAACATTTTCAAAATATTTTGATTTATTTTGAACTGTTTAGGGACATTTTCATTTTTAGTTTTTTTTTAGTTTTTTTTCTAGAAATATCAATAAAATTTTATTTGTTGGTTGCGAAAGCTTGAAAATTTAATAGAAGGCTCCTAACATATTGTTTCAAAGGCAGATGAAAAATATTAAAAATCCTTAGTCACAATTTTTTTTTTATAAGCATTTAAAGTTCAAAAATTGACAAAATATGGAAAAATCACGAAAATTAGCAAATTATTTTGAGTTAAGAATTCGTAAAAATTTTTCTTTTTAAATCTAAGATTTGAAAATCTAATACAAGATTACTCATAAGATTGTCTACCTTTATCAATAAAAAAATCTCTACCGGAAAGTCAAATTAAATTTTTATGAGCGTTTGAAATTCAAATTTTTACAACATTGGATATTCACTCGATTTCTCATGTGGCGATTTTCTTATTTTGTTGTAATTCAAAAACGAATAACTGTTGATACATGAAAATTTCACTGAATGTTTATATTAGCATTTCCTATACACCATACAATTTTGAAAATATTTTGACTCTTTTTGAGCTGTTTATGGACATTTACAGCTTTCAATTTTTTTTAGTTTTTTTTTCTATAAATATCAATAAAGTTTTATCTGTTGGGCCAAAAAGTGTAAAAATTTAATACAAGGCTCCTGATATATTGTTACAATAACAGTTGAAAAATATTAAAAATACATAGGCACAATTTTTTTTTATAAGCATTTAAAGTTGGAATTTTGACAAAATTTATCAAAATATCGAAAATTATCAATCGTTGGAATTAAAAAATTATAAAATGTTCAGTTTTTATAACTAAGAGTTGAAAATTTAAAACAAAGATTCTCTTAAATAATTCATACTGTAACCAAAAAATCTAAAAAATATATGAACACAGTTAATTTTTACAGACATTTTAAATCCAAATTTGGACGAAATTACATATTAAAATCAATATTAACGATCTTGGTTTTTCGTTGTAATTTAAAAATAGTATTCGGGGATATATGATACCTAATGGATATTGTGATATGATTAATTTGGAATTTATTATAGGTATCTATTATAGGTCAATTTTTTTTTAATACCATCGATAAGTATATGTCTTATACCTAGATTGACATACCGTCTCCACTCAGAATCGTTTTTCTTATACAATGATATTATATCATTGAATTCAAATTTAATACCATCCATTATACCATGGTCCATACTCCATGACCCACTTGTAACCTACAGTACAGCAGAGCGACATCCACTTACCCACCTTTTTTTTTTTATTATTAACAAAATGCGTAAAACAATTTTACCATCTTTTTATATATTTAGAATGTTATAGGATTGTTTTATAATCTCTAAGATACAAAATTATAAGTCCGGCATATAGATAAAATATTTATAATTCAAACATAAACAAGTCCAATAATATTTAATTTCAGCTTGATATTAAAATAAAATCGACTAGCTGTATGTGGTGCCCAACAAATAGTTACCTACTTATAAAGGTGTAGGTGTACTATTGTATATGTAATCCAGCAATTGTAAATGAAATGTATTAATTAATTATTATATTGGCCTATACAAGGTAATCCACAAGTTACATTACATTACACTCATTATTTTGAAAAAGTTTAAACTTTTTTGAAAATATTATTTTTAAATAATTTGATATTATTGCAAAACAAAAATTTGGTTGTAATTTATTTAAACTAAAACATTGCACCATGCCACCGAGTATACAAATTATTAGTTTATTATTATTACTTGTTCCTTATAATATAAAATAATATAATATTCTATATTAGACCTATAATACTGAAATAGTTATTATTAACTCAGAAACTAACTGGTTTGAATTCCAATTAATTTACATTACAATATTTAAAAATCACCTGCCTATCAATTTACAGTAAAAAGGATGTTTTAATTTAAACAGTAAACGAGCGAGTTAATGGTATCGGCACAGGACACCGTGGGCCATAATCCAATTAAAGGATAAAATGGTGGTGACCATGATGATTGGCCATAATCTTCCTGTATATTTCTCATCGGTGCCGCCGACAAACGAATTATCTATAATATACACATAATAACAATATTTTATGCTATAACAATAGCATGCGATGTATACACCTTTATACAATGTATAGCCACCAATCGCCAAAATCAATAGGACACGCGCCAGTTATGACGGAAAACGGTTTCCCGGCCAAATCCAATTTTTTTTTATTTCATTTACCGCACAGATATATAATATATATATATATGTAATAGTATATACACAAGCGTATATAAATATATATATTCAAGACCAATCACTCAGGTCGGCCGTGAATAACGGTCTGAGAAAACCAGAGCATGTAAATTTTACGGCTGGCCCCGGCGAGTTGTTGCGCATATTCACGTACACTTGTCCCTATATATTATGATATTTTATATATATGTACCAATAGGTGGGCTAGTTAATAAAAAAAAGTTAAGTTAAGTCAATGTTATAGGCAATAAGACAATAGTATATTATATTTAACTTAGAAAGTTTTAAGTGCCGAGAAACATATACTAACCGAATGCACAGTTGAAAATAAGTAAATTATAATTTTTAAAAACCATTTTTTTTGCACAATGCTTGTGCAACTTTTAACTTTTTCGAACAATTACTAAACATTTTTTCAAAAATACATTCCACCCATTCCTTTTTAAATCGGTATAATTGCACGCACTAGAGCTGTAGTGGTGTAGGTCATTACGTTTGTGTCAACTAAATTATTCCAATTTTTTTTTCTCTACATAAATATTGCAGTATACATTTTATGGCAAAAATTGAAAAAAAAAACATTCAAATAATAACCATAAGATAATTTTCCTGTGCCACTCACATGGAGAAAACCGATCGGAAAAATCATTTGATTCGGCAGCAGCTGCTGTACTCGCGTCTCACATATTATTATTACGGCTCATGGGTTGGCGGAGGTGCTCGTGTCACTAGTCATTTTCCAGGAAAATCACAATTTACTCGGAGGAAAACCGTTACGATTGGTTCTGAACGAATTGAACGAATTATGGAAAAGAACCGCGATCTCCGAGAAACATACTCGCCGCACCGGATGCCCCTGATGCGTTATTCGATCCTCGGTGATTTTCTTCTTTAATCAAACATTTAGATCGCACCAAGGCCCATCGTAAACTCGCTGAACACACACACACACGAGTATTTGGACCGTGACTCGAGGTCACATAATATAATATTATATATTATTATTATTATTATTGTATACAATCGTTTGAATATAATATATTCGTTGTGCAACATGGTCGGACATCGCGCGGTCAATGCGACGGACGATGACGATGACGAGACGATACGTACCGTCAAGGGTGTCGGTATATTGTACGCATAATATTTATTAATTATATCGTATGTTGTTGTACACGTCATTATATCACATATTACTATATAGAGTTGAGCGTGAATCGTAATATTATGTATACGATGTACCTTCTTCTAATTATTATCAAGCCATTGTCTCGAAACACGATATCATTATTATTGTAACAAACGATCAATTTGCATACACAGTCCCTGTGCCCACTGTCCGATGACCCGTAGACGACTCGGCGCGTAAGGTAATAATTAATTACCATTGTGACCTGTAATTTGCCCCGCGCTTGCGCACTGTGCCTCATAATATAATAAATGATACTGATATATATTAGTCGCCTATGGATTACGCGTTTTGTTTTTACTTTTATTTTATCACGAATTTTGCGTAATTTTACACGTCCGTCCAGCGAACAATAAGACGTTTGTGACGCGTTCAAACATAATGATATCTATATACAAAAAAAAGAATCTCGTCGTCAATATATATTGTAATATTGCGCGAGTAAAATATAATATGCACCGTTGCAGTTGCAAAACTCCGTTGTGTCCGATGACGAATGTGCATTATTTTATTGAACCCTTTTAAAGTAAATAGTAATATGTCTCGAGGCTAATATAACGCGTTTGATAAGTTTCTAGTTTTTTCAACACCTCATTTTCGTAATCGTGCAAAATAACAGTTGATGAAAAATAAACTTAAAGCCCATTGGTTAAAGATTAACTCCGGACTCGTCCCACCATACGAATCCGTTACACGTTATAGCTGTACAAGTTATTATATTCCCATTAGGTGATAGTCAAAATGTCAAATTACAAGAAAAACGCTTTAGAAATTATTAAAAAAAACATCAAATTGAAACATAATGTAGGTAAATAGTATATTTTTTTATCGCAGTACAATAAAGTCTTATTGGTGGTCTATGGATTAACTATCTGTCACGCTAAAAAATATTTCGTCAACTTAACGAGTACCTACCTATATTATATAGTAGTATAAAAAAATATTCAACTACTATAAAATATTGCTTAGCACTTCTTACTAGTAACCAAAGTCAAGTCCAAACGTTAGGCACCAACTGTACACTTCAGATACATTAGACTCGTCGTATTAAAGTCGTCTGTACGGTTGTTCGTTCAAAGTAATTATACCGTGGTATCGTAGGAACCTACCTTACTATATATTATAATACACGCCAAATTAATCATATTATTGATAACGGAATAAGACAGACGCGTTTGTGAGGGCATGTATGTTATAAATTATTATTATTTTTATTATTAAATATCTGTAGAGACGGTTTGCGATAATAATATTATACCGAACGTTCCGAAAATTATGATTAGATACTGTTATGTTTCGACGAACATATTATTATTATTAGTATTATTATATATTTTAACGTGTGCGTTTTGCACGAGTTGACCGGCAAATCGAAGACTGCGAAAAAAAAGTCTTATTCTCGTATATTATTTTTTTTCTTCATACGTCGCTCGCAAATAATAATTCCCGATCGGAGGAAAAAAAAAATACTTAAAACTCGTGTTTTTATAATATGATGATGGCTATAGAATTTTATAATATTTTAATATAAAACGTTACTAAACGACCGATTATAATTTATAGGTACCTATACTAAATACCCGACGTCAATGCGCTATTATAAATCATAATGATATACGAGAACACTGGGGCCGGTAATCATTACTATATTTAGCAAATAATAATAATATTAGCATATTATAGTTTATTAAACGTCGTGTTTAGAAACGCACGAAGTTCGACCAAAATTATTGTCGGCAACGCTCTTTGCTCATCCCTCGTCAATATAATTCACTAGTTAATATACCTAATATGTGCTTGTCACTATAGACGGTGCTAATTTGTACTATCGCTTTCGACGTCATCAAATCGCGATATCCGATGAAGAAAATATAATTGGTGCCATGGGATAGGTATTTCAATTTCTAAGATTATCAGCTTATTATATTATAGTGTGTAGGTACGGTAGTAGTTATATAGCAGTTAAAACCGATAGGAAACAAAAGTGTTAAACTATAATAACATGCGAAATGATGATTTACAAAATATATGCAAAAAAATGATCCAAAATTTAAAAAAAAAAAAATTGTTAGTCCTAAGTACCTAGGTAAATAGTAAAATTACATGATATTATTATTTTTATTCAAAATAACCATGATAAATATCATATAGTTGTTGTTTTATTAACATAACAGTAATAGTATTTTCAATTAACAGTGACATTTAATTTAACACTTTTCAAGTTTGTTTGTGTTGATTGCTGCATCAGTGGTTAATGGTTATAAACTACTATAAGTCGCTAAGTTTTTACAAATTTGTTACATATTTTGAAGTCCGATTTGTTTAGGGTTATTGGCCACGGCAATTCATCTCGTGTAAGAAATGGCAGTTACGATTGTAAAAAAAATAATAAAAAATGAGTAGGTACCTCCTTCATAATATATTTATATATATATATAATAAAAATAGCAATAATAATTGTAACTATCATAATAATAATGAAAAAAAAAACACACAAATCGCCTTGTCCGCAGTCGAAGTTTTCTTTTTTATGACCTCTGTTCACCTTTAAATCTTTGATCCGAGTACCTATACATAGGTAGACATAATAATGTTGCTACACAATAAAATTATTGTATTTAGTGTGAAATGATATGCGTCGTCGGCTTAGTTACAAATGGATTCACCTTAAAAAAAAAAAATGAAAATGAATATCCATCAAGACCACCCGTCAGGGTTATTTATAATTTCTTTCAGCTTAAAGATCAGTAGTTGAAAACGTTTTCGAAAAAAAAATACATAGGTACTATAAATTCGTTGTAGATCGTGGCTATTTACACCTTTTTTTTTGCCTGTAACGAATTTTTTAAAAAATTCGTCTTCCAAACAGACAATAATCAATAATAATAATAACAATCTGTAGAAGATGAAGACGAAGTACATAGTATAATTGGTACCCATACAATGCACTATTATAATGGCGATAGTATGCAAAAAAAGTTTATCCACTAACCCGTTTGTAATAATTATTTAGAGCAGATAGTTGGTCCAGGATTATACACAAAATTTATTTTTTATATAGTTCATTATATTGCATACAATACGATTATGGAATACGGTGTCGGTGTTTATGGTCAAACGGTATTTAAGGTATAATATTTTATATTATATAATTTTATATAAAATGATAATATATCACTGATAACTTATAAACAATAAATAATAAGATTGTTAATTTAAAAACCCTATATAGGTACACATTGAAAATCACAAAAATTGAACAACCGTTTAAAACCTTTTAAAAACAAATAAGGAACAACAGTACTAGTATTTAACAGATATATTACTATATAAACGATTAGAAAATATATACAACTATTCTGATTTTAAATATTTTATTGTTAAGATTTTAAATAAATCGTGAATCTTACCATTTGTGTTTTGATCATCTGGGATTTATATGGGAAGGATTATTCTTCTGGTACACTGCTGCTTTTTTCGTTAGTAAGTCGAAAGCTCGGGATAATCGATTATAATTCGTTTTCTATTTTTGTAGACGTTTTTACTCTTGAAAATAACGCAATAATAATAATATGGAAGTGTTATGTTTTTGTATATTACGCCGAAAATAAGCGCTACGGCGAGTAACTTGGTTACCATGAACATATTATAACAATATACACCTGAAAGTTCAAACTTGTGGTTAGGATCGCGACTTAAAACCTATGTACCTATTAGACGGCTACCTACACAGAGAAAGGTGCAAATTACCAAGTTTAAAGAGATACAGCGTTTCCTATCAGTGATTTACTTTATTATTATTATTTATTTTTTAGAACCTTCTACGATAGGGGGGAGCTGCAGTTGGATTTCACATACATATTCTCATATATTGTTGAACATAATTTTATTTTGACCGAGCTTTGGGACAAGGGAGTTTGTATAGAGAATTTAATATTGTTTGCAAGAATGTAATAATTTTATCGAGCTCGGAAACGGTCGTTGGTTACACATGAGTCAACCATTTGGTTGGATGCTGGCCATGGTTGTTCTCACTCTGTCGACATACATTTTTTTTCATTTCTCTGACTGGCTTCAGATATATAGTCACCCTTGACTTCTCGTGTCCTCTGACCGTCTTGTAGCCTTCGCTATAGCGTATAGTTTTCACCATGGCACCTACCACCTTCCCAATTTTCTAAAACTATTGTTTCTACTATTTCAGATAATGCTAACTGATCCATTGACGCTAGCTCCATAATCATTTAACTGGTATCTTTGTTGTTAGGCAGCTCATCTTTATTTAGTCCACGTAAAGTGAGCAGAAGTATTATAGTATCTACTATAGTCAATTATTGATGAAACTTATCTGTTTGTATTTCAAAATTCCAAACGAACAATAATAAATATTAAAATAAAACAATAAATATAATATTATGCATAAATATTAATTATTATATTATACATATAATTATATTATTACTAGCTGTATAATGACTTGGTTCGAGGAAAGAATTAACAAACATAAAATATGGGGCTGTATCGGTGTATCTATTGATAAAGAGATTAACTACAAAATGAATATGGCTCATTGTTTTATAAAAATAGTTCAGAGTAGTAGCAGAGTAATATATTATACAAACATTTTAATGAAATATGAATCACATTAGTGAATATATTTGAACAAAACTGATTATTATAAATAATTGTTAAATCAAACGAAAACATTGTTGAAGCTTAAATGCATTGACCAAGTTTAAGTACTACTGTCCACGACGCTTTCGCCACTCCAAAAAGCATCGAAACAGGTTTGAGTGCGAATTATAGGTATCGACAACATCGTGAACTAAAAGCGCTATGGAGTAGGGGGGGAGAGAAATTTGTAATAATGTTAAACCATCGGGGAGGATCGAGATTTTGTCGAAAACCATTGCTCGGTTGTTTACTATATCGTTTTTGCGCAGTTTTGTTTGCTTATGGTTCTCCGAGAAACCCTCGAAATAGTTCCCATACATGTATAATAGTACATTCTGTGACCAGTTTTTCAATCTCCAGAAGTGCTATCCTCACACCAAGCTTTTTGCGACTTTTTATTCTACAACTATATTACTGCCCGGCTCGAGAAAGTGTCTACATCGGATAAACAAAAAATAAAAACACAGATTATCGTAAAAACCAATAGCACCCTCGCTGTATATTACACGGAACGAAAAATCTCAAAGAGCACCGATGATAGCGGGTTTATAATAGTATATAATATTATTATTATTATTATTATATTATAATAAATCAAACGACGACAATGTCCCATGTCTGCCAATCATAATCATATTATATACCTAAGTTTAATATTTTGATAACAAATTTAAGCAATTAATAACGAAATTATAGAAAAAAATTGTATATTCATGTTTGTTATTATTTATTTATTGATGACACCTGCCACACAATATTTTAAATTTTCTTAAATTATATTATTATATTGTATACATTAATTTTGGTACACAGTGTAGACATTTCGGAAGCGATTACTCAAGTTAAAAAAATAAAATAAATTCGATGCTCCGCTATGAATCTAAAATTCACATAATCGTAAGACATAGTATATCTAAAATATAAAAATTATTACTGGGCAATAATCTAGAAAACAATAAATTCGGTATTGAATGACCAAACATTAAAATAAAAAAAAAATCAATAGGTAATATAATATTATAAAATGTAAACAATAATACATGTTTTATCTTGATTGTAATAAATTATTATTTTGAAGATGCTGTTGAAATTATCTGTTGTCTCCAAGCATATTGTAATAATTCTGTTAGGGCTGAAATTGAAATATAATTTTAGTCGATTACCTACTTAAGCCTTATAACCAATAAATGGTGTAGGTACTTTTTTTTTCTAAGCTATCTGTATAATTTAAAAAACAAAAACATTTTTTACATCATTAAGATAGGGCTGGTCTGAATTATATTCAAATGCGGTACATTTCAAATCCATCTCAATAGGAAATATCGGTGGTTCGTTATCACAGCTATCCCCTCCATTTATCATCCAACTTATTTCATGGTTGTAACTAGTGATTTGTGAAGCAATTATTTGAAATTGATCTACAACATCATGGACGTGTTTGCTTTCAAGCAGTTCGATTTTGGTAAAAACATCTTCTCTTAGAGCTAAAAATCGTTTTCTTGCTATCTGTCGGCATCTCAATAGAAGCCTACACAAAACAAAAATAAATATTATAATATGGTGTTAATATAACATTATTATTGCTTCAATGTACTTATAGTGTTTAGCCTCTATTTATAGGTACACTCAAACTGATATTATTTTTTTTTCCTGTATCGGTATTACTACTATTACTACCTGTATTCATAATTTCCGGTTTCAATAAGATACACAGGATCATATGTCGATGAAGTATTTATTTGTTCTGTATCCAACTCCTTGATTTTTAAACAGTAAGATAAAAATTCAAATTTCACATCGGCATATTTTCGTATTGTTTGCTTGGTGTCTGGAATAACTTTATTCAGGTATGTGCCAAATGACCTACATATCTAATCCGCAATTATAAATTATATTTTATATAACAATATAAGCTTTTTTATACTTACTGGTTTAATAACTTCGATTAGCGTAAGACCTTGGCGCTCCATTCGTCTGTGATATGCAGAAAAACGCATTAAAGATTCACTTGCTCTAGGTTGTGGTTCTCGGACAGCTATATCTGCAAAAGTCTCCCCAAATTCTACAGGAAATGAATACAGATAATGACAACACAGTTTATAGAATATTGAAAAATACTCAAGTCACTTTAATACTATCATACAAAATTCTGTTACTTAAGACTTTAGGTACCTTTATAACATTGGGTCAGATCATAAAACGCTTCAAGTACATGTTCCAAGTGATCAACCAAGGAACGATATGTTTCTTCCAAGTTCTCTAGATGTTGTAAACGTTTAACAAGATCGTCATCCTCAATAACTGCACGAGACAAACACAAACAATCAGCAACAGTGCTAGAAATATTTTCAACTAGCCTCTGTTTAAATTTTTTTAATACAATATCCAAAGTTTTTCCTTGTTGGACATCAGCATGTAATTTGTTATATTTCAAAACTACTGGATTCTTAGATACAAATAAATGAACGTACATTAAATATTATAAAAATAGTTTAGTTCTATGTGAATAAGTAGAAAGATTAAACTCACACTACTAGATTCTATCATTTTTGATACTTGCAAATGATGACGTCCACTTACGCGTTCATTATTAATAGCTAGAAGCTCATCGCCACTTTCTAATGTGCCATCTAATGCAGCTGGTGAATCATCCCAAACCTAAGATAACATCATTCACTTAGTACAATGCATTTATGACTAAAATGTATTGAATAACATAATAAAAATCGATATTTGTTGGAAAATAAGTAAAAAAAAAAAATTCATACCTGTGTAATATATATACAAGGGCAGTGAGGTGGTCCTCCAGCTATTGATAAACCTATACGACTGGTTTTCGTGTCCTTATTAATTTTTACAACCCCAGAGGTTACTTTCATACCTCTAAACACATTGTATTGAAATAAAAATGACTCGATGGATTAAATGTTTAAACTTACTTTTTATCATCATTTAAATGTAAATGATGATCATTGTACATAGTCTCAGATGGATTAACGTTGCTCATCGTGAAAAAAATATTAGCATAGAAGTAGAATGTATTAGCATTCTTCTTAATTAGAATATATATATATTTTTTATTGTATTTACAAAACGTACCTATAATATTAATCAAATAACCATGGAAATGCAAATTAATAGTATTAATTGTGACATATTATTATTTAAATTTAATAAATTATAAATCCTATTCTGGAAATAAGATGGCATGGAAGTAACAACTTAAAAATATAATATAATATTGTATAGTTATGAAATAATATGATAAAAATATTTATATGTCCTATATCACCCTAATATAGCCCACTATATTGTGAAACTTTCAATCATATCGGATCTAATTCAGTATTTCGATTTGATCGCGATTAAACGAACACATTTTGGAAAACAAATTATAATTCTCTATAAAACACAGTTAAAATTAAAACAAAGACGCAGTGACTAAATTCAATTTTTTAGAATTTTTACCAAAAACAGTAGTGACAATGTAAAAATAATCCATAATATGCAATCTTAAATAAATTATTAAAAACACGTTTGGGTGGGGCTTATAGATTTGGAAATTACTGAAAACCGACTGGCATCAAATTTTGTACACGTTATGCTTGAGACTTTGAGAATGTTTATAGTTTCGTTTTACAACCACTATAGGTTAGTTTAGAGTGGTATACGGTCACACAGTGACCACATGAATTTTTTTTTAGTTCACAAAAATAAAATATTTTTATTTGGTTATAGTGTTGCCATTGGTTACAGATCAAAAAAAATAGTTATAATTTAACCAATGGTAACCAGAAATAAACATACGAAATAGAAAGTAGAATTTACTATTATCTATTCTTATTACAATAATTATTTAAAGGGCAATGTCCGTATGTTTGTCGCTTATTGACTCAATATATACTCGATCTCTGCAGAGGTTTAAGATAATAGGTAAAAAGTTTCTAGGATGGTTTGAACCGCGTTAGAAGTATACCGAGTTTCATCCGACACGGGTGGATTGCTCTTTTCGATCGATTTATTTGACAAAGCGAATTACACCGACTCCAATTAATTGTCCGTGAACTGAGGTACAAAACCGAATAAGCAGCTGATGTGGTGTCATAATATTATTTTATATTTTTTAATTTTTTTCTCCGAAGTCAGGTTATTTACGGCTAGTTAATGAATAAAAATAACACCAAGTACTCTTTGCACTGCGGGGCAAGCTACGACATAAACTTATAATATTACTAAAACTAGAAAACTGGTTCTGGTTCTAGTTACTGCGATCTTAAGAGCTAAAACCCAAACAGTAATCAAAAACATCGAAAACCAAAACCAAAAGAGTTGTAAGAGTTCCACCCTGAAGTACAACGATTTAATATTAATATTACTATTTTGAGTGTCATTAGTGGAAGACTTCTCACATCAAGTGTAGCCTGTTCATATTTAATTATTTTAATTGTGTAAATCATTATTAAAATTAATTTATAATATGTATACCTACTCTAAACTCATAAGCCTGTTGTACCCCCAAGGTATAGATTGTTTATTTAAAAAAAAATATTATCATAAGTAGAAGAGATGCGTAAAAATGGAATTCTACTTCGAATTTACTTCTATTCAACTAAAATACGGATGGACAGAGTTTTCCGAGAAAACTGTACAATATAATACAGTAGGTACGTCTGTATATATTATAGTGCATAAGCTATTATTATCATTGTTTTTTGTTGCTGTTTGTGCACGCATTATTATAATAGCGGCGAGTCGGCGGCTGTGATTGTAATTCGTAATAATTATTATAATAACAATAATTGTTTACCCGCGGCGGCACTGCAACAGCTATACAACAACACTCGAACGAAATAATAATATTCTCACAGACGTTTTATTTTAATTATTATTACGACGGCCGTGGCGGTGCGTGTACTATTGCTCGCACGTGTGTAGAATTATGAACGATTAAACGAAACCAATTATTATATCATATTATTTTATTATTATTGTAATATGTTAAACGCACCGTACAACTCTCTCACACGCGCCGCAGAAACGGTAGTTGTTCGGATCGTATAACTGTATGTTTGTTTTGCCGCCGTCCGGTTGTCTGACACAACATTATTGTACGTTTTATGTTATGCCGTAATTATTATTATTATAAACTCCGACTTCGTTGGCAGGGTTTGCGCAAACACAGAAAATAAGGCCCACGAATGGGGGCTCTTTCATCTGAAAAAATAAAAACAAAACAAAAATTGCAGTAACACGATTCATGTTTTGTGGCCGATAAAAATAAACGATAATGTTTCGAATAGTTCTCTACGGTCTCCGTGCTCCGAATGACCTTCGAGATCCCTAAAAATCACCAACTTGCATAGCAACTACAGGCTTAGACAATTTATCGAAGGCACAATAATAATAAGTTATAAGCTGTACCTAGCCGACCATCACTCAGCACCGAAATACTTTTCTGATACTCGACGACGACGGTGGTTGATATGTCTACAGATCAGAAGACGACCTAACCGGACGTTGGGTTTATTGCGAACGTCCGGCCGTGGAACAATATAAGTACCGTTCCGGAAGACCATATTATTATTGTTTCGCATACGTAATATTATCATCTACGACTTCCGTCCAGTCGTATAATACACGTTTATACTTTATACGCCTATCATAATCCTATCATCGTCTGATCTTAATCGTTTCTGTGCCCTTGCGATGAGATATATGTATATAGTAGGTATATAGATTAGTAGGTATGTAGATTATAATATAATATTGGCATTTTGGCGATCGGCCTCTTCCCTAAAAACCGCCAACTAACGAAGTTTTTGTGAATATTTTTTGAATATTTTCTTTGGATAAACATCAAAATACGTACAATACATTTCGATGGTTTCCGAAAACTGCTTAAATTCCTAAAGTGGCTCTCCGAAAAATACTAATTTGTGATCCCGGGTACCTATAATATTATAATCGTTGGATCGTTTTCTTTTCTTTTGTCTGCATAATAAGGTATATGCAGTGTTGTAAAAAATACTTTTAAAAAGTATTTGAGTAATTACTCAAATACTTATAAAATAAAGTATTTAAAATACCACCCAAATACTATCTATTGTAAAGTATTTGAGTATTACTCAAATACTTTTTAGAAGTATTTGAAATAATTTTCAAATACAAAACAAAAAAATACGTACGTATACGACATACCTTACCTACCTAATGTTCGTATTATATTTCGCTATGATAATATACTATATTGGTAGGTAGTAGGTACCGAAACGTACCGTTCCAATCGTCGTCGAGTGTCGACGGTAAACAGACGGTTTCTCAGAGTAACTAATATTAATTAGCTATTAATAGACGAAAACTAAAACCAATATAGAATTGTTCATAAATGATAAATATATATTATAATATTATTATTATTTGACAATGAATAAAAAATTGAAGGAATAAAAAAAGTATTCAATAAAATAGTATTCTATAGTAAAAAAAATGTATTTAAAATACCGTTCAAATACTTCAAAAATAAAAGTATTTGAAAAAGTATTCAATACGGAAAAAAGTATTTGAATACTTTTACTCAAATACTTTTACTCAAATACTTTACAACACTGGGTATATGGACATACAGTTCGTAATGTGATCAAAATATTTTATGATTATAAAATCAGTGACTATATTAATCATATTATATTACAATTTACAAGTAACTTGTCTCAAGTCTGAGTAAAAACCATAAAACTTTGTTTATGTCACCACTGTAGACTCCTTGCGGGCAGTGAATCCACTGCGAGCACAATTCACAAAACACTGCAATATTTTTAATATTAGTAAAATACGAGCGTCGAGCACACCTATACTTCCTTAATATTCGTACAGCGTCTTATATATTATAATAAATTATTAAATCTGAATTAGCTTATTGCCTGAATAGTATTTATGTAATACATATTATAGTAATTGTTAAACGCGACAATTATTAAAGTACTTCAATTGTACAGGCGTACAGCAATAAATTTATATAAATCGCGTCCGTTCTTCCATCTCCGCTTTAATAATAACTGTGATAATGTTATTTATTATATTATCATTTATCGTGTACAATAAACACTTGTGATCGCCACTCGGCACTGCAATATAATAATATATTATATTATGCTCTCGATTTATGATAATTTATTTAGAGAAGTGATGTGGAATAACCAATGAGGAGGACTTGTTCTTAATATACAACCCATGCGCGTTGCATAGTAATAATTATAATATTATAAACAATAACACTGTAAGGTATCAAATGTATATACCTACGCGAAACCGGTCCTTATAAAAGACTGATAATAATAATTTGAATAATATGTAGATCGAGATCACAGACGCACATCGTGTAATATAAAAATATTCGTTGTATCATTATTATGAATAAAAAAATGTAAGACATAACCATATTGTTACGGTATTTGAAAATTTTGTCTACTTCCTCTCACCGAGATCGGGTGGACTGGAATCTTGTCCTCTGCTCACCGATGTGTTAAAACGCATCATCATCGTTATTCGTATACCTACGACGATATTAGCCGTGTCGTGCCGTGCGTACCTAATGTTTTTATATTATTATCAAGACAGAATATTGTACACATAATATATACGAGTAGTTCAGCAGGGCTTGAGAGTTGGAAAATATATTTTACTCTGCTTGAATAATATGATAAGTGCTTAAAAACGCTATCAGCGCGGCGATACCAAAGCAAAAGCATCAAAATAACACAATAATTCGAAATTTTAATTTTTCCACTCACGTGTCTCTCTATAACTTGTAGATGAATACAAAATCATTAACAACTATAATGTATAAAGTAATAATTTGATGTTGCTGAAAATCATCGAAGTGGGTACCTAATATTAAAAGTCATAAACGTGTGAAAAAAAAAAACTTTCGATAGACGTAATTATAATCTCCATGCATATTGTAATGGTGCGCAATGTACATGAAATAGATTAATTAGATTTTTCTAGAATAATATACGAAATATAGTAATTTACGATCCGAGTCTAAAGTCTTGATTTCATCTGTTTAGTTTGATTGAGCTGAATGGTAAACTCTTATATTGAACCAATCTAGAGTATCGGATACTCTGAAAATATTTAACCTTCGAGTTCTAAAGTTTTGACTATTGACCCTAACAAATTTTAATTCCAAAATAAGATATTTTAGATTCAATAGAATGGTAGTACTCTATGATAAACCGTACTATGAAATATTATTTTTCAAAAAATAGTTTGATTTTTTATAGCCTTTTAAAGTGTTTTCTTATAAAATATATTACTTTAAACGATTTCGAAATTAAATTTATTTACTAATTTAAAAACAATTTTTAGATTCTATTGGTTTTCAAAAAAAAACTGATCTGTGTAGGTTGATATTATTAATATAATAATAAAGTAATGTACTCAAAACTCAAACGTAGTACTTATACAATATAATAAACAAACTTGGGGAGATCGTAAACTGCGATTTTTCGGTCAGACTTTATGGGTGGTAAAAGGGTATACGATAATAACTCTGACGGGAATACAGCAATTCGAACGAAGTTTTAAGTTTGTCAATAAAATAACGGAAAGGTCGAATATTTAGTTACTATAGTGTGTTATTATAACGTTTATATAACAGCAATCGACCAAAGTCTCGCTCAAAGTTCACCTGAAATATATAGCATACTATTATATAAAAGCAAAATACTCTTCTAAACCTTTTGATGTATTGAGTATAACAAAATGTCGAGGAATTCTCAATAAAAGTTGTACTCCGCTCCTGCATTCCATTCATCTAAACTTTAAATACTTAGTAGGTAGTTTCGTTCAATATCCAACATTATTTGACATCAGTATTTTTTGGAAAAGTATTCTGCTTCCATCGTGAAATAAAAATGTAGTAAGAAATAAACCTAAAAAAACTCACCATAATATCATACACGATACGAAATCAAATTTTTTTTATAAGTATTCTAAACACCCTCTTCTTTCAACTATATAAAAATGTGTTCATTGTGGACAGTTATTAGGGAATAACCTCTCAACACTTGAATGGGTAAATAATAATTTTATGAAGGTATAATATATTATTGTATATTTATATCAGACGATTTCCAGGGGGTAAGGGACTAAGGTCGCGTTTGGCTCCATCCTCTCTCCCCTCTGACAATAAAATATACTCATATATTTGATTTAATATAATTAAAGTACCCTTCCTAAACATAATGAAAATCTCCGTAAATACTATACGCTATTGTTAATAATCGTTATACATAATCCAACTGCAAAAAGCCATTGCATACAATAATAATATTATATAGCTGCAGCGGTTCGTTGATCGTGTCGGATCATCTCTTCCGGCCTGCCAAGACCGTGGTGTTAAGAGTCGCGATATATATAGCTTGTCCAATCAAATTAATATGTCTCAAAGCCATACATATTGCACTATGTATATACATATTATATACACATTTATAGTAATAATATAACGACCCATGTCGGCGGCGGGGCCAAAGCCCTTTTCTCGTCATCGCGACAAGTCATCCGGAGGATTAACACGATTTTCGGTCTCTATACCACTATTATCACTTTGCAGTTTTGCTCTCTCTCTCTCTCTCTCTCTCTCTCTCTCTTTCTCTCTCGTCACCGTCTTCGTCCTAACGCCCTTTCGGGTTTTTATTTGATAATAATAATTGTTTATGTAGATCGTTTGTTCGCGAAAAGCATGGTAGTGAAAAAAATTAAATCTTTGGAAAAATAAACGCCCATTATGATATAACAGACCGCTGTTATAAATATAAATAATAACGCGAACACTCCAGCAATTATTATATTGACTCGTTTTAGACATTTACCAAACGCATTATTATATTCAACAGCGATACTTTACTGTATAGGTAGACGATCCTTTTTTTTTTATATAAAATAAAAATCCGATTTGCTTGTTATAACAATTATTTTTTGTCTCGTTACAGATGAGGGTGCTGTGCCAGGAGTCGATCACCACGGAAGGAGGAGTGGTGGTGGGCAGCGGCGCAGGGCCGACGGAGCTCTATCCGAACGGCGAGGAAAGTGCCGACGACGTGGGCAGGGAGAACGTGTTCGTACTCAACGATACCAGGGAAGCTCTGTCTCACGACGGTAGCGAACACAATTCCGTAAGTGAACATTTAATAATGGATATGCTAATAATAAATGATATTATTTGAGGCACATACACCTATTAGTATATTATACAGTGCGAGATGATAACCTGCAACAACAAAAAAATCAATTCTGTTGTTTAAAAATAATAAATGCATTATCGATTGAAATTTGTTTATAATATTTTGCGACCAAATTCGGACGGCCCAGCCTAAAAAAATTTGTCTGCCATAGTATAATGCGGTAGCACATGATTTGGTTTGGCATCGCTGGCGTGAAAATAATTGATTTCGCTGGAGTCACCAAAATCAAATTTCCTTAAAATTACAGTTTTTGGGGTTAATGTGCGTTCTTGTCCTATAATATAATATGTTATAATATTATAATCAAATATAAAAATACCTCGGCACCAAAATTGTTGGAGATAATGGTTGGACAGACGGGGAAAGGATTTATCACTTTAACAAATTTTCAGTCGGCGGACAAAGCTCATAAGATTATTATTGCGACAGCATTTCTATATTATATATTATCATCTATTATAGGTATACCGCAATCCTATTATTGTTTTTTAGTGGAAATAATTTATAACAAAGTAGGTCATAACAACTTTTTTGTATTTCTATATAACTTTTACAGCTATATTATACTTCCTTTTTTCATATTATCATATAATATTTTAAACATTTTTTTTTTTTCGTACGCAAAACATAGAAAAATAGCTTGTAGCAAATTATCGAAAACATCAAACAAAAATACATTTTCTTTAGTATAACAATATAATATTTCCACTGCATATTGTTCACCCGAATAGTCGTTAATTTACAACATACAATATATTACATTATTACACTACCGTTGCAGGTAATTAATTTTTTCTATAAATCTGAGGGACGGACCCGGTAGCTGCTGGACTTGAGTTTACTGTTAATAAAAACATAATTGTTTTCGGGTCGCCGAGGGGGCGAAAATCAAGCCGAAATATATAATAATATTATAATCATACTCGGTGGATATTTACGATGGTATTGTAATAATGGTATACGAGTATTATACCTTTAGACAGTTTAATGTTTACGACCGCTTGAATAATAATAATCTTATAAGGTCCACATTTTTTCGTTATCTCAATTTACTGTAAGCGTTAATTACATCGATTTGGGTTTTTTTTCCCGAGCCAAACAACGGTAAAATAATATTATTATATCTAATATTATTTCATCTAATATTATTAGATTCTGCAGCCGTTAACCATTAGGTGGTAACTGTATACCGTATACATGGTACGTCTGATAAGTATTATATTATGTACTAGATTTATATAACTATCATGACTGGGTTTATACCTAATAGCTATTTGTTTCTGAATATTGTTGCACAGAGCACTACTACGGTATAATGGTAAATCATAGAAGAACTTAACCTTTTTCTAAATTGTGGCAAATAAATGAAATTGAAAAAAATAAAGATGTGCAATGTAAAATATTACAATAATTACAAATTGTTTTATTGCATACTATTATTTTCGTGAAATAAACACATTTTTAAAACATTTAGTCATTTGTCTTTTTTACACTTCATTAAAAACAATAAGTTCATAATAATTATAATTAATATCATTTTTTATTAATATTTAAGATTACTGTAAATTGCACTCCTCAAAATGTCGTTTATATATTATAAATGGGATTTTCAACTATTTGCTTAAAAATATATTTTTTCATAATATATTCAATTTGATTAATTTTAATTTTTGGTTTTTTGTATTTTTGTATTAATTTATCTGATATCAATATTATTCGATTGTAGCTTCAGTTTCATGTTGTTCCATTTGTGTTTTTATTGAGTGTTTTTGAATAGTGGATGTGACAAAAATTATTGTTTTTATTTTCCATTTATTTGTGGCCCCTTCCAGCGAGGGCCGCTGTTGTATTACATCGTTTACTAAAACGTTTGTATTCTAAAACATAAATTTTATATTTTCTAAAACTTGATTTTCCGAAACATGCCCAAAAATACAATAGTACAATATACATAGTGGTACAGCCGTTCAGCCGTTCAGGTAAAATCGGCTTAAGATAATTATAATATATATTACTCCGACGAACCTATAACATACCTATAATAATAAAATAATATTAATTTAAATAATTAATTATTAAGATGATACAATTATATCGTTTAAACGTTAATGTAACAAAATATAATAACAAATAGGTACCACAAGAATAAAACATAATAATATATTATTACGTGTGCAGTTTGCTTATTAATTAGTTATTATTTTTTGGAGCGACCTTTCACGGATTAAGCTGAAAATGCGCTCAGTCCTTTAATACTTGGGTAGGTACTTAATTTTTTTTCCCATAGTCATTATAGTCGACATCATAGTATAGGTAATACTTTTATTACTATTATATTACTATACAGTTATTTCGTACCCAATTTACAAATAATAAGTG
Source organism: Macrosiphum euphorbiae (assembly GCA_949089665.1). NCBI lineage: Eukaryota > Metazoa > Arthropoda > Insecta > Hemiptera > Aphididae > Macrosiphum > Macrosiphum euphorbiae. The sequence goes on along the minus strand of CARXXK010000002.1, from coordinate 39,508,161 downwards.
GGTAATAATAATAAACTCAAGTAATTTTTTTTGCCACTCGTTCGTGTTTGGTTCTCTAATGTATATTAAATATCATGCGTAAACTCGGTAGGTAATCCTCTTTTATAGAACCTTGTACCCGGAGTCAAATTTTTTTGTTGTCTAGTGACGACCCGAATCCCTGGTATTTATTATTTACAACCACCCGCACACAGAGAGCTGATAATAATTGTTGCCCTACATATCAGATGTATATTATGACGTATAATATTACACAACTTAGGTACAATGTGTAAACATTATAAACCGTTGCGACGAGATTCGCGGAAAACGGATGGAAAAAAGGTCGTCCATTGTATTATAACGACTCGGAAGAGTTTTAATAACGCGCTAATAGTTGTTTTGACAACGTATAACAAACAGTCAGTATTAGTTAATGAGAAAAAAAATGTTTTAACGTGCAACGCAGTATATTATAATATTCATTCACAAGCTGGTGTTGCACATAATAGTAAATTATGCTACGGAATATCTGAATAATAATATTTATTATTATTAGTTGTATTGTGCACGTCATCCAAAATCCATTGTTTTAAAATGTTTTTTAAAATCAATGTGCAAACGCCACCCTTGAGATTGATGTCATATAGAACGGCAAAAAAACAGTTAGATAATTCGTAAACTCAATCGTTCATAATCGTGGGCGTATGTTACCATGTATAAGACTCGGTCGCAGGGATGGGGGTCCAAGAGTGCTGCAAAAATCAATGTTGAAAATAAGCCACGGGGACAAATTCGACCCCCCCCCCCCAACCAAAGGGCCACTTGATATTGACAGATAAATCTGCTATTCATAAAATGAGGGTTGGAAGCTCACCTCTTCTATGGAGTATTCAAAAGGCAATCGGTATAACGTGAGATGTCACTACCTATTTTAACTGTAGCTGTTGTCTGAGTGCACTATGCATATTATGTGATTGCATCCAATAAAACAAAATGTTTTCTTCTTACAAGAAACCAATTTAGACAAATTTACATCTAAAAACTTGAAAAATTAACGCCCATAATTTGAATGATCTCTACTTTTTCTCTAGATCATTGTTCAAGTCATTTTTTGAACATAATACCTATGTTTTAATTTATAAATAAAAAATACCGTAGTAAATACGAACTCCAAAATCTGAGAAATATTAGTGATAAAAATAGGATTTTAACCCAATATTAATAGCTGAAATATTCATATTAAATTCTCACCAAACAACTCATTATAGAGGTGATTAACATATTAAATCTTTTTCTGAATTTAATGAAATGTCATTAATCTAAGATGGAGTAATTTTTTCAGGCTATTAGGTTTAAATCATAAAATAAATATACTGATTTAACTACTAGTTCAATGACTTATAGATATTAATTATATATTTTATTTTATGGCTTTTTTTTTGCAGATGAGAATTTACAACTTTAATATAAAAAAATCTAAATAATACAAACATTATAAATATTATTATATTGGTTGCCAAATGATAATTATTGAAACTATTTTTGAGAAGTAAAGTGTATACTATAAAGTATAAAGTGTAAAAAATATTATGTTTAACATAATATACTAATAAAAATTATTGTCTAGTATCTATAATATATATTATTGATAGGACTAAGGCATAAATTATGGAAAAATTTGGAAATATCTTTAGTAAGGGTTGAGCTGATGTCAATATTACCTAATACAGAAGCAAGTGGCATATAAGCTCCACTGATATTAAAATACAATATTATATTGTCAGTGAAGCAAATTGTGTGTTTAATTAGTAAATATTATGTCGTCAAATAGCTGAAACTAATATTGTTACGACTGTTGATACAAATTATAATAGTTTACATGTCATACTTAATAATAAGTCTTATAGTACTTTCGCTCAAAGCACTATCGCAGTACATACTAACTGTATAACGACTAAAATATTATAAAACCGCGGTTAATATTACCGTTTCATATTATTTTTGTTACCGTCCACTGTTTGAACATCATCATCACATCTAAAAGTCCACAACAGACAATGACCAATTCAATAATGACCATTGTCTCAAATCTCAATCGCCGCTTGTTATTTATTTTTTTTTTCATAATATACTTGTCCGTCCCGAATCCAATTGCAAGTACGTTTTTTTCGCCTGACACTTACACGTTATTATTACACTAATAACAACAGCGGCGACGACGGCAACTATAGTAATTATTATTGTTATAGCTGATAAGTACTATATTTTCTGTATAATAATATTACCACCCATCATCAGGTTGTTCAACTCAAATTCTCATACATGTTATATATGTGTTTGTGTGTAATCATCTCGGTGTTTAGGTGTTATCTATATTATATACACTCTTTGGCTTGGCCATTTGATCTGTGTCTGCAGAACAACGATGTAGGTACATTAAAAACTTTACCACATTAAGTCGAATAACCATGATTTACACCTAGGTAAAGCATTTTACATTGTATGGGATTATAATAGCACGCACCTATACCTATAGGAATTTGCAGTTGAAAATTAATTAAAACAATAATAATTAGGAACAAAATATTTTTGATACTGTCAACTTAAACTTTATGTTTGAGGACTGACATCTAATAAGTACTTTTAATCAGTCGATGAAAGTTTAAACTATTTCGTGTCTGACAATAATTATCAACGAGTATTATGCATGGTAAACTTCACAGAAAATGTAAATCATCGTTAAATATATCTTTAAAACACTTGAAAACATTTTAAATGTATTCGTTACTTTTAGATTAATGGTAAACGATTACATTGAATAAACTTTAAATTTGATAACAAGCCAATTCTGAATTCAGTATAGGTAACATATTATTATAAACAAATGGATTCTTTTGAACGCAAATTTGGTATGATTTATACTTTATAGGTAGGTAAGTTTTAATCGTTTGGAGACAACACTTTATAATAATATTATTTAAGCATCTGACAACAGAATATCTTATAATGTTTTAAATGTCCGAAAAATAATATTTCTTACACGTCATAATAGGTAATATTAATATATGTAAAGGCTACAAAATGTTCAAAGAGAATGAAAAATGTTCCAAAACCACGTTCTGCTTCTGACTGTATATATGTATATAGTTAAAACGTAAAGTTTTCCCTTTGCTGAATATAGGTGGCTGCAGATATGCATAATTCATACGGGCCATTCAAAGTCCAAGTGTGGTATAATGATCAGAAAAGAATAATATATAAGTACCTACGGTGATCATAATATATTATCTAGAGCAGTTCCGAGTTACGAGGGTCATGGAAAAAATATTAAATGCAATACGAAATCTATTGAGTTGCTCTGAACTCGTTTGAATTTCGAAAGACTGCAACGGTTATACCGAATAAAGAATAGAATAATATTATGAGAAAACCGTCCGAAAAAATAATATTATCTTTGAAATATACCTTGTCGACTTGGCCCCTTGGAAGTGGGTTTGTTTTAGCCGATTTACGCTCGCACTCTACCTCCATAAGATTATGGACAAAATGTTTCGGGAAGTGTATAAATCGTGTATATATAAAAACGGATAAAGTCGACTACAGCTGAGGTGCATTTCACGAGTATAGTCTGAATTTCGGGTAATATTGGTATCGTCTTACACACGGCGTGTGGTGTAGTGAATAAAGTGATGTAGGGGGACACGTCATGTTATATTATTGTAAAGTCCAAACGAATCGGACAAATTTGTTTTTATATTATATTATATTATAGACACACACGTGACAAAAAACATCTTCAAGAGAATGCCCGGGCTGCGACGTGAATAAAAAAAAAATCTTTATAATAAAATAATATCGTCGCACTCCACATAATAATAATAATGTAATATTGTATACGTAGCCGTCAACGATGGAGATAATAAAACGGTCGGTCGGGACGAAAAGCATAAACACGTAAAAAAAATGTGGTCGAAATCTATATCGGACATAAAGCTGCTCTATATATTTTTATATCCTATTTATTAAATTGTCATTTTTTGTGTTTTTAAGTCTAGCTCGGTATATAGTGCATATAATCGAACGTCAGCACTCAGCACTATAAGCCACAGTATATCATATAATAATAATTATTATTATTATTGGTCTCCAATGTCTTTCGTTTATTTTGTCGTCGTTTATCGGCATGGAAACGGATCCATTCGGCCGAGTAATAACCTAACCTAAAGACGATGATAACACTGCACGATCGCCCAATTCGAGCAGTCCTGTCGTAAGTTATGATCCGAATGTTTCTGATGAACTTGTAAAATATTGTGCTTTTTTCCACTATTATTTATACGGATAGGCGTATTGATCCAGATGAGAAATCGATTGACAGTTCGTTCAAGCGATTTCTATTGTCTACACGAAACAAGACGTGTAAATGGGTATAAGGTCTTGAAACGAATTATTATTGATTTTTTTTTTACGAGTCTTACATTATAATCACTTTGAAATTGAAACAATTAGAATAATATGTAATGTGTGAATAAAAAATCATGTCGGGAAAAAACTCAGAACTCAGTGATGAAAGATGCCACCCATCGATGACACTCTTCATATTATATTATAATTATTGAACGGTGCACAGTGGATAAAAAGGAATATTAAGTCGAAAACACTATACTTACCTATACTTTCAGGAAACGAAAAATACCGTTTGAAACCTACAAAAATTAAAATATTATATTTGACTATAATTGAATATTATTTTTTTTATACTATTTAATTACATTTTTTTATTATGGTCAGTTTAAATCCCCATCGGTCATGAAAATGCATTATGTTATTAAATATTCTTATACAAAATATATGTGGATTGCATAGCTACTGAAAATAACATTGATTGAATGCAATATAGAACAGAAGAATAAGTAAAATTAATGTCTTAGGTACGTAATAATTATGCACTTTTGTATAGTATTTATTTATATGTTTGAGTTAAATTTTGATGATAAAGAAGTGTGTTTCCGAAAAAAATTGTATGAATTTAGAAATATTGTTAATTTTACTTAGTTTTAATCAGGAGAAAATAAAATAATAATTCAATAAGAAAACAAATAATATTCTGGCGTGTTTTCGAGAATATTTGAACACTTCAATAGGCTGTATAACCGCCACGGAATAATTTTCGTTGTTTTTTTCGCCGTTTATATATATGGACAATAATATATTCGTCTGACGTGTGAGCCGCTGCAATTGTTCGATCAACCGTCAAAATGTTAAGTCAGCGTTCATTTTACGTTCAGCGTCTCGAGATTCAGTGTTTTTTTTTTGGGATAAAAAAACCCCCAAGGCACGTTAATAATATTAGAATGTGTTAAGTCAGATAAATTTGTTTATGATAATAATTTAAACCTAATAACGGAAAACTCATACAGAGGCGGATATGTGCATAATATTTTGTTAGTTCCGGTGAAAATAATATACCTATGAGATATCAACTTACTGTACTCACAATGCCTAGGTACATTTTTTTTCACTTGTATTTCAGTATAAAACTATCAAATTCAACAGTTAAAATAATTAGATAAATCTAATTATAGCTAGTCGATATTACATAAGAGTTCTAATTGGATGTATTACATGACTGAAATAACGATATAATGACAACATTTTATAACGAGCTGGTTCGTAAATGAGGTAAGGTTCCTGTAGTTATTACGAACAAACATATAGGGAATTCGTTGTTAGTTGATTTAATTGGATGGCGAATAAGGGTTCAATTGAGTTTTAAATTCGTTCAGAAACCTGGATATTGGTTAAACGGCTGTTATGATGGGGATTCTTGTAACTCTATACCTTTTTCGGTTTTTTTTACCTAAATATTACAACGTTCTCGTATCGAATGTAAAGTTATAAGAAGCTAAAACCCCTTTTGATTTGTTATATTATATTAGTATGATATTAGGTAGTATTATTAATTAGTATAGGTATACTAATATGTTCTACAGTATAATTATTGTCTACGGTCAGTCCATAGGCGTGCCCAGACTTAAATTTCTGGTCGAGCCTAGACAATTATAGTGCCCTAATATTTGGACAGCGACCCTAATTTTTTTTTAACACACCAACATACATGTTGATGTATTTAACTATTAATGCCTATAGTACTATAGTTATTGTATTTGTATAAAGGTATGTTTTTTTTAGATTAGTAAAATGTATGCAACGGTTAGGTTAGGTAGGTACACGCAAATATTTTTGATTTTTTTATACTTTCACGACAAACAAAATTTTCATGATCTCCACCGACATATTATTATAATATAAGCATTATAATAAAATATTTAAATATATACTCCTCACATTTTGCCATGCTCCTAAAAATATTCAGTTCGAGCCTGGACTTCACCTCAAACGGTGTTCAACCCACTTGGTTAGGTTTATCGAATAACGTTAGTAAGAGTAACACTTCTATAGTATTATTATAGTAGGTACACTACTGTAAAGCTGTTGCTGTACTATAAAGTAATAATTATAATATAATATATATATATAATAATAATTATAGATACTGTTCTTGGGTGGTTTGTAATCGTAATAAATAAATATTGAAATAAACAGCTATATTATACGAACCTATACAGACTACATAATAAATATATAATATTATGTTTACAAACATTTAGCCCTGGTTCGTTTATTTAATGCATATCGAATATGTCTCTCGTTGTGAAAATAATTTGTATACTAAGCTATGACGTAGTTACGTGTGATTGTGTCACAATATTGTGAAGACGACCATTATAGTCACAACTTCAAAGCGATCGTTCAATGATCGATGACTAGTATTATAAAAATAGTAAAAATACGATTCAACCCAAATTCTCGGTAAATATTTTAGTTTTATAGGACGGGCGAATAAAAAAAGAAATTACAATTCAAAAAATATTGCGTAAAATAAAATTGTTATCTGAGTGAAAAAGCACCCACGCTGCAGGTTCCGTCGTCAGTAGACTATCCGAACAAACGAAATACAGACGATAATATAATATTATATAGGTACAATATTTAAAGAGTTCAGGATGTCAAAAAAAAAAAAACTTTTTTATTTGTTCTAACTTTCTAAGAATTCGGTTTTCTAAAAATGTTATAAAGCGGGCGACTTGTAAGTTTTTTGTTCAACAATAGTATACGGTCTTCCACTGCAATAATATTACGATTCTATAACATAGTATATGGTACCTACTGGAATATATTGTACTGATCGATACATGAAACCGGCAGAGTTTGTAAGCAACATAGAAACCATTCTATATAATATTATGATATTATTATTCCTGCTACAAGGATAGTATAAAGATGTTATTATTATTATGATTTATGAGTAATGTAAAATTTGCAAAGTGTGAGTGAAAGTTAATGAAAAAAAAAAATAATACGATTTAGTCAAGTTGAGTCATCATTAAGAATAACGTCAAGTTATGAGTTAATTGTAAACAAACTTCACACAATATAATATTTAGCTCTGAAAGTTTAAAGTTATAATATGGATATAAATATTTACTCGTCTGAGTTAAAAATATGTTAATTATTTTTTTAATTGGCATCTGGGTATATCCTGGAAGTGGGTCATACATAATATAGTGATTGTGTAACTTTTAATAATTTAAAAGCGAAAACTAAACATTTTGTTAAAAATGCATCTTAAATATTATTTATCTTATCACACTACTCGCACACTAGCCGTATAGGAAATTAAACGTTTGTTAACTAAATTATTAAATAAAGGAATATTTGTTTATTTCGGTTCCAAATCATTGTGTATACTGCGCAATTAAAATTATTTTTCTTCTTTATCTGGCCCTTAATACTCTTTAAGAGTTTTCAGTTTTCACGAAATCCTTCAATTTGAAATTAAAATTAATATAATTAAATATTAATAAATACAATTAGTGTAGTGTACAGTAATAGATATTGTATCTAAACATATGATTTTAAATTGAAGTATTATTTTTCAAACTAATTTGAAAAAGATAAATTGTTACAGACTTACAATGGATACTTAAATTAAACCTAGTTGAGCTAAAAATGAGCTAAGAAATAAGCCCACATTTGACATTACCTTATGTGTGTATTACTTATTATAGGTGCACTTATAATATGGACATAATCTTCAATCAACACATCAAAATCATTTGCGATATATCATTTATAATATAACTATCACAATAATAAAGGTCATATTATTATCAGTAAAATGATAGGCTAAATAATATACACGTCTTCATATTTCGCCACAATACGACATTATTGTTTTTGTACACACATATTATTATTTTTCATCTAAAACATATTTCCCAAAGTGGTGTGTGCATACTTGGCGAGTATTACTCGCGTTTCGGTTTCAAAACACGTACACTATTCGATGGAAGTTCGCTTAAATATGGACCTGTATAATATTATTTTACGTCATTATCATGAACATCACGATTTCGCGACATAATAATAATAATATAATATATTGCGCTTTTGTGTGTACACCGTCGGTGTTGCACTCGGTGAGGTCGTGGTGCGATCACTATAGCTCTAATGAAAATGTATAAGACGGTATAGATAATTTAGCAGAATTATGGGTACCTATTATTCTATAGATCTTTTCACTATTTCACTCGTGTTTTTCCGTCTTATTTCCAACTTTTGAAATCTATAGTTTTATCGTTGGTCGTGTGGTAATATGTAAATTTGTGGGATAATAATATACTCGACTCCGGATTTGGGGGGGTGGGCCCCCACACAAGATTCAATTAATACGAGGCCCCCGCAAAATAATAAACTTTTGCAGTGTGAACCATAAATCCAACCCTGAATATAATATGTCATTACATTATAGTATTAGGCTACTTATCCATAACGAATCATAATTATAATTATTATACACACAGGCCCAAATGTGCGTCTCCGGTGCATCTGAAATCCGAATTGCATATGCGTCAAAAAGTGTAAAAAAATTGAAATATGCAATTATTCAAGGATATTAATGAAACATATCATACAATAATGATTTCTGCATTTTACCATAATAATATAAGATCGATAAATAGTACCTAGGTATGTCCTTATAGTAAGTATACCTACTAAGTTTGCACCTCGACGGTTCGAAATATACAATCTACGACTTTCGAGCACAACCTTTGTATTTACTTGTGTATTATATAATCATGTCGTACACTACGCTATGCTGTGCCCGTTTATTAGTATATATTTCTATTATTTTTTCGTCTTTTATATTCGAAAATCGGAATAATACCACAGGCACACACTGTAGCGACGTCGATATAAGCACATATGTGAGTATAATATTATATAATAATATTATGGTATCGATCGAAGCTGCAGTGTTTTCGAAAATGAAATGTGCGAGCTCGCTGTGTATGTCTAGATAACAACATCGTTTAGAATCCCCGGCAAAAGTATATTATACCCCAGCTTGTTATTTTTTACGACTTTCGTCGGCGACTTGATTCGATGCAATTTAAATGACGTCTCCGCCGCCGAACCAAGGAATATTGTCTGACAACGTGAAATCGAAAACGTTCCCGTGAATATTATTTTTCGTTTCCGTACGTTATTATTATTTACGAAAATCCAAAAATACGTCAAAGCGTTCAAAGCGTGTTAAACCGAGCAAGAAAAAAATAACAACAGGAAATTGGAATGTCAATCTTTCGGCAATATTATAGTATAAGATGACATTATAATATATCGGGTCGGTCTGACCATAACGTACGTCGAAACACTGAAGCCAGTATACTCCAGAATAGCCAATGAGGGTGCTCATCCCCTTGTATTCTCAGTTATTGAAACTATCATTTTTGGAATTTTTAAAATATATACTCAAAAACCGTATTTTCCAATTTTTGAGATTTTTCGTACTGTACTTAAGGAGTGGCATAATGTAAACATCTATTTTTAAAATGAGAACCTCTTTTTTATACTGTAAATAATTTAGTTTAGGTACCTGTCAACATTTTTTAAAAATATTTTATGTAACCTAACTAATTCAAAATTAGTAAGAGTAGTTTCTTAGTTATTTAAATGTATGAATAATAATCTTTAAAAATGGTTTTAAACAAATTTAAAATTGATGTAATATTATAGATCTTTATTATAACATTTATAATTTTTAAAAATTATTAATGTTGACTAGATCAATATCAACCATACAATTTTTAAATCACCTTAATCCCCCCCCCTAAACCTATCCTTCGATAGTTACATAGAGTTAAATATATAAAAAAAATAACTCGTTCGAATTTTGATTTTGATAATCAACATTTCCAGAAAAATGATCCAATAAATAATTTACAGTAGAAAATGGGTGTTAGATCTTAGAAGTTTTCTTCAACTCTACAGGACAACCGACCTTCTTGAAAAATATGAAGCATTTTAAAATATGGTCTTCTAGAATATTTAAAAAGTCCAAAAATTAGATCTTCAATAACAACTGAATTATTAAATGGAAAAATCGGGGTGGAGCGTGGTTTTTGAATCACTCTGTAGCTATACGCTATAATGATATTTATACATTTTGACTACAAATGAAAGAAAAAACATACTACCAGGTCGTCCAATAAATTGGGAAGGTAAAAAAAAAACATCTAAGTAGGTGTTTTTTCACGTCCCAATTAGGTACTTACCTATATATTATACGAAAGAATCCCGCCGTCGATAAAATGTCACGTTCAGTGCCGAAATAATAAACGTGCTAAACACCGTATCGAACTTAAACACACTGATACATCAGCTATTGTATTATTATTATTATTACCTATTTATTATCATTTTCTTCATTTTGATATCATTGCCGTCCGCGGTTTGAACGGCATCCGCCGAGGGTAATGACGGAAGTCTTCTGTCAAAAACAACAAAAAAAAATCTTAAAAATTCACTCGATTCACATAGCTCTCGACACAAACACTCGAGCACGCAATCGTTTTTGATATTATTGATCACTACAGTTTTTGAAAGATGATTTCGCTGCTGCAGGACATATGTACCGAATTCGGTGGATCGATCTTATATTCTAAAGACTGTTCGACGGTGATTCTCCCTTGGAGAGCTATACCAGGGTGCAGGCCTTTGTCGTTTGAAAAATGTAATATCAAATAATAGTGTAATATAATATATTATACATTTACCAAATCTATATCGTCAATCTGTAAAATGCTCGGTGTGCATACGTTTCCGGCAGACTTATTCGGCACGATTTAATCGTTACCTCGACGTGCTACTGCAGACTATACCTACTACAGACATTGAGCGATCCCCATAAAAGGTTGACATATTATCATGTCAAACTGTAACAATAAAATTTGTAAAGAATATTGTGCAGTGTGTATCATTACGTTTGAAAATTTTGAAAATCTTCGTCACATTCTAAATGCTAGTTAATTTGCTGAGGAAAAATAGTATAAGTCCTGTTGTAGATATAATAGTGTCTGATCGTTTTCCCTACGCTGATATATAGTAATATATTATACATATATAGGTAAATTCAATATTTCATGATTTCGATAGAGCATGAAGACGAATTATAAGTATATGTGTATTATGAGCTGGGTAAGTCGATCCCGAATTCGAAGGTACCCGTTTAAGGCGGTCACCGGACACAAGACGCTAATTAGGACGTAATGGATAATATGAAGCGTGTAATATTAATAATATTAATAAAACTATGTAAGAACATCATTGCGAGTTCAATATTTTTTTTCCCGCGACAAATTTAAATCTATATATATACTCGTATTTTTGCCGGGGCATTAAAAAAAATAATTTGTCATGGTTCGGATGAGATAAGTCGTGGCGGTTACCGAGGTAACCGAAGGGGAAGGGGTATCAGGGTATAAAAACGGACACTTTATTACGGGTATACTTTTTTTTTCATCTCCTTTTTGCAGTGGGTATCACATTTTTGACACACTTAAGACGTTACAGTTATGTCGGTAACCGCCTCCGATCTAACCTTGATAAATTAATTCGTTAACCGCGCGTGTTAAGTGCGTTTCTTACGGCCAGAGAGTACGTGAGCCGCTCGGTTTCCATTTTTTATTTTTTTGTTTAACGTTTCTTGTTTGTTATTTTTTTTCCACTGCCGCACGTCATAAAAATATAATTCAATCATCACCGTCGTAGTCATATCTGTCTAAAACGTGTGTATAATATAGTTTTTTTTCACTTACTTATTAATAAATTGTAACACGATATTACTATTAAGTATATTATATTATATATAGAACTCACCTATAACATATTTATCTTAATATGTATTATTATTATCGATCGATTATTCTTGGGAGACCTAGATAAAGAGTGGCAGGCCATCACGTACTCGATGTACTGTGCAGTTATTATTACCTGTCATTATTACAATATATTAAGGCCCCCGCAAGCGAGTCATTTCCAACAGGACTGAACACACCCGATTTGTAGGGCGTTCGACACAGGTAATTTAACTGGAGCTTTGTGAAAAATGGAAAAACAATAATTTAAATAATATATATTCGAACACTGGTTCAAAGTCATTTTAAAGTGGAGATAATCAGTCAAAAGTAAAGCCTTTTCCGGAGCACCATGGGACTGCCGGACAAAATGAGGTACATGGAAAGAAATAATTATAGGTACTAAAATCAAAACTCTTTCAGCATGTTGAAATAAACTGAAGACGCATGCTGCAGAACGCAAGACATTTAGTGAAATAGAATTTCCTAAATTCCTAAATGTACCTCCAACATAATTTTCGTAAAACTAGTGTAAAGGACTATTTTTTTTTTGGAACTTTATTTCCGGTTACTTTTTTTCCCTATATCTGAAAAACTAAGGAAACTTGACACTTTGTTGTAAATGCTTGACTATTTAAGTTAGGTAAGAACCTATATTAAAATGTATTAAGAATGTGTGTTTTTCTCACAATTGTTGCCAAATATGTATATCACCCTACCCCCTCAGAAAAAAAAGGTTTCAGTGACGCACTGAGCAAGAATGTGCACAATGTGTCTTTAAAGTCTGATGAAAGACCGCCTCCACCCCTATCACACCTCTGCCTCTATGATAACGGAAATTAAAAACTTCCGAGTGGGTCCCAAATCAGTATGTACCACCTCCTACCATTGCGTTTGTATTGTTCCTGGTATTACGAAAATTTCAGTAAATTGGTTTTACGTTGGAAAGAATTGAGAAGAATGCAGCTGTTCGTAGATAAGAAACAACATTCTCAATATAAAAAGGGGAAAACTTCGTTTGTTAATATCATTCTTGCGAAAAAAGTTTTTGGCGTTTCAAAAGAATAAAGATAACGGATCCTATAGATGATATAAATACCAATTATTCGTATGACGTGTATATTAATAACATTTCTTTAAAAATGTACGGTGGTGGGCGGAAAGTTAAACGTACTTCACCGCGGTGTCTATATAACTGCATGCAGAAGTTGGTTAACCGTGTATACCTATATAATATTATTATCTACCTTCGCCGCGAGACCTTTTTATTTTTTTCGTATACCCGTCGTATAAGACATGATTTTGTTTGCCCCAATACAATATAAAATATATAACACGAATTCGAAAATAGAGACCGTTCGAACGACGGACGCATGCGCGCACACAGTCACTCGTGAAGTATATTTTACACGGAGCGACGAGCTCTATTGTTATTATAAAATATTGTTTAATGACTTTAAATTATGCCATTAGCCGATTGGAGAGTATATTATACCATAGGCGTCGGCAGTAATCGTTTGGGTGTTTAGACGACCGAGCTGTCCGATAAATCTTAAGGGTAATTGCAAGAGACGTTAATGAAACATGTCCGGATTCCTCGGCGATGGTCATCTTCCCACAACCGCATATCTATGGGCGTACAACACGGCATGCATTATATTATTACAATATTATACGCCACCGCCGAGTACGGGTGTATACTACCTAACCCGGTTTCCGGTATAACGGTGACGCTTACATATTTTATTATACCCATTAATTGTAATCTGTGGCAATAACAATAATACCTAATAATTGTATAATAGTCGTTAAGACCATCATCTGGCTTGCTTGGCTGGCCACCACCTAAGCTCCAACGACATACCTACACGATTGCACCTCCACCTGCACAAGTCGCCCCTCCTGTGAACAATTAATTAACGCGTTTGAGTGTGGTTTCTTTTTTTGTTTGTGTACCTATAATCTGTAGAGGGGATTGAGTTCGATTAAAAATGTGTTTCACGTGATAACTATAATAAAGATATTATACAAAATTTCGTTTTAAATAAACCATAATATGCAATATAAAATATTATAGTGCGGTACAACGGCCGCAAGATTGACAACAATAATAAAATTGTACTAAATTTTGTATTCTTTTTATTATTGTTTAAATATAGGATATTATTGAAACGTGTATATGAATTTTGCACTTTTTATCTTAAATATCATTGATGTGTGTGTCAATTATTATTATGAGTGCATCAAACTTACATACAAACTTACTACCATACTTACTTACCCACTTGCTTAATTAATCCGAAAAAATGTCGTTTCACAGGTGTTGTTCGTCGGAGACAGTTATGTGCCAGTCACCACTCAGCTCCGGTCCAGACCCATATCGCCGGCCGACTCGACAGTGCTCGACTGGAGACTTCAAACCGTGGAGAGTTGGGATGGACGAAGACACGGCAACAACAAGACGCGAGTGCAACGTACGTATTTAATTTTCCTCTTATGTATACCTATATACGCTTATAGTATATACGATGTGATAGCAGCAATATATAGACTTACGAAACGGTCTTGCTGCACCCCTCGGTTTTCGTCCGATCGCAGAACATAACTGCTGACTGCACCGCAGTAGGCTTTTTACTTTTTTTTTTTTAAACCATAATTATTAAAATGTATGAATTCCATTCTTAAATTACCAATTAAATGTGTACCACAAATTAGTACACATTTTTAAAAAGCATTTAATAGGCATTCATTGCATTTACATGAACTTTTCGCTTTGGATAAAATACTTACAACATAATATTACCATTATGACTATATAACTACCCTTATCGTTGTATCCAATAATAAACATGCAAATTACGTAGTAATACCTAACTTTTCAATGGTGCAAATTACAAATCAAATTCTCAATTACCTATTGTGTCTCAAATTATAAGTGTAATACACAATGTTTTGGTTCAAACAAAAAACTCTCGCAGCCCCCTCCGCTAAAACCATTTTGGATATCAAAGGTTGGACATAAATTAAATAATATTTAATAATATAGTCCAACCCTGAAATTGATCATCCCCGTGTTAATCTTTATGTTTTGTTTTGCGGTATTTAATTATTTTCGATTATCGCTTTCCGTTATAATTGAGTTAATATATTATCGTTTTTTTGTCAAATATAACGTTATTATGACGTTTGCAAGCCCTGCTCTCAATATCGTTTTCGAGTACGGGATTCGATATTCCATACCATACAATAATAATATTGACATCGAATGTAAAGTTTCAGAAGAAACGTAACCATCCTGCTCAAAACGGGTTAACCACGCCCGTATTGACCAAAATAAATGTAGGTAGGTTTACCATAACCGCGGTACACGAGACGACCGGACATCCGCTCGTGACATAACCAGCGCAGTGCAGCTTTTATTACAGCCACTGAAGCAGTTGCGAAACGGCTTGCGATTAGGATTTATCCCAATTAGCACATAACGAGGACCAAAGCCACTTCACGACCATAATATTTGTTTTCGTTTGAGCTCTGTTGAGATTACTATCTTTATTATTATTCATCATATTGTATTACGTCTTGCAGTATATAGGCAAACCTCAGCACGGGTTTTGTTTTTTCCCTCTTTCCGTGTTATTATGATAATATTATAATATAATAATATTATTGTTATGTTATTATAAAGAGGCCATCGCGATAAACGCGCGTAACATTGAAGCTGACGTCCGTTCCTTAGACTTTATGGCCACTGAACCGACTCAGATAATAATACTATTAATTATTATTATTATATTATAAATAGTTAATAATTATTATTATCGTCGGTGCCGCAGCTGTTGCTGACGCAAAATCTCAATAACAGAACGATATAATCACTATAGGTACTCCGAACTTTCACTTGTTTTAAAACGAGGCGTTTGATTAAAGTATTATTATTATTTATTGTTGTTATGCGAAGTGATGGCCATGCAACTCATATATTATATTCTGTTCTTCTTCATCTTTCTTCTACAGAAAAAAATAAACATTGTCGGGAGAAGACACTTACTAGGAACAATGTGTCTCATATGATACAATGGGATCGATTGAGCGGGGTGGAAAATATTTTAGGTCGATAACATTTTTTAAAGAATGTTTCGTTTATGCAATGCTTTTCAATATTATTATATTTGTACATTAAAATAATTGGAAAATAGATGTAGGTAATTAGGTTCTTAAAAAATGTTGTAAGCTACAACTTTAATGATGTAAACAAATTCTTAACCTTATGATTATTATTCCCTGTTAATTTGCTTGAAATAAAAAATAAAATAAGACTTTTATATTTTGAAAAAAATTAGTATCCCTTGAAATTATTTAACTCAACCCAACAAGTGTTGAATTTGAAGCCCACTCCCTAAACACCGATCCTCAAACAAATAACAATATATACTTGCATGCCAATAACGACAACTATTGTGAGCGATTAAGTCAAACATTTTTTAACGTAATTTATTCCAGTGAGAAATAATTGTTATTTATTAAAATATGTAGGTACTTATGTATTAGTTTGTATAATTTTTTAATTACAATTTAAATTTAAATTATATATTCCATAGCTGTTATGCTGTTATTCAGTATAATAACAAGTTGTATAATTCATCAAACTAATTCAATAGGTATTGGTATCTATATAATGTTATGCAATACAATTTTGCGAAATAAAAATGTATTTTATAAAAAGCACGCGCTGCCCCTCTCCCTCCCCCCGCCAGTTTCGGAAATAATAGTACCTATCTATACAGAACAACCACCTCTAAAAATATTTTAAAAAAAATATATTAGAAGAGCTCCATCAGCCCTGTGACCTCGGTCAACACCAATTCGAACACTAATAATATTATGGACGCGTCATAATGTCTGTGATGATAGCGTGCAGTGCACATATATTGTGTATTGTGTGTGTCGTTTTCCGTGTACGGTGATTATAATATTATTTTGTTATGAGTGATTAGTATGATATAACTATATACGGTGTACGTACACGCATCATGAGGCCATTGAATTTTCCCGAGTATAACAATAAATTATATTATTGTGCTGTGGAGGTCGAACCGTAAAATTCGTCGTGTCGGCACGCTTAAACGCTTTGGCGGTTTTAAATATTTTCGTCATCCGAACCAGACACCGGTCCGCCCGACCGTTCGCCAAAAGGAAACAAAAGAACCCCTACGGGCCGACTACCGCATTAGACGATCATTATTATACAACGACGTTGACGACTTAATGCCCGAGTCACGTGCATTAAAAAATAACAACAGCAATATAATAATATGATTACAAAAAAAAAGAACCGACTTTTTGCCCTCCACAATCGTACACGCGGTGGACGATGATAGGCTTATTGTGAGCACGCGTTTAACTGTGAGGTCGAGATGCGATTCCGTAGGAACGGACAACAATTTTAAAAGAATAGAAGATTCGTGTTTATATTGTATAACATTTATGTGCAGGCGGAATAAAAAAAGCGTTCTCGTACTCGTCATTAGCCAATTCCGGGATTTTTTCCACGATCAGATCTATACAGGTGGATTTTTGTTATCGTTTTATCACGAACTTAGAATTTGTATTTTTGTTTTTATTTTTCTGACGACAAATTTCCTAATGTCTTGCATTCGTCTATAACACGATCAGTATAATATTATATTTTTTTATGCATAATAAGTGCATATTTGAACTTTATACATTATATTAATATTAATTATTTTACCAACGTCTGATGACAACGACTACCTAACTGTGCTGTCCCTATATGTACTTTGCGTTCATCAAAATATATCATAATTTGTGAACTTGCCAACATTCGTAAGCGGTAAGCCGTTAACTATATTACAATATAATAGATGGAAACGGTTTTTAAAATTGATAACATTAACTTCCACTACCATATACAATGGGTGGTCTACTAGGGGGGTGGGAGTGAAGAGGCCACCGACCCTTGAGCCGAGCATATTATTCTGTGCACATACGACACATTGACAATACACACGTAAATACTGCAATAATATAATATTATATAATATTATGTATAATAAATTGATAAACATGCAGATGATGTGAAATTAATAACGATAATGGTGACTGCACCACTATTATTATTATTTTTATAATGCATAATACTGTGTTGTAATATAATATTATTGTAGTATTGTATTAATATAATACAACGACGCATCGACCACGACGTTGACGATAATAATATTATGTGGCCGAGATGAATATATTATTTAATTTTCATGTAAAATTTTCACGGGTCCGTGTTTAAATATTTGTGAACTGATTTAAAAATCGTTCGCGCGGAGGTGGCATAGGCGGCTTATACCTATATAGACGTATAGAAATAATAAATACACACACCCACACACACACACACACACACACCTGCGGAGTTGGTGGGGACACGGCGAGAAAACCGTGAAATTCGTACTCGTTATTAAATAGCCCTATTGAAAGAAATTAATGGACCATAAAGTATTATTTTTAAGTCTCCCACGGGGTCCACAACCGCAAATTATTCGTCGTCGTCGTCCTGTATACTCGCGTAATAATGGGCAGAGGTACAAGACACAAGTGTTGTACCTGTATAGGACTATTATGATAATATTATACTATTATTGTATGGACTTGCGGACATGTGTATCCGAATCGACGCGAAGATCGGACGAGTGTACGTCTAAAAGCGGCCTCGGGACATTTGCATAAAGATTCGCACAACAGTAAAATTATATTGATATGACGTGGCGATAAGGACCTAACGAACTCGTCCTGAATTTAATCACAAGTCAGAATACCGCTATTGTATATAGTAACTTCGGTCGTAGAAACGTGTTGACAAAGATTGTCTATATACTACTCCTGGTGAAATTTAGAACCGATAAACCTGTTGTTGTAAAATTAAAAAAAGATAATATTTTGAAAAATATGACTTATTATATCCGTTTTTGATTATATATTTTAGTATTTACTTTAAAATTTCAGGTGTTCAGAAAAATTTTCTTATTTTTTCGGAATGCAAAAAAAAACGGAATAATATGGTATTTTGTAGGGCAGTGTTTCCCAACCTGAGGAGAAGCTTTGTAGGTGGGGTGCAAGATTTAAGGCATACAATAAATTCAATCACCTGCAACCGGTCAAAAAATACTGAAATTGAATTTAAAATTATAACAAATAATAAGATATATTAAACATTTAGAGATTTTTTTTAATTTACACTGACCTAGAGAGAATTGTCAGTAGGTGCCTATGTCAATTATATATTTCTCTGTTCTCCGTTTGTGGGTTTTTACGTTGAAAATTCGTGGATGGAAGCTTACAACATTCAGTCAAATTGTACTGACAGCTGATCGTTTATTTCGAGTTTGTGTGGGTTTTTAAATTCGATTTTCGAAAAATTCACTGACAGACGTGCGGTTAGTTCGATTGTTACACGGAATTCTCGATTACCACTTAACTGTAACGGGAGATGATATGAAACGATGCTGTTATACAGCTATATAATATTATTGTTGCATAGTAAACAGCTGGAGATCCGTTAGGAGTTGACATTTTATTTCGGTGAAAAAAATCAATATAACTATAAACTTATCAATGGACAAGTGGGAACAGCTTGATCGGCGATGACGGTGATAACCGATCGATAATTTTCTAGCAATTTAATGGAGTTGTGCATCAAAGAACGCTATCATCGGAACTACTTCATAACAGCACACTGTGTAATATTATATCATTATAATATTATGATATTTACGGTCTGGTTTTTTTTTTGTCATCGTTTTGTTTCGTCCGAAAGCCCGCTGATAAGACAGGCAGTTGAGATTACGGATTTAATTTGCGCGAAAATGTGCCACGGATTTCCTTAAAACCTTAGTAACTCAAGAATTAAAAATCTAGATAATAAAAACGGAGGGTCGTAAAAAAAAACACTTAATAACAGTTGTAAACATCGGTGTCGTCTAAACTATAACAATTTCATAATAGTAGTGCTAGGTTTATTTAAATAACATGTTATTACCGCCCGTTACCGTTATGGTGTATTATTATTACTTGTGGTATACCTACTGTGCATTCCACGACGATGACTAAAGAAGAAAAACGCTATACACGTATTACAGGCAACTCCTGGAAAAAAATTTATAAAAAAAAATAAGTCTTTTATAGTACACCGGTCGATTTGTTAGTGGACGGTTTAGTGGGAGGGTTACGCGCGCTGGGCAGACGATTGAAATTAACAGTCATATTATTATAAGTTTGTATACAGGGTGTTTCAAAATGATTTAAAATTATATTTTGTTGTAAATATACACGTCCACTCATACTGTTTAATAATATTATTAAATTCAATGTACCTATACCACTTTAGGACTGTACATTTAATGAACAAAAAAAAAAACTGCAAATCAAAGGACAAACATACACAGACCTTTAGTAAAGATATCAAAATAATATTTAATACTTACAATTTGACATAAAAAGAAGCTGCTAAATGATTTTTTTATGTTTTCAATAAATCTTTTTAGTATTTATTTAAATATAATATAAATGCAAGTTTAACAAAAATAATTTATCATAGTAATATATTAGATTTTATCAATCATGAATTAAAGCTATTGAAATATGAAAAATATAATACACATCGTTTATACACGGCATTATACCTGTAGCATGAGTATTACATTTCGATCAAACCTTAAAAGATAAGTAGGTACATTATAGTATTGCTTTTCGAATTAAAAAAAAAAAAAAAGAAATCCACCGTTCTTTAAGACGAGAGTTTTTAATCAGCAATTGTAAATCTTAAATATACTTAAATACAAATTCAAAGCAACTAACAAGTGGCCGACACCGTGCCAGCGTTTTCGTGATTATGAGATTATAATAGAGAAAAAAGGTTTGCGCCCAATTTAAGACCACAAACAATCATTTGTACATCACCTGTTGACGATAGATCTCTCAGTCTATAGATCATTTCACTGCATTTCCTCTCTCGCAATCCGTATCCATCATCTATTCCGGATGGCCCCGGCCAATTGCACCTCAGCGATCAAGATTTCCGCGTGAATGAAACTCTAGTCGAGTTCGTCGGCTTATCGGTGGTTGTATATCATGTCACGATAATGATAAATTCAGGAAATAACTACGTTTTTTCCAAGGAAATGTTCTGAGATGCATCTGGAGTTGCAGTTAGCCAACGATATATATACATATATATATCGTTCATTACAATAAGCTTTGCATAATATTTACATAGTTAATTAGGATCTCTTATCACTTAAATATTGCCTAAAAATAATATAAATTATCTAAGTTCATAAACATTATTGCTGTAAAGTATAATTTATTTTTCTGAACGTTTCCATTTCTCATTTAAATACTACTGATGAGATTGAGTCGACTGGTTCGAATCATGCTAACGCGCTTATGTCTACTCGTATTCATAAACTAGTTACTTAATATAGACTTTCATCGCATACCTTACAATTTGTATGGAACCTAAATCTATGTCCGACAAAATAATGTCATAGCTCTACTCGGGAAGCATCGGGATTCAAAAAATGTAATTGCAAAATTAAATGTAATAGACTAAGTAAGTATAATAAAAGCTGTGTGCCCGTCGAAGAAGTCATAATATATTTAATCAAAAATTCCATTAACATAGTAGTTTGCAATATGTAAATGAATATTAATAATTAACTTTGTTGTATAAAAATCTGTATAGAAAAAATGTGGCCCTTTGTGGCCTAAAGATGTGGCCATTGTGGCATTTGTGGCCATATTGGTTATAATGTATAACTCATCATAAGGCGACAATATTTATATTTTTGAAATCTGAATGTATACCTACATAGTTTCTTAAATAATTTTTTTAGCATTGACAAAAATGTCCAGGAAAATATATAAATTCTTTCATAAAAAAAAATTCACCAAAGACCACTCGATAACATAATATTAGTATTGTGTCTTGATGGGACGGGGCAAGCTTAGCCAACAATACGCACTAAGATGTTCGACAAGACTAGCATAAAGAGTGTGCTGCAGTGCCCTAGAACGGCCTCGTTTTGCGCAACATATTAAGTCCTGAAAACAACAATTGTTTTTTTTTTGTCCTCGCTTCTCTTTTTTATTTTCCATTGCTGGTCGGCAGACACGACTTTGTGTCCTCGAATTCCCCAACAATGGCCGTTGTATATTATATAGGTGTACTTAAACCGAGACGCTGCGACATTTCAAATAAAGGCAGATGCGTGTTCCGAGATAAATTCACAAGACTTAAGCGTCGAAATTCGTTGTGAACAACATTAAATAAAATTAAGTTCCGAATTAAATTTTACACACTCATAGGTACCTACAATTTGTATTTCATAGCGGGAGCGTAATCGCGTTTTGGAATGACCTTCATTATTTTATTCGCGAATTTTAAAATAATGAAAATGTTCGATCTCTATGAAAAACACGTGAACTCGTCGAAGAAAAGTGCAGTCGGAAACTTGATATAGCTTAGATGTAAAACAGTAACAATAAGATAATGTATACCAAAGTATAACAATATAATATTATAACTCATAGAGTTATATAAAAGTAAAGTTACGGGGGCCGCACGTAGTTCACTGAGCAGGCCTTAGCAGCGGCTTTTGAAGTTGAAAAAATATATTATGTAAAAAACAAAATTATTTCTAAGGCACTCATCGATTCATTTAATTTTTTTTATTACACCCTAAGAAAAAAGGTCTGGCTGTATTTGTAGATTATTCAGAGTGCGACTGCAGTACATTTCCTGATAGAGCTCCAAAGCATATATTATTATTTTGTACCTATAAACATTGTTATTGTTAAATAGGTTTTATTATTATAATCTAAATAATCGCCAAATACAATTTACCACTTGATGTAAACGCTCGAATAAGTGTAACAAAAAAACTATCAAGTAACAATTATTATGCATATTAGAAAATAAATTATTAACGCATATGACGTTGTAGGTATATTAATATTTGTTTAATATTATGGTACATATTAAAAGTATTAGAATTTGAAATAATTTCAACTTCATGGACAACTCGATATCTAAATATGATTTATTGTGTATGATAAAAAAAAATTCATTCAAAATTTAATCTCCCAATTCTGAATATGGACGGTCGTAAAGTATAGTGTATTACACGGAGAAACCTTATTAAGTTACATCGAATAATCGTACTTACCGTGGGTATTTGATAATTTAGACACAACTCGGTTAGATAAATCTGGAATTGTGTGCGAACCTCCGTCCCATTACGCCGTTGATGACGTAATAACAATAATAATATTATATTAATAGATTACAACGATGAGTGACCCGAGCACAAGATGGACTTTTCAGTTGCACGTTTTGAACGGTAAAAGTAATTATGGCTGGACGGAGTGCAGATTCGTTGATGCGTTTATTTAAACGTTCAATTTCATCGAAAATAATATTATACGTATAATAAAAAAAAAGTCCTGAAATCATTATAAGTTCATGAAAATAAACCGATGGTAAAATAAAAACCCAAATCACTCATTTGGCAGCAATAATAATATAATGACGTGAAACATTGGACACCTAGCCGTACACGGAATATATGATATTTTTACAATAGCATAATTTGTGTTCCATTGTGTCGGTATTTTCTAAATGAGTGATTTAAATATTGATGTTGTCCATTTCGGTCTCGCCGACGTATCAGACTATAAAATAATAAATTGTCAATTAATCCGTAATCGCCGGCCCTTGTCCGCACGACCGTTTATTATTAGGTATTAAAGCGGTAATATATTAACATTATACATATTATCATGCGACAGCGAAACGGCTATCCTAAATATACAATAATAATAATAATAATAATAATAATAATAATAATAATAATATACCGTCGACTGGTCATGTTGAAATCCCCTTTTCAAAGGACACCTTTTTTTTTTTTTAAATCCCGTCTGCAGCAGAAAAAAATTTCCGGAAGAGCGCATCGCTTCACTCAGATCTGCTGCATTAAAAATAAAGCTGCACATTTCACTGAAAACTGTTCCGATTGATAACGTTAATTTTCACGTACTATAATACATTGTCGGGGCCAACGGGAGAAAACCAAAATTAATTTCGGAATGTTGTATTGTTGTTTCCAGAGTGGTTTGGGTCATCGAAGATATAGGTATACATTTTCGAAGTCTGGAATTCACTAGATCCATACTTACAGTTATAGTTATTTTGTTTTTTTTTTTTTAACTTTACTCTTAAACTGTCTGTGCATCATTATACTCAGCTAAAATAATTTTACATTCGGTTAAAATCATGAATATAATAATATACATAAAAGCATATTATTATAGGTGTCTATAAGCGTGGTCAAGGGTAAAAATGAATTTAATACATTTTTGTTTCGATTAGCTTATTATAGTTTAGCCTAATAACAATTTTCGTAACTACTAAGTGGGCATTAATTAAGACGAATGACTAACAGAATGGTTAATTTATTATTATTAAATTGAAAGTTGTATTAATCACTAAATTATGTACGACATGGATGGTAATTTATACATTTTTATTTAACCAAGTCATGTAAATATTTTTTATCATTAGATTAACTTTAAACTTGAATATTATTATATACTTAATAGCCGATAAAAAATAATAACGTTGTGCTAGGTAACTTAATAACTAACCCAAGTTATTAATTTACTCCATTACAATTAGATATTTTCCCACTTCTGAACTTATAATCACACACAGTATAATATAACATTATGATAGTCTACGATTTGGACTTTGCTAATATTCAAACATTTCAATAAAATATGAGCTAATTTATTTTTGGAACCATTATTTTACCACCACCAACATTATACTACTATCGCCAATCATAATAAAATAAATAAATATTATATTATTATTACTTTTATTTACGAGTTTTTTCTTTTCAATCTTCCTCGCAGACATCGAAGCTGAGTGCCAAGACGATTACATGAAAATTCGCATCGGTTTCAACGGCTCATTTGGCGGTCTGCTGTACTCGTCCGGATATTCGTACGACCCAGATTGCGTTTACATCAACGGCACTGGTCGGGATTACTACGAGTTTTACATTCAGCTGAACCGTTGTGGTACCTTGGGAAAGAACTCCAGACAAGAGGACGCCAGGAAGAACCCAGCGGTAAGAGGCTATAATAATAATAATAATAATATCACGACAATATAATATCACTCATATCATTATGCTTATGCAATGTGCTAGTACCCATGCATAACAATAATGTGAGTATAATATTGATTTATTCACGCAAATCAAGTTAACCCTATAGTTTCGGTTATTATACTTGGGTACTATCAATATCAATATTACAGTTAGGGGATTTTAGTGACATGTCAGTGTGTCACAAGTAAATACACTTTTGAGTGTGAGTGGGTCTGATTTGGGTATTTTTAAGAACGAGTCGTCGAACAATTATTACTGTTAATTGGTGTACGTGCAAACCTTATTAATACCTATTACTGCCGTTTTTTTTATGACACTATAAATAAGGTCATATAGCCTGACAAAACTGTGGTACTCCTTGTTGGTCTGATTTTAATTGTTGGGATTTTTTTGGCGTGATATACTATCAACAATAGTATATTATTGTAATATTGAAGTATATCTCAATGACGTGCTGTTTAACTGACGGACTTGATTTTTGTTTCTAGAAAAATCTCATGTGGAACACCGTAACCGTACAATACAACCCATTGATCGAAGAGGAATGGGACGAACACTTCAAGGTGACCTGTGAATACGGCTACGACTTTTGGAAGACTGTGACATTTCCGTTTTTAGACGTTGAGTACGTGTACACGATATCCGTTTAATAATACTAATTATTGTACAATTTAGTGGTACATTACTTTATGAGAAAACAAAAATAATAATAACAATCATAAAACAATGACAACTTTTGTTCACTATTGTATTAACATTGTCTGATCTTCCGTTTCCGCAGAGTGGCCACTGG
Source organism: Macrosiphum euphorbiae (assembly GCA_949089665.1). Lineage (NCBI taxonomy): Eukaryota > Metazoa > Arthropoda > Insecta > Hemiptera > Aphididae > Macrosiphum > Macrosiphum euphorbiae. Next base: position 39,481,876 of record CARXXK010000002.1, on the reverse strand, counting down.
CAATCCGGTCGTCTTTACACTGTCACCGCCCGAATGTTACATGGAAATACGGTATGGATACGGCACCACCGGAAACAGGGTGGGCGGACCCGTACGCGTGGGAGACCCGCTGACTTTGATCATCTACATGAGAAGCAAATATGGTAATGATCGAATATTGCTAATAATAATAATCTGCAGTGGCGATTGCGCGTTCTTGATCAAAGTGGCGTTTTCGGTATAATTCGCTGAACCGTTGGCGCGATGATGGGTATAAACTGAGCGTATATACTATATAGTGTATGCGATGGTGGCTCGTAAATTGTTATTATAATAATATTGATTGGGCAAAGCAAAATTTGTTTTAAACTTTCACTATACTCTGGTTGAAAAAAAACCAAAGTTCCTTAAACTCGGTGATGCATTTTAGTAATCGATTTTCACTTTGACAATTTTACTTTATTATAAAAGTAATATGTACTAATGTGCTACAGTTAAGTAAAACGTTATTACGGAAAAAATAATTTAAAAATTATTATATTCGACCTTATAAATTAATGATAATCTTCGCTTACACTACTAAACAACGGTGTCGAAGATGATGCCTTCTTGAAAAGTGGTCCATGTTCGTGACATAATAATATAATATCGTTATTGTTGTTATCATAACAAGAAATTATGAGTGCCTGAACCGTTTTACATTCAGCTCGCGTGCACTGGAATTGCATACACCTGTGCACCACTCAGACATAGTTTTCGAAATTCCTTCGGCTTAATGTCGATGCACACCATTTCTGTAACATGTTGCATAAAAAAATTGCAAAAATGTGCATTACAATCTCCGCCGCAGCGTGGTGTAAAACAGGTGTCCCCACACCAGCTAACCAGCTAACACGGCACTCGAACGCCGTACTATTATTGTGTCGTTAAATATTATTCATATCGAACAAATTATTATTATTATTATTATTATTTTACAACGATAAAATGTTAACGGTTTTTCCGGATGTGATTGCAGATGGTTTCGATATTGTGGTGAACGATTGTTACGCGCACAACGGAGCGCAGAAGAAGATTCAACTCATCGATCAATACGGGTGAGCGAATAATAATATTATAACAACGATTGACATTATTTATCATAATAATATCAATGCAATAACAATACTTTAGTCGTGTTATAACCACTACTACCACGCTGTTTACGGCGTCCGGCCGTCGTCAATAATTGTATCCGGTCGGGGGACCTTACCTCCGGGTATTTGATTTATCCGTTTGTGTACCATATTATTATGGATAGCAAGAGTAAATAATGAATAAACGATGAAATATATTTAAGGGGACGTTATAATACCTCCGAGTTTTCAGTTTATACAAACACACGTATCTAAATATACACAGACAGCAAAATATCAGTTTTTTTTTCAAAAAAGAGCATGTAATATAGTTATATCTGTTTAGAAAATAATATGAAAAATAAATACTAAATAAATAATAATATTAACAATCGGTTATTATGAGATTTTTATAAAATATTGTTTTCTTTCTATTTTCAAACGTGGTTATAAAAAAACAGTAAAACAACCGATCAGTGTCATTATTATTTTCTTTTATTGTCTGAATTATGATTTTGAAATATTATGACAACAGCGATGACACACCAGTAAAAATTGTGAGTTTGGAATTGGTGTTCGAAAATATTTTTATATTTATTGAGTAGTTGTTAGAATTGCCTATTTTATACCCCTCATAAACGACTGTTTTTTTCTAAATCGGTTGCCGTCTATCGACGATTGCTCTAAAAAGTGCCTAACAGTACGTTTTTGAACTCTGACTTGACCAACATATTTTGTCTATTCTTTGCAGGTGCCCAGTTGACGACAAGCTTATCAGCAGATTTAGAGGATCATGGAGTGAAAGCCAAGTGTTTGAGACCCAAGTATTCGCCTACATGAAAACGTTCAGGTTCACAGGGTCACCGGCGCTTTACATTGAATGTGACGTCAGAATGTGTCATGGCAGATGTCCAGTAAGTCACCATACCGAATTCGACCATTGAGTTGGCCGTTTGACCAAAATAGTACCTACCTAATAAATGTGACCGGAAACCTATCATCAGTAACTACTACACTATACACTATATACAGCAATATTTATTACAATACATTTAGTAAAAACTGTTTCGCTTTTAAACTTAACTAGTAAGTTAATTTTCTAATTATTAACTTGATGACTTATCTAGTTTAATTGGCTGTCGAAAAAACTTAACCTTGGATTTAAAAACAATTTGTCAAGTTAAAATTAAAAATGTTTTGAAATTATCGGTTTTAATGGTTTTATATACTACCACTTGGTATACGAGGTATCAAATAATATGTGTCACATTCTTATGTTTTCTGTTAAAAATATATAGGTAAATTAGCATAAAATACTTTTTATTTGATCCACCTACTATTCGTAGGTAAAGTAAAATGATACTACATTTTGAAACTGAATTTAGTTAAGATTTTCTTAACATTTGATATTTTAACTTAACGATATTGTGTTCACTTAAAACTTAAATTGAGTTAATAATTTTCATTAACTTGCCCGCCTTTGCTTTGGTTGACATAAAACAAAATCCTATTAAATAAAACTAATTACGCGTGTGAGATGCTAATGAACAAAAAAATATTAAAGTATTTAGTTTTACGACCACCTCCTCCTCCATTTTATTACTTATAATTTGTAAATAGTACCTAAGCCACTTTATTTTATTAAATATTATGATCGGCTACTGAAGGAAAAAAAACAGACTTTTGATCAGATATCGGTCTAGACCGATTTTTGACTACCTATACCACTTACCTAAACTATTTTTGACTATATCACTTACCGTATTGACTCTGGTATACAACGAAATCTGACCTTCTCGTTCCGTTTGTTTTTTCTTCACGTGCAGAGTCAACCGTGTCACTGGAGGAATGCCAAGAGCGTATCGAAACGGTCCACCGACGTGGAGGTGGCTACTACCCCAGCGGCCCTTTCGCAAAACATCAACTTGTTCCAGTCGTTGAGAGTGCTCCAGGAAGGCGAGAACGGTGAAGATGCAAGTGCACTTAGCAACAGTGAGTATACAAATATTGTTATTATTACAACTTATTATAATATATAGTCATCCAAATAACCACCTCCTCAGTGCACAAGTCATTTCAAGCCCAACGGCCAACATATATTATATTTTATTCAATTCATTAGCCTCAACCATAATATTATTGTTCATTAACTCGGTGATATTTCTTGATACCATTGATTCAAATATTATGACATTGATAAAGTTGCGTTTACCACAATGATGTCTGATGGTTATGTGAGGACTGCGGGTAAATATCTTTCTTCATGATTTTTCTCATCAAACCCTATATGATGAATTTTCGACCCAATCTGCATCTATGTCGATACAGTGGTAACGACACAATTTCGGGACACATTAATAGTTGTTTCACGCCGCTTAAAAATAATAATTCCTCTTCCGGCCTAATTTGGTGCCAATCGCTGACATGTTTCACACGGACATAATATAGCGTTATGTGTCGTTAAACCCGCAACTAATGACAGCCAATATTTGAAACACAATGTGAGCATTTCATATTAATATATTATATTGTTTCAAACATTTCCATCTGTGAAGTAATTGGAAAAACTGGAAATGTGATTGGCTCGAGAACAAAATAATATTATTATAATCACGGAACCTATCATTGTTTGTTATCCGACTACAATACAATAATTAATGTTTCATTGATCTCGCTTCAACTTTAAACAGACAGATCGTCTTATGCTGGTTTAGCCTATTCCACGACCCAACCCCCTCCAAAATCGCATCGTGGAATATAATAATTTAATAAATTGTACAATTTGCAGGGACCACCGGATACTACACGGACAACAGCCAAAATTCAGTGTGCGTCCGGTCCGGTTTGCTGGCCGGTCTGTTGGCGCTCGCCTCCACTGTGCTGTGCTTCTTGAGCTTGGCACTGACCGTCATGTGTTACCGGTCCAAGCGACTGGTCAAGGGGTGCGCCGACGATCCTGCGCATCACGTGATCGCTGCCGCGCCGGCGAGATGTTTCCTCACGCACAAGGGCAGAATAAACTGAAGGGGGTCGACGTAGGTCGGCTGACCACCGGGGTAGGGGGGTACGGCAATAGCAGCCTGTATTTTTACAAAATATCGTCAGGTACAAAACACTTAACATAATATTATTATCATATCATACTATCGTGTATACAATACAACACTCTCATCACCACTCACATCCAACATAATATAATAATATAATATATATATTTTTTTTTGTTTAAAAATCGTAATCTTAATTATTACTACTATTATTATTATTATTATTATTGTTGTTATCTATTTTTGTATGAGTTCTGTCGGAATATTAAACGCCGTAGAAACACACTGTACCACCTTAGGTTTAACGGTATTGCAGAGCAGACATTTTTAGTGGATTATCCGTGACCAGATCGCGTACAGACAGAACGATTTGCATTTATTTTATATAAGAATATTATCTTAATATTATGTTACGCATACGTGACGGTCGGACGGCCTTTTTCCCGAGTCGCCAATCCGTTCTCCTGGGGACGTCAGCAGGGACTTCCGGCACTCAAGACGACCCTCGTCGTTTAAGTTTGTCATCTCTAGAATAATATAACATCTAAACTACGTTTACCCACTACCAAGTGTCGACCCGTCGTCATTCGTCTGCTGTTGTTCGATTGAACATCTCTCGTCCTGTCTGTGTGCGAACGTCGGTCTGAAACACGTGATGATGATGACGATAATAATAATAATAATAATAATACTAATAATAATACTACTACTACTACTACTAATAATAATGATAATATATTGTCTTTCCGATCATGTCTCGCGCTGTAAGACAGATAATATTGTACTTTAAGTCAGGTCTAATGCACTATTTATACGAAATCAACGACATCTTTATGTAATTTTTTAATCTTTTTCAATTATTATTATTAAGAAGAAGAAGAGAATATTATACAAAAATGGGCCATACTAAGTAAAAAAAAAAAGTAATAAATAATATTGTATCAATTAATTCGTATACTTACTGTAATATTATAGTAGTTGCTATTTGCCAATGCTGTAACAAGCGTGCAACAGCTGATGCGTTCATACTACGTCATTAATTCTCAAAAAACATAATTATTATAATACATAATATTAATAAATTCGGTTGTCCGGTCGGTGGCTTTTCTTTATTATTACACATTTTCGAATAGTATAAATATTTTTTCACGCCGTCGATGGACGATGATCGCACGTCGGGGCGGCGGCGTAGTTTTTCCGCACTCGAAAGAGATTCGTGATTATATATTATTATTATTATCAGCTGTTATTCAGTTTCTGCGACGAATGACCTATCAATGGTCAGCGACCAACCGTTGGTAACGATGTTATGACGTCATAATATTAATATACCTCCGCGAAATAACTACACACGTGACAGTCATGTTTCATCGAGATTTTCAGTACGGCGAGTGTGGGTACCATTTAGGTCGCAGTTTAGAGGAATGGATATCTTGACACGTAATGTTACATATAAGACGACGTATTATGCACACTATAGTGAAGTAGTTAGTGATATTATGCAATATTTAGAAAAGGGCTCAAATTCTAAAACTGTTTCCGCCGGATGTAATATTATGCTCGTTCGCCCCCACACGTCGCTCTATATCATCATAGCTCCCTCTCCATTCGTTATATTTAGGTAAAATCATTTCGATTCTGCCACTGTGTCTACCACCTCTCATCAAGTCACTCCGTATTCTCTCACGTCGTATGTCATTTTCGATTCATTTCGGTTACACAAACGAGTTGGCATCGTTTTAATAGATGGAACTTACCTACCTACCTGGTCAAACATTATATTATAATAATACTATAGGTACATATTAGTACCTAAAAATATCCATAATAGTACCTTAAAATCGTATATTATATAATACTTTAAAACTATACAAGTAATAATCCGTTACGTCGTCATTATAATATTATTGTCATTCGTTTCAATAGCTGATGAATAACTTGAAAAGGATCAAGAATTTTTCTTTTCCCTTGTCGCTTGTAAATATTCATATAATATAATATTATTGTATTAGAAACGTCTTCTTAAGTAAGTTAGATGTGTATCTTACATTATAAGTAGAGTTACATATACATATACATTTTTTTTATTCAGTGTTTGCAAATGAGTAAACACGATATGTTAGAACAACCTCTATCTAACGAGCAACTAATTGATGCGAGCGACTATAGAACGTGAAAACGATTATAAGTGCGCGGAAAAATATTGTTATTATTATTATTATTTTTCCGAAATCATTTTCCACGGCAGAAAAACTATTTTCGCGTGGTTAGGACGAGTGAATAAAATCTAATATCGAGTCGTGTGAAAATATTTCCGTCAGAAAATATTATGTTGTGCTCTTTATATAGGGGTTGTACTAACAGACCTATTAGTTCTTAAGCTCTGTACAGAGCATTTAGTGTTTTTGGTATAAAAACAAAATGCATTTTTTTTTATATCATAATTCCATAATGTATAATTTTAATATTTATTATAATTATTTTATCATAACATTAGTAATTATATAATATATATATTTATTTGATAAAATATATAATATATAAATATTTTTAGTAACCTAATATTATTATATTATGATACATTTATTTTAAATATAATTTTAGTATTGAAACTGTGCGTTTTTCGTTTATTTAGTAACCTTTTACGTGATGTACTATCACCTTCTGGATATTATAATAATATAATAATGTAAACGTGTATACGTTATCAATTTCAACAAGGTTTTATAATAGCCATCTTTTATTATTGCCCACACTGATTAATATTGGTTAATAATAAATTAATTTAAAATAGACTAAAATAGTTTCTCTATAGATCTATCTATTTTTTTTTCATAGATCATAGACTGAACAACATAAATCGTAAAAAGTAATTTAAAAATTTAAGGATTATAAATAATTTATTACTTAGCTGGGAAAATCAATAAGTAGGTAATATATTAAAAACTTTAAAAAGACAAATAGAATACAGAAAAAAAATAAGCACATAATATTATTTACTTTTATCAATCATCGATTATATAAATTAAGATTTTATATTTATAAATTTTGTAAAAGCAAAAGGTTCTTGAATAAAAATAATAATACTTTAAAAAGCGGATACAAGAGAAATTAATGTTTAGCAAATACATTTACATTGGCACAGCGTCTTCTAAATTTATATTGTTAACTAATTCTTTTACAATATTAAGAACCATGATGAGATTGTTCTGTCTTTCATCACACATGGCCATGGTACTATGGTAGTGCGTAAAATATATGGCTTTACATATTTTTCAAGAGATAAAAATACTTTTACTCAATCATTAATTGATAATACCTTCGACATTTGCTTTTTTATTTCATCTGTTAATCTAAAAATACAATTTAAATTTAATCATATAAATGATGGTACATTATGTCTGCTGGCCAATTGGGACTAGGTATTTGTTTTAAAAGTAAGGGGTGACACATTATTCACTCCCCCACCCCAAACGATGCCCTTACAGTCACCCAGTCAATTTTATTATTTTACTTTTAGAACATAAGGTTGAAACGTTTTGCCTCAAATTTTGAGCCTATATGACAACCTGGGGAATGGTTCAGTAGCCCCTCACTACATGAATATAAATTTTAATTGTTGCAAAATATTAGACTGCGAATGATAAAACAATGGTTGAAAATAATATTGCAAATATGTTACAAAATATTTTCGCTGGTTTAACCTACAGTGATGGTTGTCTTCCCTACCCAAGGGGGCTTCGTGGAAGTTGTTTGAATTGAAATAATAATAGTTATCTATCATTGGGAATAAATGTGTACCAAACTCTACTCTTCAGATTCTACGATAGCAATATCAAATGTTATAGGTTTATTCTATGGTCATTATGTTCACATGTCGAACGGGAACAATCGATTACGGAAGCTTTTGTAGGTATAATATACTACCATATTTTACATGGAAACTTATGTTATACATATCGCGACCGTGATGATGGCAAATGTAATAAATGTCGCTGGCCAAATTGTGTGAATTCGACTCAATGACAGACATAAACGAACAACAATGGACTTATACTAATGAACGGACGTAGGGTTCAAAGAAAATATTATGATATCAGACTGTAGTCGAACATATTTTGTTTTCGTAAAATCAACTAATTTTTTTTTATTGAATCGTAGTGTACTAGTAACATCGATCGAGCCTGTTATAGCATAATATTTTGATTTATGGAAATTAATTTACATTTTAATATTTTACCGAAATAACGCTGAAGTTCGCATTGAACTTAGGTACAACAGTTGGGTAATTCAGTTTTAACGTACCTAATAGGAAATTAATAAAATGCTTTTAAGGGGGGCTAAAATCTTCTTTCTAAAAATGAGCCTATTATAACATAAAAAATTATAGTTATTTTTCAAAAAAACTGTTAAATAAACAGTATTATAAATTCATCTTCATAAGTATAATAATACACTTTCGCCGAAAAGAGCTTCGAAATAATTCAATTCGGGAATTAATAGATACTTGTAGTGAGCAGGTTATTGTCTATTGGTAATCGTATTTATTATTATTTACGACTCTGCTGTAAGACATTAATATATTATTAAATATACATGCACTAGTACAATATACACTTCAAAAGTTTAATGCTTTAACCTTCAAACAATCGTGTTCTTATTATTTGTTTAACTGTTTCAACTGTTGACAAGCAAAGTGTCATTAAAACGAAATGCGATTTTCCAAATGTTAATATATATTTGAGTATTTGTCCACCTTACACTAAATAATTATAATTATTATAAGTATCTATTAAAAAAAACGATACTCTATACATATTATAACTTAATTTAGCATTAATTGTCCATAATCAGTTAGAGTATGGTCTTCGTGTCAGCAGCAGAGGACATGGCAGGAATCCAATTCAATTGGAGTGAAATAAGAACAATCCATTCTTCCATTGATATCAACAATCGTATTGAATTCTAATTTAAGAAAGAAAAGTTAAACCCCAAATGGTTTGAGCCCTGTTCAGCGACTGCCCTTCATAATAATGAAAATGTATCCATACAACGTCTCAAACATAAATAAGTAACAATATACTTTACAATTTATTGAAATTCTTTAATTAATTAAAACAGAAAAAAATGCAAATATGGAAAACATCATTAAAGTATTAATAACAAGTATAACAAATATAATTCTGCCGTCATAAGCCACTAAGCAGTAACTCCAAAAATCGTTATGTTCAGGAAACAATAAAACAGTTTTCAACACTAAATTAGTCCGTAGAGTAAAAATAATAATATTTTAAATATTAAAGAGATTTCATATTATTGTATTTTTCATGAGGAATCTACTGAACACAAAAAAAAAGGTTTTTTATAAATTTTTATGGGTTATAATGGACTTACTGCTTATTGGCTTATATTAGTCAGAAGATGAAAAGCAGTAAGTACACTTTTATTTGGAGTTACTGCCTAATGGCTTCTGATATCATTGGCATGTGTTTGTAAAGTGATGTTTATGTGTTCTAGAATTTTACATCTTATTTAATTAAGTTGTAATCACATGTATATTTCATTATTTTAATATTTTTTTTTGATCTGCTATTCATTTTTAAGCTGATTTACACTTAATAAGTAACGCGTACACAAAATATGTAGTACTTTCAAAATAATATGATGTTTATAGTGACTTATTACACAGCAAATACGGTTTAAATGTGTTTTTTTTTTTTTAAATTGTGATTATATTATTCCTCACCAAGTTATTAGTAACATTATGGTATACATTTTAATTCTATTTTGGGACCAACGTTAAGTTTACACCAATAATTTGGATTTAGTTGGAGATACTGCTTTCTGAATACAACGATTACTAGGGAAAAAAGCAGTAACTCCAGGGTAACCCCTGGAGTTACTGCTTTTTATTCTAGTATTTGGACATACTGCTTATTTGCTTCTTATCTTAATGAAATCATGGACATACCGCCTTTCTTGTTATGTTCTTATCAATTTATATGGATTTATAATAAGAAAAACCTTAAATTTTATTACGGGAATCGATAGAGAATTAAAATATCTATCGATAGACACCAAAAACTCGATTTTGACAAAAATGGAGTTACTGCTTAGTGGCTTATGACGGCAGAATTATACTTCCATTAATTGTTTCAGAACATTTTGTACAATGGATCACTTCATAAAATCAGTCTGTCTATATAATATTTCTCAAACAACAGAATCACCACGTATTTTGACTATATATTTTATGACATCCGAACGACGCGACGGAAGGTAATTTGGAAAAAGCTATACCTATATCATCCTATAAAATCCTTTACAATAAAATCACTAACTTTCAAGAAGAAACAACAATAATTTGCAACAAAATATCAGAAAGTTCTGATGTGGAACGGAGATTCTTTTGTTTTAGAAGTGAATTTTGTGAGTGTGAAATATGTGCATAATTATAACTTACATCCAGCAAATAGAAATGAAACATTATTAACAAATCCAAAAACTGTAAAAGCAACAAGTGAAATGTAAAATAGTATTAGAAATATTTGTCACTTTAGTACTTTAGATAGGAAACAATTTGATACCATAAAATTATGGAAAGGATTCTAAGAAATCAAAACTCTCGATCAAATATTCTGTTTAATTAATATACATTTAACTGGGAAATATTACTCAGGCTCAGCGGGGAAAGTTAAATCCGTTAGTAGACGACGTCCACTAAATTTCTCGATGAGTTAAAATTAATCAAGCTAAAACTTTCATCTAACCTCTGTAAAACTAAATGTATCTGATATCTACGATATTTTCAGACTAATGCAAAGGAAAACTACTATCGTTGAAAATTATTATGTAATTATATGCATACATAGTAAATACCATTCCGTTATAGTATCAAGCAGTATAATATATAAATTATTCAATGTTTATCCTAGTTCAGTGCTATCATAAAATAATATTTTATTATTCTTTCACCCTAGAATTATGTTTATAGCTTTAACTATAGATGAAGGATACTTAATTAAATTAAAAGATAACAAATTTAACATGTGTATAGACATAAATTATTTTTGAAACCATAAAAACCTTGAAATTCAAAAGGCGGTGAGAACGAATGAGAGTGAAATTAACTTGACTAGGAAGTGGTTGTTTATTCTCTAAAATATCGAAAAATATGCTTGTACTCGTGCCGTATAAAGTATAAAAATATACTTAGAATTTATTCAAAATAATGAATTGGTTATTCATTAAATTAGGCTTTATTTTGTTTATTAAAAATTTAATTTAATTAATTTAATTATATTTAATATTATTTATCAAATATTAAAAACATTAATACATATTTAAAATCAAACTTTGAGAAATTTTGAACTGTTTATTAATCCGAAAAAAAAATAAACATACCTGTTAGAATCGAAATAAGTATTAAAACAAATAAAAGAAAGCTTAAAAAAAAATTGGAACTGAATAATTAATTATTTCTTTAAATTCTCAAAAGTAAATGTTCTTCTATTATAGAGAATATATTTTGCCTTCTGAAAATATATTTTCAAAAACCAATGCAAATAATAAATTCGTCATCCTGATAAATAATGATTTGGAAATTAAACTCTTAGTTTCAATTAATAAAGGTATAGAATGTATCTTATTAGGATTAATTAGTATTACATTGATAATTATGAACGTATGAGGAATTGTATACAAGTGTACCTATGAGAAAAATATACCAACCAAGTTTGACGTATCAAAATTAAGTACATTTAGATCTGAAAAAAGTTACATAAATAATCCCATTCGTTTTTACTGTTTGAAATTAATTGTATTATTGTTTCAGTGTCCACAAAACTTTATACTTTTAAATACCAATTTACTATAAATTATGCACTTAACTTAATAACGTAAGTGCAAAGCCAATTACAAAAAGAACAATATCATCAATGTTTACCGACATAAAGCTACCAAAAGAATAACAACAGGATTTAAGCTGTTTGATAATTGAAAAACATCTGATACATTAAACATTTTAATGATTATTAATCAATATTGATAGTAAAGTTGTGTAACTGAACTGTAAAACACATATGTAAGTGGTATTTAAAAAAAAAAGTTTGAGGAACTCTTGTCCGACATTTACATCGTATGAGCAACAAGAATACATTATTTTCAATAAACACTATTCGACACAATATTTCTAGGGGGGTTTTAATGGTAATAAAAATAAAATATAATTTAACGTATTTTGATAACTTGAAAGAGGCAGTCCACTTAATCACTTTCCAATCTAGAAGATGAATATTTTTATTGATAATGATAGTTAAAGTTTTAACGAATCCATTAAAATGGTACAAGTATCAAACCGATAGTTTTTTTATTTTAATAACATCGAAAGTGCACACAAGTGAAGTTAAATGGCAAAGGTACAACGTGAAATATTGTAGTGCATTAAATATAATCACATGTTTTTGTTTGAAAAAATTGTATGTAGCTGGTACCTAAGTCATAAAATATGAGTTATAACTTGTAATACTTCAAACTGCAAATAGACGTATTTTTCAGTCATATACACTTATATATAGAAAACAAGTGAGCAGGTTGAATAAACCATGATATATATCACGTCATCTTTAAATTAATGATGTTCTATAGTTTATAATATATATGAAAACAAAATACAGAAACGTACACCAAGTTTTTGAAAAAATTATTTTTAACCCATTTTATAATGATATTTTACAGAAATATATTTTGAATTTTAAGTATACCGATTTTACTGTTTACTATAATATTAATTCTTACTAAATTGTAAGACAATCATTTATTGGTACAAATAAAACATCATTTTAATACATATCTATAATTAATGAAAGGGCGAAGGAGATGAGTTCAAAATTATAATAGATACGTATTTAATACATTAGTAACATTTTGGTAATTTTTTTAATCTCCTATTCGTTTATATTAAACTTATTGATATAAATAACAATATAAATATTCATAACGGAATATTGTAGAATCAATAATTTTAAATGCATGATAAAATGTTAAAATTCTTAAGATAAATACCACGAAAATGGTTGAAACATTTTTCACAAATATTTTATAGCCGAGGAGATAGGTGATACAATACAATATTACCATACTATTATTATGTACCTTTTGCAGTGCAGTACTATCATAATAAAATATTATAACCATGGAAACTGGCATACTTACCAGTTTAAAGTTCGCGGTATTAAAAGTAATACTGTTGAAACTCTGATTATTGTTTCGCGGCAATCAACCAAGTGAAAATTGAATTTTGCAAATCTGCATAATATTAAGCAACACGGAGTCAGAAAACTTCCAAAGGCAGCGGAACATAATTTGTACAATCGCTATAGACGCTATCGCAGGTAACAAGCGAACTTGAAATCTTCATTGTAAAAAGTGTTTCAGAAGAATATTTAAATTAATCAAATCGCCTCTTTTTAAAAAATGTGAAACCTCATTCCTTATTTTCATATTTATTATATTTTAAGTAAATTTGCAAAGTTTTGAAAATGCGATCCAATTAAAAAATATTATTATTTTGCTGTTCTCGGTAACTCATAACGTTATATTCATAAGATAACACATTACTATACAACGAAATCCGTTTGACATTTAATACAAAATATATAATACAATTTTTTTATACTGCATTAAGCGTTATAAATTGACTAACTCGTACCTATGAAACATATTTTTTACATTTCACATTATTATAATAATATAAACTTCTGCGATGTCAAAATAAAATTAGACATTACTACAAAGTTAAATCAATCAAAATGCGTTTGTTCCAAATAAATATTAAAAACGGTTAATCAATTTTTATAATTTACTTTTAATTATAAAAACTATATGAGATTTGTAATAAAAAATATTAAATTTAATGTAAAACGTAAAATGAAAATATTATTATAATAACTTAGACGGTAATATTTATAATGAAAAAAATTAATAATAATTATTAATATTATAATGAATAATAATTGTGAATTTGTGCCTATACATAATAATTCAATAATACAAATATACGAAATTAATGCAATGGAAATTGACAACCTAGGTTCCTCAACGTTTTGTTGTTTTACATTGTGAAAGATCATACGAGTACCTATGCATTTAATTTGTTTTTCAAATAAATAATGTAAAATACTTAAGATAAATAATACGAAAATGGTTGAAACATTTTTCACAAATATTTTATAGCCGAGGAGATAGGTGATACATTATAATATTACCATACTATTATTATGTACTTTTTGCACTTAATTCATTTTCGTTAAAAATTAAAATTATGATGACACGGCGATATAGATAGGCTATTTAGCTACACCACTGCCGTAGTTCATTTTTCCGGTACCCTTGCGCCTTATTCATTATTATATAAAAATCTTACAACTATAACTCCTAAAATAATAATCAGATTTATATGGTTGTAGCTATTTCCTTAGTGAAAACGATTTCATGGAAAAGTCGAATTCAAAAAAAAGTGGAGATACCAGGTTCTTGCACTGGACCCTTCATTTGTAATCTAATTTTGTATCGTGTGGGTTTTAAATAGTGATAGTTCATGAAATATATTATAGTAAACAGTGAATACTGGTTTTAATCAAAACTGGAACAAGAACTGACTTTTTTTTATGTACCCAACCACAAAAGTAATTTAGTTTCATTCATTAGTAAAGTTTTATATTTTATAATATCTTAAATAACCGCTGTTTGCTATAGTTTTTTTAGAACCTGAAAACTGTGAGCCAATTTTACAATTTCGTCTGTTTGGTGTAGAAAACGACATGCGTACTCCCAAACAAAGAAAACAGACAAAGTGCAAAGTTGAAATCTTATCATTAATATTACCTTAGCTATACCAGCTATATTATACCTCTATTGTTATAATATTTACTGCGACAGCAACGCGAACAGAATTGAACCTAGGCAACTACAAATATTGATATAAAAAACAATATAGTTAAGCTCGATTAAACATGAAGAACAATGTTTGGAAAAAAAAATTCAATTAAATCATGTCCTCGGGTAGTATAAAAAATAAGAGAAGTGTTAAATACGGTATTACTACTCCACACGATAATAGCTGTACATTAGAAGATATAAATAAAATTCAAGAATATTTAGAATGCTCAAAGATCAATTTCGAAAATCGTTTAAAACAAAAACCAATGAAGGAGTCTGAGATTGGTGATTTTATATTTCACAAGACTATTGGCTTGGGTGCTTTTGGACGTGTTATGTTAGTCAATCACAAATCGAAACCAGAACAATTTTTAGCTATGAAAGTAAGAAATGGGAAGGCAATATTATAATATAATATAAAACTTTTATTACTTACAAAGTTACAAGCAATAGGTACAACACAGAATATATTTTGCTAATTTCGACTTTTTAAAGGTACTCAATTTATATTTTAATATACCTAAGGTATTAATCATATGAAAAATGAATATAAGAATCCAGCCAATTTATTTAATTTGTATTTCTTTCAGCCATAGAATTTTATTTAAATAAATTGATGTGCACATTTCGTTGTTGTATGGCAACTCGTCTGTTATTAACAATTGTTTCGTTATTGAGATTTATAAATTTGATATTAAAAATGTATGTCATCCATGTGCCAGTCCGGGCGTGCATCGTTCTGCCAAACTATATTTTTGGTTCCGCCAAAACTATTTTTCTTTTTACAGCTTCATTGCATTATCCGGAAGTTACCAGCAGGAGGCATCCCTCATCGATTTCATATTCATTTTGTATAAAACACGTTTTAGATTATGAGTGTGATGAATGCATTTTTATTTTTTATGTCTGTCATTATGTATGTCATCACTTTTTGGAACAGTGAAAATGATTTGATTGTAATAAATATTGAAGGTCATTTTTGGTAAAAATTTGACCTAGTTGATACTTTGTGATAAGGGGGGGGGGGGTGAAAATTTCCCGTATTATTTTTATTGTTCAAACAAAAAATTAAAGAAAAACGCGAATTTTTAAGCAAAAACAATTTTTAACAAATTCAATATGGTTTTTTTGGTATAACTCCAAACAAATATGTTATAACCATAGGTGTATAAACATTCATTTTTAAATACACATTTTAAGAATTTTTGCGCTTTATCAAAAGGCTTGAAAATGTGATAGAAAGATCCTGTCAAGTAATTAGTCATGTAACCAAGAAATATAAAAAATACATAAACACAGTTTTCTTTAATAGACATTTTAATTTCCAATTTGGACAAAATTAGCTTTTTGAACAAACAATATCAATTTTAGTTATTTTTCTATAAATTAAATAATATTATTTGGCATAATTTAAACATTGGAAATATATTATTTGGTTATATTATATAAGCTCAGTATCATTTTCAATTCATAAACATCAGTCAAAAAGTATATTATAGCCATATTTTGTTTTCCATATAGTCAGAAACTCAAAACTTACACCCAAGTTTTGAATTTTTCTTTACCAAAGGTTGGGTCAAATGAAATCGAAATACAATTATTTTTGGAGTTGATCATAATGAAAGTCCAACTTTATGAATCGCAACTTCGAATTTAACGGATGTGTTATATGGATTGAAATTTAGATTATTTTTATTCTATAATATATTCGCTGTCAATGATTCTTTGTAAGTTTCAACTTTTTATCTTTTTATAAGTAAAAACCACGAGCACATAATTTTCAATTTGGAAACCATTGATAGTTGGGTGAACATTTTCCTGTACCTACCCGTAATTGAATAAAACAAAAATTTAACGTTTTTTTTTTAGTTTTGGCGGAAACGATGACCTAATAGTTTCACCCCAATCTGATGCAGACTAAGACAATAACTCAATTAACTCACACTATCATGATAACGCTCTAATAGTTAATAGTTATACTATATATTATATATTTATATTAATATTAATAGTTCAGAACCTTCAGACCCCACTATACCTTGCTATAATTTTGACTCATTATTAATTTATATACTTAGTTATCTGAATTTCATTCGTAATCGTTGATGTACTTATAGTTTTGTCAAAAGCTAATAAATTACAAAAAAATCTATTTGTCGTTACCATTTACCGATACAGCCTTGAAATCCAATGTATTTATAGATTATGAAGAAAGAGCAAATCTTAAAGAGAAATTATTTACAACACGTAATTAATGAGAAACAACTGTTGTCAAATTTACGACATCCGTTCATTATACAAATGGAGTATTGTGCAAAGGACATATGCAACTTATATTTCGTTATGCCGTTCATAGTAGGAGGAGACCTATTCGGTTTAATGAGTGAACGAGGTGTACTAAACGAATTGCATGCTATGTTTTATGCGGGTCAGATGGTCCTAGCACTTCAATATTTACATTCACTGGATATAATCTATAGGTAATTAATAATTGTATTAAACGGTATAGACTCGATGTCAGTAGTAATAATTTGTATTTGAATCATATTTAATCATATTTGAACATTAATATTAAAGTCATTGATATACGAACGGGCTTTGACATTTAGTTTATGAATTATGAATAGGTACTTTATTATATTATAATAATATACTGTTACTACATTATATAATCATAATATCAAATAAGTATTCATAACCGTTCTTATGGATTATGAATACACATCAAAATAAATTGTAAAAAATATACTTGAGAGTGTTATGTAGGTCTTCAAAACATAGAAACGCAGAAAAAATTTAAGTGAATTCACTATAACGTAATGTTATAAAATTTAAAGATAAAGATGCTCAACTAATGCAATTTATAGGTTTTGATAATTAAAAAAATGTTTATATTTTTAACTCACTTTAAAATTATAATATCGATATTAAAATACGATTAGCCTTGGACAATATTCTTACCGTTAATTTTTTTGCGTAAATAAATTTTCTAGATAACATGTTGTACGTTTGTAAGACCTGGCATTTATATATCATTATTATTTCAATAGGGATTTGAAACCTGAAAATGTGTTGATTGCCGATGATGGTTTTATAAAATTAACAGATCTAGGATTGAGCAAGCGTATAATTTCCAATCGGACGACCACTCTGTGTGGTACTCCGTACTATTTGGCACCAGAAATCATAGCAATTAAACCGTACGGAAAACCCGTGGACTGGTGGGCATTAGGCATAATCATGTTTGAAATGGTTGCTGGGACAGTGCCATTCATGGCTGACACTGAAAAAAAACTGTTCTTTAGAATCTTGAGCGGTCGTTACAAAATGCCAATCAATTTTTCCTCAAACCTTTCACATCTTATCAAAAACTTACTACGAGTAGACCTATCAAAAAGATATGGAAACTTAGTAAATGGAATTTCTGACATCAAACATCACCGGTAAGATAATTAATTATTTTGGATGACAGTTAAAAAGTGTAATGTGTGCATTGTAAATAAGTACATAACCTTACAAACGAATTTTACGTTTTCATTATGTTTTAAAAAGTGCCTAAATCCATACATATTTATAGAGAAACCACGATTTTAAAATTTGATACTTTTGAACTTCGTAGGTATTATATTTAAGGTCGTTGAATCATAATAATCTATTACAAAAGGTTTAAACAGATATTTCATGTGACTTTTATATTATCAACAAATGTGTGACAGGTAAATTAATTATAGTAAGATAACTGTGTGATAATTTATTTATTACTGTAGCAGATACCTCTACCGCACAATATGTAATACCAATAAATTAAAACATCCTAAAACTACTTTAGATATTATATTTTCACTTTGACCTTTGGTCTGTAAATAAAAACTATTAATTAAGAAAAAAATAACCTTACTCGCCGATGTAAAGTTTTAATTATTAAGAAAATATTTGTTGAACTTATAAGCCAACCTAACTAGGTTTTGTAGTAAATATAGTTTTGCTCGTTAAAATATCATTTTCTTAAAATAAACCATAAAAATATCGTGATTTTCAGAGCGATGGTGATTAAAAGTAAACATATTTTCCTAAAATACATAAAAAAAAAAACGAATTTGGTGTAAACATTGAGTATAAAAATGGTCACAAATAATATCTGTCGCGATATAAAAGTTGTGTGAGGATTAGTTTAGTATTTAATGGTCATTATAACTATTAGTCATTAGATGACTGAAATGTGTGTTACATAATATATATATTACACATTTTTGTTTGATAAATAGTGTAGGTAACTACAATGTTTTTTTTTCAGATGGTTTATCAAAATAGATTGGATAATGCTCTACAATAAGAAATTGGTACCACCATACATACCAACTTTTACTAGTCCATCAGATACACATAACTTCGAATCATTTGTCGAAGAAGCCGCCTCTATTGCATGTAATGGGGTTGACCAAACTTATTTCGCCGATTTTTAACTGAACATAATAAATAATGAGCAACAAGTTTATTATATAAAATAATAATGTCATAACTGTAAAATTTCATCCAATGTAAGAGTGGATCTTAGTTCAAAATAGTGTATTTTAGTTTATAAAATTATTCAACAGATCAATTTTATTAATAAATGTATATTATTTGTTTTTAGAAGGACGTCACATCATGTTTCTTAAATAGTGTGATAAAATCATATTTTAACGTTGGGTAATAACAACTGTTCTTGGTGAGTGTTACGGGCTCGCGGCTGATGGCTCGTCTGCTTAGAGTCCCTAATTCGGTAGGCGAGGGTGGTCGTCGCAAATTGTCCCACCTTTGACTGAAAGGTAGGGCTGTCGTCAGCTTGGGCTGGGCGCCTCGGCTCGGCAGGCATCCGGGTCGGGGCGTTTGGCCAGACTGACCCGAGGACACGGGTCCTTGCTGAAGATGGTTCGAAAGGGTGGTGGCCGAGATTAATATCGCACCTCGCGGACACCCGTCCGCGGTTAAGGCAAACCAATGCCCGTTTTGCCGACAGAACTGGTAGACTCTGAGGGGGCGAAAGTCTGACTGAAGACGCTTCAGTGCCACGGGAGTGAGTGGGGCCCCGTCGGTAACGACGCCACTCACCGCGGGCGTCCAGTGATGGTTCACTCCCCTGGACGTCCGTTGCCGGTAGGAATCGTGGTGGTTGTATTCTTACGAATACTTTGTGGTTAAGTCAATAGATGCTTATTCTAATTCTCGCTGACAGGCGAAAACCTCTGATGAACGGCCGCCACGTCCCGGGGGCGCGAGTCACCGGTACGTTGTCGGTTCCTCTCGGGCGTCTAGCCGCTATACCGGTGTAGTATCATCGGAGGTTGAGTGTAACCAGAAACACTCGGTGTGGGGATAGCGCACAGCCAGACCAGGCGAATTCAGGCGGCACTCGGCCTGTCTTCTTGGTACGGGACCTCGGTCCCGGTGCTCGTGGTCCGTAGACGACGCGCGGTCGGCGGACTGGGCCACCGTACGTCGACCGTGAACCTCCGCGGCTCTCGACTAGCGCACAGCGCTAATGTGAGGTCCGCGGTTGTAGCCGCAAGGCGTCAAAACCCGGGAGTCTTCGTGTTCTTGGTTACCACTTTCTTACCATAATATAATTAGGAAACCTTGGACTGTAAAATATCGATTTAATTTTTTTGTTAATAACAAAAATAAAATATCATGTATAATCTGATATTTATATGTTTTTCCAAATTGAAAAACTTTTTTTGGATAAATGAAATTGAAAACACAAAACAATATTGCTCAGACAAAGTTCAAATTTTTAACAAAATATGAAATAGATAAACATTTTAAATTTTTAAATTTTTATAGTTTTTATTATTATTGAATCTAGACTAACACATAAGGTATCCAATCACAGGAATTGTGCCTTAAAATTAATCACATAGTGCCCTTTTAGCAGGGAGTTTCCATGCCCCCCCCCCCTTCCGGTAATTGCAGCACTGTTCTTTGGTTCATATTACGCATATTTTTAGTATGGATCATGAAAATGGTATTTTGTACATGGTACATCGTCCGTACGAAACAAAGGTACTCTTATACAAATTCATTGGAATATCACTTTTTGCAGTAATAATTGTAGTACTTAATAATTTATTTTAAATTATCGACATTTAGGTACTAAGAATTTTATGGTGATTACTGATTAGTTGTGTAAACATTAAATTGAAATTCAAAAGTTCCTCGTTATGTATGCTTAAAACTTTCTACTTATTTTATAATATTTTTATGTTGTGATAAAAATAAGTTTTTAGTTATATTTATAACATAGGTATATTATTACTTTCTTGCAATAACGAAATTCTATATTTATACTATAAAATATAAAATTTAAAATATTACAATGTTACAATATTTTAGCAGAATGGTTGCAAGTTGAAGCGGCGAAAGAAGATTGAGAATTATATTTTTAATACTTTTTTATTCCTCATTATTTTATTTATATTATATATATTTATTAAACCTTATTATAACAATATATTATAAATTATTATTACTATTTTTCTGTTCACTTTGATTTTCAGTTTAAAAAAATACAACGTGCTGTATCAATCGATAGCCAATTAAATGAAATTGCAACGTGATCGTTCTCAATCGTATTCGATTTTTAGGTCAGTGGTGAGTTCTTTGTGAATTTTAGTGCTCTCAATCATTCAGCCAAAAAGGTATAAAGCACCCCATCGTTCGATAGTGAGTTTTTTTAACTTGCGCTGGTGAAATAGTTTTTTTTTTATCAATTAGTTGCGTACATACAATAAAACAATGGTAGCTACATTTACTGTAACAAATATAATATGATGTACATTTTCCAAAAACATACCTCGTTATCATATAGCATACAATATACTTTACCTGAATAAGCCAGAATATAAATAGGTACAAGATATAAGCGTTAATTCTATATTTGTAAAAATAATAACAAACATTTTAAAATCAGTTATTTCCTCCCTGTATGCTACTGTTATGTAAATATTGTAAACACAGGCTGATGTCCAAGAAATTAAGGCCTTTATTTAAGCCTTTACATAAAAAAAAACTTCCTCACCAAAATAGACAAACAATATTAATAATATAATATACTGATTATACTAATTGACTTATGCTAAGTAAATAATTTTTCATATAAATTGTTATATGTATTATATGTTTATATAATACATCATTAGCAGGACATTAGTAGGGTCACATAAACAATCACTAAAGTTTTAAGGAATCAATATAGTGAGTTAACTGACACTTAAAAATGATTTAGTCTGTCCATTCAATTTTAGTACGACATTAAATTAATTCATTTTTTATGCCGTCCAGCCCATCATATAATTAATTATGGGAGTATGTTTAAATTAATATGTAAAATACATTTGATGTGACTTTTCAAAATTTAAGCAAGCAATCGAGGATTAAACTAAGGTATTTTATTTATATCACAATTTCAAATTAAATACATTTTGGGCTACATGTTTTCTGTATAGTAAATTAATTTATAACTTCGCAATGCTTCACGATTGAAAAATTAGGAACGTATTGTGTTATTAATAATAATTAAAGTTATTGGCCGAGTTCTAAAAGTATTTATTGTAAAATCAATACATTCATCGTTTCACTCAGAATCTAAAAATTGTGCTTAGTGCGAGTGTCGTGTGAACGCTCAACGCAATGCTGTACTGTGGCATAAGTGTGTGAAATCACTGAAATCAGTTTCTCCCAGAATTATAAGTTAATTTAAATAACATATTAAAATATTTTAATTACAATCACGCTGGTAAAAATATTTAAATCGCGTATCGTCGACGAGTCAATTTTTGTGGATTCAGATTTCAGAGCCCTAGACATCTTATCGTCGACGCTTTATTAGGATGAATAGAACGATACAGGAAATAATGTTTGTGCCTGTAAGCCACATCTGTCAATATAATATTCTATACACACCTATGACTCGGGACTCAGTATACCAAAACTTATCGTATGTACGATTGACTTCCGTTCATAATTATTCTTTACTCTTTGGCAGTGTCGCAACTAAAATTTTTGGGCCCCAGGGCAGCAGAAGTTTTAGTGCCCCAATTGTCCGTACGTTTTATTACCACCCTCCTGTAATCAAATGCTTTCAACCCTACCACAATTTTACTATAACCGTGATGTATCGTAGGATGATTTCTCGAATTTGTTTACATCAGTGTTCATATTAAATACCTTAACCACAGAACAGATTAAACTTATTCTGTGCTTTAACCATGGTTATATAACACTACAGTACAATCACCAATGTCATGGCTGAATCTCGAAAAACAAAGTCCCGGTAAAAAAAGTTCCACCCTAGGAAAAATATGGAAATATGAAAAAATTGAAGTATAAATATGTTAAAAGTGTATTGAAAAAGACATTAAAGTTACATAAAAAAATCATATAATATCATAAAAAATGTTAAGTACTTACTTAAATAACATTGATGCACTTCCGGATTAGAATTAGTTACCAACTCGCTCAAACAGCCACCTGGTCACTAATCCGAGGGGGGTGTTGTAACAGTACACCGTCATACATATAAAACGGTCCACCAATCAGGGCCCAGAACGGTAGCACAGCCCGGCGGAATGACTTTGAGCCCTCAGTACGAGGGTCCGGGGTTGTTCCACACTCTGGAATACAAGGGATCCAAAGGTGAGAACAAGACCCATCGAACAAAACCATCCCCATACCTATAGCCCCAAAACTGTGCGGACGACGTTTCACACACTACACAGTGTGCTCAATATATAGATTCTTTATTTGGCTGCATTTCTTCAATGGAAGGCGTAAATGCTGAAATCATGCAATCTGGTTTGCAACGATTGTGGGCCAAGCGTCAGGGTACGATCTTAGGTCACATGCATGAAATGCGGGATGAGATATTGGACCAGGGTCAATGTGCATCATCATTTGATAACCAGCCTACTGATGGAGAATTACTTGGGGATAGAGTGAAACCCAGAGATGAAGCTCGTTACTTGGAAAAAGAGCTTGCTGATACCTCTGGTCCAGAAAAAATTAGTGTTCAATCTGCATTCAGTAGCTTAAAAACTGCAAATTCTAATAATTCTGATTGGAGTATTGAAGAAACTTCTGTGGTTAACTTGGATGGAGCTGAGCTCAATGATTTTCCTGCCAAATATTCAGTTCAATTATTACGACCATATGAGTTTGCTGCTGTTGGTGTCTGGATCCATCCAAATATTGTTCCTGGATTTAAATACAAAGTCCGTCCAATTGAAAATAAAGAGCGTACAAGATTCTTATTTGATAACAGAGCATTGGAATTAATGAGCATCGGCCGTGGTTATTCTAGACGTTTAACATTTGAAGCTAGTCCAGGATTATTGAATGATAACGAAAATTATTTTTGGACTGATTCCATGCCTTCTGGTTATGCATTTCAAGTACATGTTGTATCTGTTGGAGACAACTTCACAGTTTTTGATGCAAACAATGTTGCTGTGGCTACAATAGAAGTTACTAAAATCCCGAATGCTCAGAAAGAAATCAATCATGAAGTAATAGAGAATGGAGAGGTGAGGAAAAATGTAGAAGTCAACATGTTGTGCAAAGTAGATTGGTTCTATAAAGAAGATTCATCTGCAATAACACCAGTCACTGGTATTGCTGTGGCTTCCAAACTACCACGTGGATCAGCAAAGCTTATAAAGATATCAGATGCCTCTATTGGTTTTATAACATGTCGAGGTTACACCTTAATACCTGGTGTAGATGATAAACAACGGCAATTGGTGTTAAATGGATGTAGTATTGGCGATGCACCCACTATGTACACAATGACAGGCTTAGAACCATACGAATTGCCTGTGATTGGTACTTATGTTGACCCAAGAATCATGCCTGGTTTTCATTATAAAGTTCGCCAACAGGGCATAAGAATTATTTGTTTGAAGGCAATGCATTACAATTGGTCAACATTGGAATAGGATATGGAAAACGTATGACATTTAAACCTGACAGCCATAGTCTCAACAATAACACCAACTTTTTCTGGAGTGATTCGTATCCAGAGGGTTATGGGTTTGAACCTCAAGCTGTATTTTGTGGCATGAAGTTCGATGTCATGGACGACACTCAGCGTATTGGTGAAGCCACAGTGTTCCGCAGTGATAATCCTCAAATTGAGAATCAACAATGTATTGTAAAAAGCACAAATGGAGTAACAGTGACAAAGTACATCCATGTGGATGTTACATGTCAAGTGATGTTGAAAAGTGATAAATCTGACAATGAGTCTCATTCTGTTCGTGTATCTGGTACTGCAGTTGTAGTCAAATACTCTAAGCAAAATGAAGCTAAATTGTTGTATATCGATAATGTGGGTCTTAGCTCTAATCTTAACTTGGTGTTTATGAATCAAAAGTCTCATCTTATTTTTCAAGCTAAATAATCACATTAGATAATTCATAAGTTCAGCTTAAGCACTCCAAGACAAGCATAGATAATAATATTGTTCCTTTTACAGTTTATAAATGTGCCGTTTCAACTGGCGCCCAACTAGTGACTGAATCACACCCAACAACTTAAGGAAGAAAACTGCTGAAGCAAAGATGAAAAAAAAAAAAAACCCAATTCACTTATATGCATCACAACAGTTAGCCAACTACGAGAAACCAAAAACACTATTCGACAATCAAGACGAGGTATCTCTCATGCAACAGATTACGCCGCACCTTACACAAGCCATCAGTACGACGATGCACTTCCGGATTAGAATTAGTTACCAACTCGCTCAAACAGCCACCTGGTCACTAATCCGAGGGGGGTGTTGTAACAGTACACCGTCATACATATAAAACGGTCCACCAATCAGGGCCCAGAACGGTAGCACAGCCCGGCGGAATGACTTTGAGCCCTCAGTACGAGGGTCCGGGGTTGTTCCACACTCTGGAATACAAGGGATCCAAAGGTGAGAACAAGACCCATCGAACAAAACCATCCCCATACCTAGAGCCCCAAAACTGTGCGGACGACACCACTTCCCGCACAGAACCTAAACACAACGACAGCGGCGGCAACACGGGAGTTTACTAGTCGGTACGGGGCCGGGTATATATACCGGACTTTTTCACCGCACCGATAATCAGTCTTCTATCAACACACCAACCTTCAACATCTCAACACCAGAAGAAGTGAAGACCCGAAGACCTGACGATCCACGAAGCCGCCATAAGTCGCCGACAACCAGCGGGATATCGTGAACGACGAACGCCGGCCACAAGTCGACTCAAGCCCGAATCATTCAAAACCGCAGCCAATCGTCGACCGCCACACGCAACCGGCAGGAGAACCACGTCGAGGTAGACGGCATTTCAATACGCCCACGGCGTCGTACTCGGAGAACCAGCCGCACACACGCCTTCCCGACCGGCAAGTACCCGCCGCACGGAGTACCAGGAGCCAAGCAGTTGCCGCGTTGCGCCGGTATCCACCGTCGCCGTCGACTCAAACAGTCGGAGACTAAAACACCACCCATACGTCCCCTCCTACGGCCACTTGATCAAGTTGTGTCGAAACCCGGGTCTAGTATATCACAGTAGCCGCTTCTTACGAGTCACGCGCCGTGGTATACTGACCCCGTCCATACGGCGACTGTTATCGTCCGTTTCCCCCCCCCAAACATTCCCTTCATATTTGTAATTAGGGCCTAGCAATTGCTGGCCGTGCCGAGGTCTCACCGCGACGGTCCGTCTACATAGACCAACCGTCACACCCGTGATCCTCGCTGCCCCCACATTGTACAAAATATATTTGTGTAAAAATACAGGATAAGATGTAATAACAAAAAACCCAAGCGTTATTATTTCGGACGCCGGTCCATCGTGACCGTGCCGTTTCAACATATTAAAATATAATAAAATTTAATTTAATAGAAGTCTATAAAATAATAAAATGTAACACAATAGTCAATAATAAATACAATTATTGTACCTAATTAGTTATAATAATAATGCTATAAAAATGTAATATTATAATTAGGTCCCTACTTTAGGTACCTCTTTCTTATGTTATGACGTACGGCTGTTAAAAAGGCCCGTTTATAGGTAAACATATAACCCATTATTATACCAAAAAACGTTTTTTTTTATGTAATGTTCCAAATCAAAGTTTAAATTATAAGTATCTATAGTAATTTCGTATATATCTATTAGTCAAAAAAAAAAAAAAAAAAACCATGAAAAACCATCCAAAATAAATTCCTATTATAACAAACTAAATTTTTTTTAAATTACCTCTGCTAATTACCTTTCAATTTATAATGAAAAATGTATAGTATGAAACTTTTGAAGTTATACTTCTTTACGCAGGGTAGTGAGGAAAAAAAAAGCGAACGGGCGGCCGTACGAACTCGAAAGCGTACATGTCTGTAAATAAATAAATATTGTCATGGTACCTAGTGTTGTTTTGTTATATTATATATTATATATTATAATCGGGCCGCGTCAATATGACATAATAATTATATTACGTATTATAAAATATTATATTATGTTGGTCGGTGACAGCCACAGATATATATTTTATATATATTAGATATATTTTAAATTTCAATGGTTACTTGGATTTTTGTACGTACTACGTACGACTGGATTTAGTAAAAATAGTAGCTATTTTTATTTTACCTAATGATTATAATTTACAATATAATATTACCGAAATAATAATCTCGAGTTCGAACTAGGTGTGCGAATTCGCCGTCGTCGTTGATCGCCAATCCGTTAGGTCGACGGTCGTTCGGTTACGTCATATCGTAGCACACACACATGCACAGTGTTTGTTAATTCATAGTTCGGTTATTATTAATTAATCCAAAAGAGAAACAAGCGTTGCGAGGTAAGTGGTGGTCGTTAATATTATATAAACGTTGCAAAATAAAAAAGGTGGGCAAGTGGGTGTCGCTCTGCTGTACAGTAGGTTACAAGTGGGTCACTGTATAATGGATGATATTAAATTTGAATTCAACGATATAATATCATTGTATAAGAAAAACGATTCTGAGCGGAGACGGTATGTCAGTCTATGTATAAGACATATTATATACAATCTATGGTATTAAACAAAAAATTGACTTATAATAGGTACTTATAATAAATTCCAAATTATTCATATCACAATATCCATTAGGTACTGGTAACGCGTTATACATCAACAAAAACCGTGATACTATCATAGATATATAATAGTACACTTTAGAAGTTTCAAGTAGGTACCCACGAATAATATTATTCAATCACAACAAAATAATTAAAATAGTTATTCTAGGTTTGTTAATATGTAATTTCGTCCAAATTTGAATTTAAAATGTCTGTAAAAAATAACTGTGTTCATATATTTTTTAAATTTTTTGGTTACAGTATGAACTATTTACGAGAACCTTTGTGTTGAATTTGCAATCCTTAGCTATAAAAGCTGAACATTTTATAATTTATTAATTACAATGATTGATAATTTTCGAGATTTTGATAAATTTTGTCAAAATTTGATCTTTAAATGCTTATAAAAAAAAACTGTGAATATGTATTTTTAATATTTTTCAATTGCTATTGTAACAATATATCAGGAGCCTTGTATTAAATTTTTACACTTTTTGGCCCAACAGATAAAACTTTATTGATATTCATAGAAAAAAAAAATAAAAAAAAATTGAAAGCTGTAAATGTCCATAAACAGCTCAAAAAGAGTCAAAATATTTTCAAAATTGTATGGTGTATAGGTGGAAATGATAATATAAACATTCAGTGAAATTTGCATGTATCTACAGTTATTCGTTTTTGAATTACAACAAAATAAGGAAATCGCTACATGAGAAATCGAGTCAACATCCAATGTTGTAAAAATTTGAATTTCAAACGCTCATAAAAATTTAATTTGACTTTCGGTAGAGATTTTTTTATTGATAAAGGTAGACAAACTTATGAGTAATCTTGTATTACATTTTCAAATCTTAGATTTAAAAAGAAAAATTTTTACGAATTCTTAACTCAAAATAATTCGCTAATTTTCGTGATTTTTCCATATTTTTACAATTTTTGAACTTTAAATGCTTATAAAAAAAAATTGTGACTAAGGATTTTTAATATTTTTCATCTGCCTTTGAAACAATATATTATTAGCCTTCTATTAAATTTTCAAGCTTTCGCAACTAACAAATAAAATTTTATTGATATTTTTAGAAAAAAAACTAAAAAAAAAATGGAAAATGAAAATTGGAAAATGAAAATGTCCCTAAACAGTTCAAAATAAATCAAAATATTTTGAAAATGTTATCATGTATAGAAAATGCAAATATAAACAACCAGTGAAAATTTCGGTGACCCGTCAAAATATCTCCATTAAAAATATCTCCGTCAAAATATCTCTACCAAAATATCTCCAGTATAAAATATCTCCGTCAAAATATCTCCATTAAAAATATCTCCGTCAAAATATCTCTACCAAAATATCTCCAGTATAAAATATCTCCGTCAAAATGATCTCCAATACAAAATATCTCCAGATTTATATTTATATTTATCAATTTTTTGTTCCATCGTATAAAACCGTTTTTCCGCCATCACTCGAGATTCTCCCAGCTGCCTTACATTTTCTTTAAACGGTAATTCTAATGTGAATCGACCATTCTCCTCTCTCCGATAGGTGTTTAGAAAATGTTCTTCACATCTTTTTTCTTCCGTTGAAAACCCTTGAACTGGCCACGACCGTACAACCTCTTCTAGCTACCAGAATTTTTGAACTTGCCTTTGGGTTGGATCGAATGTGCTTGCTGTCGCCGACAAACAGTGCATTGGGTTTATAGAAGTTATATGCCCTGACAAAATCCAACCAAAAACTGTTTTTTTCCAAATGGCATCAGTGCCTGCGGGTCTAATTTGTCCAACACATAGAAGTCGAAAGAACACTTGAGCTCCCACAATCATATCGATTTTGCGCGTTGAACATACATCCAGATCTGCGTATTATTTGCTGTTAATCACCTTCATTATGTTTTCTTCGGGATATACTGTAGGTAGTGTACCTGCCACGTTCTGCATTATAAAAAACTGAAGACTGGCTTTAAACGCGTTTAATCTGGATTTTATGCTAGCCGTAATTTCACCAATTGGTGTACATGAGTTCCCGGAGACGCCACGAATTGTAATGTTTGCCGCTTTATAGGATAACCAAGTTTCGTAGCTAATTTTAACAAATTTTAAAGGCATATTTATGTAATAGTACGTTAACGCACATGCACGTAACACAAACCAATGTCACGCAGTGTCAGTGTGTGACACAGTTCCGGCTTTCTCGTCTAAATTTTTATCTATCAATTAGGTAAATCAAATAAAATTACGTATCTGCAACTTAATCTGTATTGGTAAGCGTCAAGCGGACCATGATAGGGAAGTACAAAGTACACTCACTATCAGCGTCAATAACATTTTCTCTATCAGATAGCTATGGCATAAATCGGGAGATATTTTGTATTGGAGATCATTTTGACGAAGATATTTTTAATGGAGATATTTTGTCGTATAACCAAAATTTCATGTATATACGTTCATTTGTTTTAGAGTTACACCAAAAACCAAAATCGATTTTTTCATTTTTGGAAAACAAATTTTGCTTAAAAATTCCCGTTTTTCCTTAATTTTTATGTTGTTTTTCCCGGCGCTTGTGAAAACTACTGGGAAATTTATACTTTTGACCCCCAAAAGTACCAACTAGATTCACTTTCCTATCAGAAAAGCTACTGATGAAGAAAATCCAAGCACTTTTACTGTCCTAAAACGTGATGACAGACACAAAAAAAATAAAAAAAAAAAACACACATCATTGTAAAATCAATACATTCATCGTTTCACTCAGAATCTAAAACAGATTCATCTATCTTGGCCCATACTAATTAATATGAATATTTAATGATCGATTATTATTTATTTTTATTATTATTATTATTATTATTCACTCACAAATCTATTGTCTGGATAAAAAACAATACTACAAACAATTATCCATCGATCTGTCGAATAAAAATATAAAAAAAATAATAAAACTATCAATAATAAATAATTAGTACCATTCAAAAGAAGTTTAACTTCCCGCGCGCGTACTGGTAACACACATACTTTTTATATTTATCTATACATTTTGATATATACCATATTATCATTACACTATAAATAAATAGTAAATTAATAAATTATAGCAAAAGCTAAAAATATTATCTTCTTTAAGGAACTTGAAAATTAAATATATATATTAAAATATAATATACACTATATAGTATATAGGTATGTAAGCTCTTAATGTAAAATTTTAATTTATTTTTCATTACAATTTTAACATATTTATACTTAAATTTTGATATATTTTAATTCATTATTTTCGGGACTTTTTTACCGTCATGGCCACATAATATTATCGAATTTCAGATAAATCAAAAATTGATTATAAAACCTGTAATGGAATAAATATCGTGATATCGTAAAACTATGAAATCGATAAGAAATTGTTAACAAAATATGAAATAGATAAACATTTTAAATTTTTAAATTTTTATAGTTTTTATTATTATTGAATCTAGACTAACACATAAGGTATCCAATCACAGGAATTGTGCCCTAAAATTAATCTCATAGTGCCCTTTTAGAAGGGAGTTTCCATGCCCCCCCTTCCGGTAATTGCAGCACTGTTCTTTGGTTCATATTACGCATATTTTTAGTATGGGTCACGAAAATGGTATTTTGTACATGGTACATCGTCCGTACCAAACAAAGGTACTCTTATACAAATTCATTGGAATATCACTTTTTGCAGTAATAATTGTAGTACTTAATAATTTATTTTAAATTATCGACATTTAGGATAAATATTATATTAGGATGGACAATAATTAATACTAGAAAATAACAATGGGATAACAATAGAAAATTGAAAAGTTATTTATTAAATATATTTTTTTTTTTCCAGAAGTGTAATATCATGTTATGGCATATCATATTCATTCACATCATCAAATAAACATCCTTTATTATATTTTCTATTAAACCATTCTTCAAATCTGGAAAATAAATCGTTTACATTTGTGTAGAAACAAAATCATTTCTTATTTATTTTTACGATCTTGTAATACATAATATTTTGCTTCTTACTCTATGTTAGTTGTTTTGTCTACGTCATAGGAAACTATTGATTGTCGATTCAATGTTAAATATCTTTGATTTTTGTAGTCACTAATTTTGGTATTCCGTAAGGTTATTTTGGTATTTAGTTTACCCATGAAATTAGTCGCAAATTCATTCCATAATGTTAAAGTTATCTGTAGGTATATTGCTTAATATATACAAAATTAATACTGTTTTTAATCCTTCGTCAATCAAAATGATTTCTTGTTTTTTATATGTTTCACCATTTGAAGCAGAGATTTCTGTTGGTTCTTTAAGGTCATTAATTATTGCAATAATATCTGTAGAACAAGTTTTATAATAACTATCATAATTTTTTCCAAACTTATCTATTTCAATTAATTTTACCATTGATGGTGTTTTTCACTTTATTAAAAATTGTATGAATATTCATAAATTTATATTCTTTTATAATTTGTTCTCTGACTAGTGAGTAATTTTTTTTTGTTCCATTCAAAAATCACAGTGGTATCACTGTGATAAGCTGTGATTAAAAATAAATTATCAATATATTAATTTACAAACAAATTACAAAATATATCAATTTGCATTCTTATTTACTTTTTTACATCATCTAAATTAGGATTTATTAGAATTTTTGTGGTAAAATGTAAATTTAAACTCTTTATTCCATAATAATCAGAAACTTTGATATTTTTTAAAACAATTACGTCATTTCTATCACCATCAAAATTGTCTATTTGATTTGAATTCCATAACACTAATGAAATCTAAAAAGATTTATCGATAAATGATAATAAGTAATACAATACTTTTTTTTAAAATACAATATCTTTTTTACAAAAGATAAATTCTTGTTACCTTTGAATAAGTATCATCAACAATTTCAATTTCCTTCCTTTTTAATTGCATTCCAGCGTTTGACAAGGATATTTTTATAGATCCCATATTATTAATAACGCCAATTATATCTGAAATTTTAGAATATTAATATATTGATATCTTAACCAAGTTAACATTCACCTATCATTGTATCTTTATTAATTTTTGATAATTTATTCAGCTTAATAAAATCAAAATCAAATTTAATTTTAGAATTATCTTCTTCATTTACTATCTGGATTTCTGATTTTTCTGTTAGTAATATTTCAAAATCATGGTTTAATTTATTGAAGCTTGAATTTTTTTTTCTAATCACACCATTTTTTACATAATAAACTTCCTGAATCTAAATTATGGGAGTAATTAATGAAATTTAACAAAATATTAAAATATTAATTTAATTAAATATACTTTAATTAAATCGTAAAATTGATCTAAAATCCTTCCAAACGCCACACATCTTATTTCTCCACTTGTATCAATTAAATCAAAATTGAATAATTTATTTCCATTATTATGAAATGTATTTACTGTTGATTTATTTGTAATCCTTCCTTTCACTGTCCATCTTAAATGATTATAAAAATGGTATATACATTATATAATGTGATTTATTTTCATATTGTAGTAAATAAAAATTTTACTTTTTCATGTTTTCTTTCAATTCTGAAATCTTGGTTAATTCAACATTTTGTACTATATTATCTAAGGTTATTTTCTTTTCTACAGTTTTTTCTATTTTATCCATGGTTTCAACTCTTTTCTTTTCTTAAGATATTTCTCTCGGTTTGTGATTGTCAGTTTTTACCTCTGCTTCTGTAATAACTGTATATTAGAATATATAAATAAAATTCAAGAATATTTAGAATGTTCAAAGATCAATTTCGAAAATCGATTAAAACAACAACCAATGAACGAGTCTGCGGCTGGTGATTTTATATTTCACAAGAATATTGGCATGGGTGCTTTTGGACGTGTTATGTTAGTCAATCACAAATTGAAACCAGAACAACTTTTAGCTATGAAAGTAAGAAATGGGAAGGCCGTATTATAATATTATATAAAAGTTTTATCTATATATATAAAAATAAGTGTACATTTTGAATAAATCTTATAGCTCAAGATCCAATGAACCGATTTCGATAAAAATTTCAGGGAATATTAAGATTTATATGTAGATGGTTTCTGTGAAGTTTGTACGCTGTGCGATAATTGGTTCCGGAGTTATGGCCTCATAAGTGCACACCTGGCGACATGACCAAAAACAACAACAAAATGTATGAAAAATGAAAAAAACGTCTGTTGACATGACAACAACAATTATATTTTCTAGATAAATATTAATTGGTTTGAGATTAAATGAGATTGATTTTTATTCAATTTCAATTGTATGGATATGTAGATGGTTTCTGTGAAGTTTGTACAATGTACGATGAGTGGTTGTGGTCTCTTAAGTGCACAACTTTTGACATGGCCAAAAAAAAAATAAAAATAATAATGTATTATATTTTGGTTGCTATTGGTTAATCGGGCATGTTTGTTGATTTGTATTATTATTTTTCGTCAATATACACATATATAATATATAATTGAATGTTTATGTGTAGATTAGACCTTTGGGTAGAAGATTGGTTAATTTAAAAAATTAAGTTTTTCTTATTCATCATTATTACGGTTATGTTAGGATTTTATATAATCGATTATATTAATCCACCATAGATAGAATACGGTAAACTTGGTATAACTTTAATACTTTAGAGTTAAATCATACACTTACGTACACACAGCACGGGGTCCGCGATCTACCGCAGGTAGATTGCCTACCTGATAATGTACTGCAGTGAAACAGAATTTTTATTCCGGGCAACGGAAAAGTTAAGATTAATTTTGAAACCATACACTAAATATTAAATAACAAATTGAACACAGTTTGAGTCACATAGACTAGAGTTGGTACACTTAATGGGCAACGAAGTGCACGGGTTCAGCTAGTTACTTATAAAGTTACAAGGAATAGGTACAACACAGAATATATTTTGCTAGTTTCGACTTTTTAAAGGTACTCAATTTATATTTTAATATACCTAAGGTATTAATCATATGAAAAATGAATATAAGAATCCAGCCAATTTATTTAATTTCTATTTCTTTCAGCCATAGAATTTTATTTAAATAAATTTATGTGCACATTTCGTTGTTGTATGGCAACTCGTCTGATATTAACGATTGTTTCGCTATTGAGATTTATAAATTTGATATTAAAAATTTATGTCATCCATGTGCCAGTCCGGGCGTGCATCGTTCTGCCAATAACTATATTTTTGGTTCCGCCAAAACTATTTTTCTTTTTACAAGCTTCATTGCATTATCCGGAAGTTACCAGCAGGGATGCCTATCCCTCATCGATTTCATATTCATTTTGTATAAAACACGTTTTAGATTATGAGTGTGATGAATGCATTTTTATTTTTTATGTCTGTCATTATGTATGTCATCACTTTTTGGAACAGTGAAAATGATTTGATTATAATTAATATTGAAGGTCATTTTTGGTAAAAATTTGACATAGTTGATACTTTGTGATAAGGAAGGGGGATGGTGAAAATTTCCAGTATTATTTTTATTGTTCAAACAAAAAATTAAAGAAAAACGTGAATATTTAAGCAAAAACAATTTTTAACAAATTCAATATGGTTTTTTTGGTATAACTCCAAACACATATGTGATAACCGTAGGTGTATAAACATTCATTTTTAAATAAACATTTTAAGAATTTTTGCGCTTTATCAAAAGGCTTGAAAATGTGATAGAAAGATCCTGTCAAGTAATTAGTCATGTAACCAAAAAATATAAAAAATACATAAACACAGTTTTCTTTAATAGACATTTTAATTTCCAATTTGGACAAAATTAGTTTTTTGAACGAAGAATATCAATTTTAGTTATTTTTCTATAAATTAAATAATATTATTTGGCATAATTTAAACTTTGGAAATATATTATTTATTATATTATATAAGCTCAGTATCATTTTCAATTCATAAACATCAGTCAAAAAGTATATTATAGCCATATTTTGTTTTCCATATAGTCAGAAACTCAAAACTTCACCCAAGTGTTGAATTTTTCTTTACCAAAGGTTGGGTCAAATGAAATCGAAACACAATTATTTTTGGAGTTGGTTATAATGAAAGTTCCTTGTAACTTTATAAGTAATAAAACTTTTATATAATATTATAATACGGCCTTCCCATTTCTTACTTTCATAGATAAAATTGGTTCTGGTTTCAATTTGTGATTGACCAACATAACACGTCCAAAAGCACCCATGCCAATAGTCTTGTGAAATATAAAATCACCAACCGCAGACTCGTTCATTGGTTGTTGTTTTAATCGATTTTCGAAATTGATCTTTGAACATTCTAAATATTCTTGAATTTTATTTATATCTTCTAATATACAGTTATTATCGTGTGGAGTAGTAATACCGTATTCAACACTCTTCTTATTTTTTATACTACCCGACGACATGATTTAATTGAATTTTTTTTTCCAGATTAATGCCAGAAACTGGGGTAAGTAACTATGTACATAATATTTAACCTTATATATTTGTTTATTTTTGTTGCTCGGATAACTCCATCTGTTTTTTATATTTCAAAACTAAAATATGTTTATATAAATTGGAAAAAATAAAGTACATTTGAAAAATATGTTTTTACATTCATCATTGCACAAGAATAAATTAAGTACATACCTATACAAGAATTTATGATTAACAATGTCAAAAGATTTTAATTTAAAAAAAAAATAAATATATTTAGTAAACATCTATAAATAATTAATATCTATGATAGGAACTCGTACATGATTATATTATAATAAATCTTGCTGGTATACAATATTTTTTGTTTTTCCATTTGGACTGTATATATATAAATTTTGAGGATCTCCTCCCCGTGAACATGCTACATACAATTGACCGTGTGAAAAGCATGATTCTTCAAGTAAAACTCCAGTACATTTATTTATTGTAAAAGCAAACGCAAGTTTCAATGGAAATTGTAATCTTTCAAATTTAAATGGTAGATCCGTTGGCCTAATGGGTATTCTAGGAATATATACATTTGTGCCTTTCCCATATCCAGTTAATACAGTTGCTTCCAGTACATTCTTATTTAATGTTTTTATACATAAACGTGTACCATTGCACAATATAGGTGGTTGTAGATTTCTTAAAAGCATGACAGGAACGCCCGTTTTCAAAATTAATTTATGAGGTGGCAGACCAGATATTTCAAAAGAATTTAGAAACTCCATTGGATAATTAATGGCATTGTCAGGATCACACATATTATCGATTGATTTATATTCTATATTTTCTCCTTGCAGTGAATTTAATATATCTTCATTCAGTTTGTTGACTTTTGTATTTTTTGGTGCAAGAATAGCCCTTTCACATAACCATTCTTGATTTACATGATTTTTTTGTATATCGGGAAATACTTTATTTATTAAAACATCAATTGTATTCACTATATTACAAAAATTTAAGGGAAATGTAATGGTTCTATCTGCTATACTTACTGGCCATTTTAAACTTTGGAAATATATTATTTATTATATTATATAAGCTCAGTATCATTTTCAATTCATAAACATCAGTCAAAAAGTATATTATAGCCATATTTTGTGTTCCATATAGTCAGAAACTCAAAACTTACACCCAAGTGTTGAATTTTTCTTTACCAAAGGTTGGGTCAAATTAAATCGAAATACAATTATTTTTGGAGTTGGTTATAATGAAAGTCCAACTTTATGAATCGCAACTAATATATATATTATGTAACACACATTTCAGTCATCTAATGACTAATAGTTATAATGACCATTAAATACTAAATTAATCCTCACACAACTTTTATATCGCGACAGATATTATTTGTGACCATTTTTATACTCAATGTTTACACCAAATTCGTTTTTTTTTTTTTATGTATTTTAGAAAAATATGTTTACTTTTAATCACCATCGCTCTGAAAATCACGATTTTTTTATGGTTTATTTTAAGAAAATTAGATTTTAACGAGCAAAACTATATTTACTACAAAACCTAGTTATGTTAGCTTATAAGCTCAACAAATATTTTCATAATAATTAAAACTTGACATCGGTGAGTAAGGTTATTTTTTTCTTAATTAGTGGTTTTTATTTAAAAAAGAGTGTAAAAGTGAAAATATAATATCTCAAGTAGTTTTAGGATGTTTTAATTTATTGGTATTACATATTGTGCGGTAGACAAGGCCGGATTAAGAACCTATTGGGCCCCGGGCTTGAAATTTCATATGGGCCCTTTTGACAAGGCACGCTTTAAAACAAACTGGCTACGCCCGCAGGAAGATACATTTTTATAACTATTTCACAAATGGCAATTGCATTATAAAATTATAAAATGAATAGTTAAGTATATGTAATTTATGTCTATAAAGTATACAACCATTATTCACTAATTGTAATATTCTATATATATACAAATGAATGTATGTCAGTGTGTTTGTGTGTCTGTGTGTCCATGTTACCATGGTTACCAAGGTTGCCATGGTTACTAAGGTTACCAAGATTTCATATCAATCTATATCTTCTATATATATAAAAATGAATGTATGTCAGTGTGTGTGTGTGTGTGTGTGTCCATATTACCATGGCAACCATATCTGTATATAAAAAACAGTAAGCTGATTGACTGCTATCAACGCACAGCTCAAACCATTGGACGGATCTGGCTGAAATTTGGCTTACAGATAGCTATTATAATATAGACGTGCGCTAAGAAAGGATTTGCCAAAATTCGCATTTTAAATAGGTGCTGAAACAGGGACATTGAGATTCACGATATAAATTGGAAATTTTATTTTTATTTATTTATAGTTGCCATTGGTTACAGTCTACATTAGAAATTAGCATTTATTTATTGGTTGCCATTGGTTATTCGGGCAGATCAGGTACAAGCTTGCATCAAATCGAATTATTGAACAATGCTTACCAGGGTGGCAGAGTTGCACTTACCGCAGAAAATTACACCCAAAAGGAGTTCAACAATCATAATTTTTTTAAGAGTTGCGATTTTTTACGAGCAACTAAATTTATTATATTAATCCACAGTATTACATCAAAATCAACTTGGTATAACTTTGATACTTTAGAGTTAAATCATACACTTCCGTACAAACAGCACAAGGTCCGCGATCTACCGCAGGTAGATTGCCTACCTGATAATGTACTGCTGCGATTCAGAATTTTTATTCAGGGCAACGGGAAAGATAAGATAAATTTTGAACACCATACACGTTAATGAATTGAACAAAGTT
This sequence comes from Macrosiphum euphorbiae, assembly GCA_949089665.1. Classification (NCBI taxonomy): domain Eukaryota; kingdom Metazoa; phylum Arthropoda; class Insecta; order Hemiptera; family Aphididae; genus Macrosiphum; species Macrosiphum euphorbiae. Next base: position 39,442,376 of record CARXXK010000002.1, on the reverse strand, counting down.
TGAGTAGGTAGTATTGAGTTGATCCATTTAACGGGCGACGAAGTGCACGGGATCAGCTAGTAGGTAATAAAAGTAAAGACCGCAGAAGCTGATATGTACATTTTACAAACTTAGTTTTGCCACTACATATATTTTCAAATACCTAATGACCTATCAGTTTTGGTCTTTGCATATAAATGGCACCACACACATAATATAGGAATATCATATTAAGTATGATAGAAGAAAAATTTTTTCCACTTCTTGGAATATACGGTTTCTAAACTATTTAAATGATATAATTGAAAAATTAACAAAATGTACATATCAGCTTCTGCCATAATCATTCCACAGAGTTAATACTTCATATTTCATTAATTTAAATTCAAATTTTCATACTAACTTTTAAATTTATTAGCAGTATACTTATTTACAACAAATATTAACTAACAGTTATTAAATAACAGGAAAATGCGTCTTTCCTACAAAAAGGTATTTACTATTTAGTTGTTTCTGTCGATAAAAAAAAGGTTTTTAAAATATAGAAAAACTATTCTTTAAAATCACTGAAAAATGTGTATCAGCTTAAAATTGTTTGGGCCCTTTTCATTTTGGTACTTGAGAGGGCCCTGTGACTTCCGCCCCGGCTAGACCCCCCCTTAATCCGGCCTTCGCGGTAGAGGTAACTGCTACAGTAATAAATAAATTATCACACAATTATCTTACTGTAATATATTTACTTGTCACACATTTATCGATAAAATAAATGTCACATGAAATGTGTGTTTAAACCTTTTGTTATAGATTATTATGATCCAACTACCTTAAATATAATATATAAAAATTAAAATCTTTTGACATTGTTAATCATAAATTCTTGTATAGGTATGTACTTAATTTATTCTTGTGCAATGATGAATGTAAAAACATATTTTTCAAATGTACTTTATTTTTTCCAATTTATATAAACATATTTTAGTTTTGAAATATACAAAACAGATGGAGTTATCCGAGCAACAAAAATAAACAAATATATAAGGATAAATATTATGTACATAGTTTCTTACCCCAGTTTCTGGCATTAATCTGGAAAAAAAAAATTTAATTAAATCATGTCGTCGGGTAGTATAAAAAATAAGAAGAGTGTTGAATACGGTATTACTACTCCACACGATAATAACTGTATATTAGAAGATATAAATAAAATTCAAGAATATTTAGAATGCTCAAAGATCAATTTCGAAAATCGATTAAAACAACAACCAATGAAGGAGTCTGAGATTGGTGATTTTATATTTCACAAGACTATTGGCTTGGGTGCTTTTGGACGTGTTATGTTAGTCAATCACAAATCGAAACCAGAACAATTTTTAGCTATGAAAGTAAGAAATGGGAAGGCCATATTATAATATTATATAAAAGTTTTATTACTTATAAAGTTACAAGGAACTTTCATTATAACCAACTCCAAAAATACTTGTATTTCGATTTCAAGGTATTAATCATATGAAAAATGAATATAAGAATCCAGCCAATTTATTTAATTTGTATTTCTTTCAGCCATAGTATTTTATTTAAATAAATTGATGTGCACATTTCGTTGTTGTATGGCAATTCGTCTGTTATTAACGATTGTTTCGTTATTGAGATTTATAAATTTGATATTAAAAATGTATGTCATAAATGTGCCAGTCCGGGCGTGCCAATAACTATATTTTTGGTTCCGCCAAAACTATTTTTCTTTTTACAGCTTCATTGCATTATCCGGAAGTTACCAGCAGGAGGCATCCCTCATCGATTTCATATTCATTTTGTATAAAACACGTTTTAGATTATGAGTGTGATGAATGCATTTTTATTTTTTATAAAATAAGGTGTAGGTGTATAAACATTCATTTTTAAATAACCATTTTAAGAATTTTTGCGTTTTATCAAAAGGCTTGAAAATGTGATAGAAAGATCCTGTCAAGTAATTAGTCATGTAACCAAAAAATATAAAAAATACATAAACACAGTTTTCTTTAATAGACATTTAAATTTACAATTTAGACAAAATTAGTTTTTTGAACAAAGTATATCAATTTTAGTTATTTTTCTATAAATTAAATACTATTATTTGGCATAATTTAAACTTTGGAAATATATTATTTATTATATTATATAAGCTCAGTATCATTTTTAATTCAAAAACATCAGTCAAAGAGTATATTATAGCCATATTATGTTTTCCATATAGTCAGAAACTCAAAACTTCCACCCAAGTTTTGAAATTTTCTTTACCAAAGGTTGGGTCAAATGAAATCGAAATACAATTATTTTTGGAGTTGGTCATAATGAAAGTCCAACTTTATGAATCGCAACTTCGAAATTAACGGATGTGTGATATGGATTGAAATTTAGATTATTTTTATTATATAATATATTCGCTGTCAATGATTCTTTGTAAGTTTCAACTTTTTATCTTTTTATAAGTAAAAACCACGAGCACATAATTTTCAATTTGGAAACCATGGATAGTTGGGTGAACATTTTCCTGTACCTACTCGTAATTGAAGAAAACAAAAATTTAACGTTTTTTTTTTTAGTTTTGGCGGAAACGATGACCTAATAGATTCACCCCAATCTGATGCAGACTAAGACAATAACTCAATTAACTCACACTATCATGATAACGCTCTAATAGTTAATAGTTATATTATATATTATATATTTATATTAATATTAATAGTTCCGAACCTTCAGACCACTGTACCTTGCTGTCTAAACTATAAGTCTCTACTAAAATGTCCAAACATTAATCTATTATTTTATTATTTGTTATATATTTTTTTTGATTATCATTAACTAAACATTCGAAAAATCATATTCCTAACACACACGGTGACCCTTTTCAACTGTTCCCTTCTCATGGACATAATCCATCTTACGCCTCTGTTGAAAACATCAAAATGGCTAATAATTCTATAAATTATAAATCTAATTATCAACATTTTTTTCCAAATTATTTATTTAATCATTTATCAATATTATTACATTTCACTTCATACCACCTTTTTATAAAAACAATAAAATACCAATATCATAGTCTAATAATTTTTGAAACTCAGTTTTTAGTTATTAACATGACCCAATTAAATTATTAAAATTCGTTATTATTGTACTTTTCTTCGGTATTATAATTTTATTATATTAATAACTCATAATTTATTATTTCTCGTTATAATTTTGACTCATTATTAATTTATATACTTAGTTATCTGAATTTCAATCGTAATCGTTGATGTACTTATAGTTTTGTCGAAAGCTAATAAATTACAAAAAAAACTATTTGTCTTTACCATTTACCGATACAGCCTTGAAATCCAATGTATTTATAGATTATGAAGAAAGAGCAAATCTTAAAGAGAAATTATTTACAACACGTAATTAATGAGAAACAACTGTTGTTAAATTTACGACATCCGTTCATTATACACATGGAGTATTGTGCAAAGGACATATGCAACTTATATTTCGTTATGCCGTTCATAGTAGGAGGAGACTTATTCGGTTTAATGAGTGAACGAGGTGTACTAGACGAATTGCATGCTATGTTTTATGCGGGTCAGATGGTCCTAGCACTTCAATATTTACATTCGCTGGATATAATCTATAGGTAATTAATAATTGTATTAAACGGTATAGAAGTAATAATTTGTTATGGCCGACAGTAGTGGGTGGATTTGGGTTTATTCTTAATGCGTGTTGTCCACAATGAAGTAATATGCGGCTGCACTCTTTATATTAGTATAGAATTAAGTTATTTGCAGTATTTCCTGTTAAGTACACAAAAACCGTCTTAAAATTATCCTTCAAACGGACCTACATGGCATTACGAGTTTACTGATAACGAGTATTTAACACATATCAAAACTGTCATATTTCAAAAAGTAAAACTCTTATCATTTATATAAAGTGTAAATAATACAAATATCTATTAGAACGAATGGCTTAAGCTCAAAATGTCTTATTTATAAATGAGAAAAATAATAATTTTAAAACCCTTTCTTAAAATCAAGTTTTTTATTTGGACATTAAATTTATTCAATAGATACTTTTCTAAAGATCGTAAACAGTTATGTGGTACCTTAAGTAAGCTTATACAAATTACATTTTTTTCACAACAAATTATATAATATTATTATATTTAAGTATCTGAGAATGAAATTATAAGTACCTCCTTTATTTAATTTATTATTGTATATTATTAGATACGATTTATGTACAAATATAATAAAATACAATATGATCGTATATGGTGAATACAAATTTAATTTATAATTCTTTTTTATAATCATATTTGAACATTAATATTAAAGTTATTGATATACGAACGGGCTTTGACATTTAGTTTATGAATTATGAATAGGTACTTTATTATATTATAATAATATACTGTTACTACATTATATAATCATAATATCAAATAAGTATTCATAACCGTTCTTATGGATTATGAATACACATCATAATAAATTGTAAAAAATATACTTGAGAGTGTTATGTAGGTCTTTAAAACATAGAAACGCAGAAAAAATTTAAGTGAATTCACTATAACGTAATGTTATAAAATTTAAAGATAAAGATGCTCAACTGCAATTTATAGTTTTTGATAATTAAAAAAATATTTATATTTTAATTTTAATTTTGAAACAAGAATTTTAAAATTGTAATATTTTACATTTTTAAAACTCACTTTAAAATTATAATATCAATATTAAAATACGATTAGCCTTGGACAATATTCTTAACATTAATTTTTTTGCGTAAATAAATTTTCTAGATAACATGTTGTACGTTTGTAAGACCTGGCATTTATATATCATTATTATTTCAATAGGGATTTGAAACCTGAAAATGTGTTGATTGCCGATGATGGTTTTATAAAATTAACAGATCTAGGATTGAGCAAGCGTATAATTTCCAATCGAACGACCACTCTGTGTGGTACTCCGTACTATTTGGCACCAGAAATCATAGCAATTAAACCGTACGGAAAACCCGTGGACTGGTGGGCATTAGGCATAATCATGTTTGAAATGGTTGCTGGGACAGTGCCGTTCATGGCTGACACTGAAAAAAAACTGTTCTTTAGAATCTTGAGCGGTCGTTACAAAATGCCAATCAATTTTTCCTCAAACCTTTCACATCTTATCAAAAACTTACTACGAGTAGACCTATCAAAAAGATATGGAAACTTAGTAAATGGAATTTCTGACATCAAACATCACCGGTAAGATAATTAATTATTTTGGAGGACAGTTAAAAAGCGTAATGTGTGCATTGTAAATAAGTACATAACCTTACAAACGAATTCTACGTTTTCATTATGTTTTAAAAAGTGCCTAAATCCATACATATTTATAGAGAAACCACGATTTTAAAATTTGATACTTTTGAACTTCGTAGGTATTATATTTAAGGTAGTTGGATCATAATAATCTATTACAAAAGGTTTAAACAGATATTTCATGTGACATTTATTTTATCGACAAATGTGTGACAAGTAAATTAATTATAGTAAGATAACTGTGTGATAATTTATTTATTACTGTAGCAGTTACCTCTACTGCACAATATGTAATACCAATAAATTAAAACATCCTAAAACTACTTTAGATATTATATTTTCACTTTGACCTTTGGTCTGTAAATAAAAACTATTAATTAAGAAAAAAATAACCTTACTCGCCGATGTAAAGTTTTAATTATTAAGAAAATATTTGTTGAACTTATAAGCCAACCTAACTAGGTTTTGTAGTAAATATAGTTTTGCTCGTTAAAATCTAATTTTCTTAAAATAAACCATAAAAATATCGTGATTTTCAGAGCGATGGTGATTAAAAGCAGGGGCGGAACTAGGGGGGTGAAGCCGGGGATTGATCCCCGGGCGTAAAATTTTAGTGGGCGTAATTTTTCTTTAGTTCTTTATTTAATGCTTGGTGATAGAAGTTAAGAAAACATTTTTATTTCACATTATTTGTTTATCATGTTGTAGTGATGACGTTGGAATTAATGAAAAAAAAAAATAAAGTTAATAGTAAGATTATGAATAGATTCGTATTAGTATACGAGTACTAAGTATATACTGGTATACTGGCATTAGCATACCTACTGCAAGCATATACAACTAATATACTATAATTTATTATTAAGATTCGATTATTTAAGAGTGAAAATGTAACTATTAACTATACCTAGGCTGAGTAAAATAACTGTTATAACTTATAAGATTATCAATCAACGTACGATACGCATATTATATCTGTATATTAAAAATGATGTTAATATATTATAGTTTATAATATTATATATTATAATATTTACCAAGATAGTTATACATTTGTTTATGTTTAAAAAAAAAGATTTGATTTTAAATATTTACTTTTTCATTTTTTCTATTATAAATTGTTTAATTAAATACAATTTTTTACTGGCCTAAATTGTGTACCCTAATCAGAATAAAAGATTTTATATTTTACCATAAAAATCTATTATAATTGAAGGCTGAGGCCTGAGGCGCATAGGACCAAAACAGCAAAAGTGTTTACAATTTTTATACAGGATATTTACGTAATTAAAGTTTTGATTATTTTTCAACATTTATATATGTATAACTAATATTATTATTATTTCTAATAATAAATACAATTAAGTAAAAAATACAGTATTTCCAGTAATTAAAAATGTATCAACAATATGTTGACTAAGTTTTTAAATTTAAAGTGTTTTTGGTGTGATAGTTTATTAGTATAAACTTGGTCACCACAGTCCACAGAATATATTAATTATTATATATTATTATGTGCTTAAAAGTTAATCAGTATGTTTGTAATTTTAGTTCCAGTTATGATAAAACAATTGTAGGGAATGATATTGTATTTTCAATCTTGGTCCATGATTGGGCTTAATTTTAATATTTTCACCGGGCGCAAAAATTCTTAGTTCCGCCTCTGAATTTAAAAGTAAACATATTTTCCTAAAATACATATAAAAAAAGGTGGGTAAGTGGATGTCGCTCTGCTGTACAGTAGGTTACAAGTGGGTCACTGTATAATGGATGCTATTAAATTTGAATTCAATGATACAATATCATTGTATAAGAAAAACGATTCTGAGCGAAGATGGTATGTGAGTCTAGGTTTAAGACAAATTATATACATATCTATGGTATTAAAAAAAAAATTGTCCTGTAATAAATTCCAAATTAATCATATCACATTATCACAATATCCATTAGGTACTTATAACACGTTATACATCAACATCAATAACAAACCCTAATACTATCATAGAATATAGATATATAATATAGTACACTTTAGAAGTTTCAAGTAGGTACCCACGAATAATATTATATAATCACAACAAAATAACTAGGTTTTTTAATATGTAATTTAGTCCAAATTTTAACATAAAATGACTATACAAATAAACTGTGATTGTATATTTTTTAGATTTTTTGGTAAAAGAATTAACTACTTACGTGGAATCTTGTTTTAAATTTTCAATCCTTAGCTATAAAAACTGATTATTTTATAATTTATTAATTACGATGATTAATAATTTTCGAGATTTTGAAAAATTCTGTTAAAATTCGATGTTTAAATGCTTATAAAAAAAAACTGTGCCTATGTATTTTTAATATTTTTCAACTGATATTGTAACAATATATCAGGAGCCTTGTATTACATTTTTACACTTTTTGGCCCAACAGATAAAACTTTATTGATATTCATAGAAAAAAAAACTAAAAAAATTTAAAAATGAAAATATCCGTAAACAGCTCAAAAAGAGTTAAAATATTTTCAAAATTGTATGGTGTATAGGAAATGCTTATACAAACATTCAGTGAAATTTTCATGTATCTATAGTTATTCGTTTATGAATAACAATAAAATAAGGAAATCGCTACATGAAAAATCCAGTGAACATCCAATGTTGTAAAAATTTGAATTTCAAACGCTCATAAAAATTTAATTTGACTGTCCGGTAGAGATTTTCTTATTGATAAAGGGAGACAAACTTATGAGTAATCTTGTATTACATTTTCAAATCTTAGATTTAAAAAGAAAAATTTTTACGAATACTTAACTCAAAATAATTTGCTAATTTTCGTGATTTTTGAACTTTAAATGCTTATAAAAAAAAACTGTGACTAACGATTTTTAATATTTTTCATCTGCCTTTGAAACAATATAGTAGGAACCTTGTATTAAATTTTCAAGTATTTCTACTCAACAAACAAAGTTTTATTGATATTTTTAGAAAAAAAACTAAAAAAAAATGAAAATGAAAATGTCCCTAAACAGTTCATAATAAATCAAAATATTTTGAAAATGTTATCGTGTATAGAAAAGGCAAATATAAACAACCAGTCAAAATTTCATGTTCCTACATTCATTTGTTTTAAAGTTACACCAAAAACCAAATTCGATTTTGTCAAAAACCTATTTTGCGTAAAAATTCCCGTTTTTCCTTCATTTTTATGTTGTTTTTCCCGGCGCTTGTGAAAACTATTGGGAATTTTAAATTTTGACCTTCCCAATGCACCAACGATATTCACTCTCCAATCGAACAAGATACTGAAGTCGAAAATCGAAGCATTATTTCGACTACTTATCGTGTACACAGACACAAAAATAAAAAAACACACATCATTGTAAAATCAATACATTCATCGTTTCACTCAGAATCTAAAAACGAATTTGGGGTAAACATTGAGTATAAAAATGGTCACAAATAATATCTGTCGCGATATAAAAGTTGTGTGAGGATTAATTTAGTATTTAATGGTCATTATAACTATTAGTCATTAGATGACTGAAATGTGTGTTACATAATATATATATTACACATTTTTGTTTGATAAATAGTGTAGGTAACTACAATGTTTTTTTTTTCAGATGGTTTATCAAAATAGATTGGATAATGCTCTACAATAAGAAATTGGTACCACCATACATACCAACTTTTACTAGTCCATCAGATACACATAACTTCGAATCATTTGTCGAAGAAGCCGCCTCTATTGCATGTAATGGGGTTGACCAAACTTATTTCGCCGATTTTTAACTGAACATAATAAATTATGAGCAACAAGTATATTATATAAAATAATAATGTCATAACTGTAAAATTTCATCCAATGTAAGAGTGGATCTTAGTTCAAAATAGGGTATTTTAGTTTATAAAATTATTCAACAGATCAATTTTATAAATAAATGTATATTATTTGTTTTTAAAAGGACGTCACATCATGTTACTTAAATAGTGTGATAAAATCATATTTTAACGTTGGGTAATAACCACTGTTCTTGGTTACCACTTTCTTACCATAATATAATTAGGAAACCTTGGACTGTAAAATATCGATTTAATTTTTTTGTTAGTAACAAAAATAAAATATCATGTAAAATCTGATATTTTTATGTTTTTCCAAATTGAAAAACTTTTTTTGGATAAATGAAATTGAAAACACAAAACAATATTGCTCAGACAAAGTTCTGCTCTTCTCATAGTGTAAATTCATTTTTTTTTTATCTAAACTGTGACATTGGTCGTTCCTTTGTTCGAATAATTTTTCAGTGGTATTTCATTATTTAACTCACCAACCAGTATAAATTATAAGTAACAGGTATAGCTGGTACTCTTATAAAAATTCATTGGAATATCACTTTTTGCAGTAATAATTGTAGTACTTAATAATTTATTTTAAATTATCGACATTTAGGTACTAAGAATTTTATGGTGATTACTGATTAGTTGTGTAAACATTAAATTGAAATTCAAAAGTTCCTCGTTAGGTATGCTTAAAACTTTCTACTTATTTTATAATATTTTTATGTTGTGATAAAAATAAGTTTTTAATTATATTTATAACATAGGTATATTATTACTTTCTTGCAATAACGAAATTCAGATTTATACTATAAAATATAAAATTTAAAATATTACAATGTTACAATATTTTAGCAGAATGGTTGCAAGTTTAAGCGGCGAAAGAAGATTGAGAATTATATTTTTAATACTTTTTTATTCCTCATTATTTTATTAATATTATATATATTTATTAAACCTTATTATAACAATATATTATAAATTATTATTACTATTTTTCTGTTCACTTTGATTTTCAGTTTAAAAAAATACAACGTGCTGTATCAATCGATAGCCAATTAAATGAAATTGCAACGTGATCGTTCTCAATCGTATTCGTTTTTTAGGTCAGTGGTGAGTTCTTTGTGAATTTTAGTGCTCTCAATCATTCAGCCAAAAAGGTATAAAGCACCCCATCGTTCGATAGTGAGTTTTTTTAACTTGCGCTGGTGAAGTAGTTTTTTTTTTATCAATTAGTTGCGTACATACAATAAAACAATGGTAGCTACATTTACTGTAACAAATATAATTGATGTAATTTTCCAAAACATACTTCGTTATCATATAGCATACAATATACTTTGCCTTGAATAAGCCAGAATATAAATAGGTACAAGATAGATATTATATAAGCGTTAATTCTATATTTGTAAAAATAATAACAAACATTTTAAAATCAGTTATTTCCTCCCTGTATGCTACTGTTATGTAAATATTGTAAACACAGACTGATGTCCAAGAAATTAAGGCCTTTATTTAAGCCTTTACATAAAAAAAAACTTCCTCACCAAATAGACAAACAATATTAATAATATAATATACTGATTATACTAATTGACTTATGCTAAGTAAATAATTTTTCATATAAATTGTTATATGTATTATATGTTTATATAATACATCATTAGCAGGACATTAGTAGGGTCACATAAACAATCACTAAAGTTTTAAGGAATCAATATAGTGAGTTAACTGTTACTTAAAAATGATTTAGTCTGTCCATTCAATTTTAGTACGACATTAAACTAATTCATTTTTTATGCCGTCCAGCCCATTATATAATTAATTATGGGAGTATGTTTAAATTAATATGTAAAATACATTTGATGTGACTTTTCTAAATTTAAGCCAGCAATCGAGGATTAAACTAAGGTATTTTATTTATATCACAATTTCAAATTAAATACATTTTGGGCTACATGTTTTCTGTATAGTAAATTCATTTATAACTTCACAATGCACTGCGATTCACGATTGAAAAATTAGGAACGTATTGTGTTATTATTAAAGTTATTTGCCGAGTTCTAAAAGTATGAACAGATCGTAAGTAATGCTTTTTAAACATCATTAAGAGGATTCGATACCGACCGTTTTCAACGAGTTCCATGTAAGCAACTTTTCAAGTGCAAAATCGATTAAACGTGTGTGTAGCATTACAAGTGATTTACTAAGTGATCATATTAGTGTTTACTACTATTTCATAATAATATGACTATAGTATAAAATAAATAGCTGAGTATAATATTTATTCCTGTACGTGCAGAAACCTCATGTCAATAAAGCACACCGCGAATATTACGATTTTTAATATTAAAATTAATTCACCTATTTTTAAACCTTAAGCCAAGAACATTACCCACGTTCCAACGTTAGCCTTTTTACATTATAATCTTTTTATACATTTTAAAAGAATTATTAATGTGTAATAATTTACATGCTCATAATACTTACACACAAATTAAAACATTACGAAAAAGTCAACGCGTAGAAACACAGACAATGTTCTTAATTGAAAGTTTGACGAATGGTAAATTTGCTCTAATATTAATAGTAATAAAACAGATGGGTTCTACTAAATGTAAATTTGCAATAATGGGCTTGGGTCAGAGAGACCAAACAAATACTGCTCAATTATTATAATATTTTTTTTTTTTTTTTTGTTAAAGATTATCAATATTTTGCAAAAATTATATTAACTAACCTAGCGTTATACGAAAAAATGTTTGAAAAATAATTTGAATTATTTATGAAGTTAAATATTGAAATCGACTTGTTATTAAATTTTTTAATTGTTTAAAATATTTTTTTTTAGTTCAATATTTTCAATATCTATTTTTAAAAAGGTAAAATATATTTTAGTAAACACATGGAACTGTTGTTTTCATGTATATCTTATGGCAATTTCAAATAATGTGTATCGTTCGATTTTAATGACTGTAGTGTAAAATAAATAGTGGAACAGTTCCACTACTGTACACTACAGTACTACACTACTGCATGTACATTCAGGCACGTGTCAATTGCGCACAACATGAATAATAACAATTATGTTTGCTCGTTTTTTTCTTATTTTGTCCAAAGTTATCAATACTTTGCTAAAATTATATTAATTAACCCAGTGATCCGGTGATTACTAATAGATTTATTTTATTACATTACTAATAAATTTACTTTATTACATTTTTAAATTGCATTTAAGTTCAATATTATTCAAAATAAATATAATAAATCTATTTTTCAAGGATTTAAGAGTTCAATATTTCAAAAAAGTCGAACTGTTGTTTCCAATTATAAATTATGAAAATAATTTAGGTCAATGGTCAGAAAATGGCTGAAATAATGTTATTAAATCTTTTTTTTATATTTTATTTTTAAAGTGAAATAATATGAGAAATTGAGGTACACAATAGTCAATACTATAATACAGCAGAGTCATTTTTCTGGTTTTATATTTATTATTAGGTACCTAGCCAATTATTTACGAGTAGTATCACTAATATGAATCCAAAAATTACCTTTTCGTATTAATATATAATATATTAATATGATTTTTAACTATCTATTTGTTATTTATTATACATCATAATAATTTTGCTTATGCAATATAGAGGTTATTGTTAGTTTCTATTTAACTCTTAACTTTGTTCATTTAAACATAAACTCGTTTAACTATTAACTTTTAATCTTTACATTTTACTTAAATCAACCTAGTCAAATTGATCATTAACTTGTCTAGCGTTGTTAAAATGTAATTAGTACCTATTCCAATATTATTGGAGTTTATACTTTTATTAGTGATTTGACATAATATTTCAATAATATAGATTAATATACAACGACAATATCGCATTTGAAATGGACAAACTACGTACACCACTATCACGTAATCCATTTTCCAAGATGTATGATTATAATATTTGGTCATTGTGATAAAATGTATAATAATATAATACTATTATATTATATTTATTTAATAAAACTGTGATAACACGGCGATATAGGTAGGCAATTTAGCTACACTGCTGTCAAAGTTCTTTTGTCTGGTATATCATCATACGTATTAATTACTAATAATTTTATTGTTAAATTACTATCGTTACATAATTTTAATACATTTCAATTATTCAATTATGATTTGGATCTTGTTTACTGTAATATGAATATTTAATACGAATTTATCTAATGACGTTTTAGTAAAATTATATGACAAGAATTAGAGATGTTTTGTTAACTTGTCAAAGACATGTCTAAATTACATGATAAATAAATTAGACCTAGTTATCAGTGATTATTTTGTTCAATGAATGAACTATTGTACTCGGGCTTCAAATAAGTTGCTTTTAAATGTCAATGTTATGCTCAACCATCTGTTTGTTATCATTTGTGTGATAATAATCCATACAAATTCGAGGATCTACAACCATCGTGTCGGGACAGCTATTTAGTTAGATAAATAGTTTGATTTTTAATTGAAAAAGGATAGTTGGGAGTTCATTATTAAATAATTGTATTTTTACTTAACCACCTGACAATACTGTAAGACTTTGGATAAATAGAATACAATTTTAAAATCTCATATTTATTCAAGAACAAGCTTACTATTAACTACTTTATTTAATCAGAGTGATTTTAATAATTTTATTTTTTAACGATTTATCAATAAACGTTACAATATTATTGTATTTTTACATTTAATTTTTTTGTTATATTTTTTTTTATTTTTATATTTCATACGGACCTAAGTCAAATTACAAAATATATATATTATAACCATAAACAATGTACACACTCAATACAGATAAATATTGTGTTATAAGATAAGCAGTCGTAGAGATACTAAATACTACTTTGATTAAACTTAAAAACGTTTTAACTAATTAAAATTCTTTTTAAAATTTAAAATTATCCAACCTTATTTAGCGAATTTTTCAGGCGATGTTATTTTTACTATCGTAGACTTGCTCGAAATCAATAAATTTTATTTATATGTGCCACAGTGAACCGATTGTTTTAAAACTATTCATATGTACAGATAAGATCCACCCAGACTTATTTTAATTCACTTTTTCCAAACTGAAAAATCGCAAAACACCGTAATATCAATTGTTCTGAAATGATCTACTTAGTAGGTTGCAAACTGCCATCTCCGAAAATAATTGTTATCCACTATTCCGATGTTACCGCTATTTAGAGTGATCGGAAAGTAGAACGTTTGTAGTTGATTCCAATATAAAACGTTCGCTAATTTTAAGTGTCCGCTATTTAGAGGTTTCCGTTCGGAGAGGTTAGCTGTAAATGTTATTTTAGAAAACAGACGCTTGTTTGTGGTTTTCAGTAGGTACCCTTAACTAAGAAAATCAATGATTTATGAACGGAGAGATTTGATATGACGCACGACAGGGAGGATTAGGAAGACATTTTCCCGTTGTTGTTATTAAAACACATACACTCACTAGTCGAGTTTGGTGTACGCTGTTCTACACTGAATCATGGTTTATCCACTGCAATAAAATATAATATTATGATCGCCGACGTCACTCGTCTGTCTGTATATTATTGTGTTTTGGACGTGTATAACCTAACCTAACCTAACCATAAGTCCTAATCCGACCCACGTTAAATGTAAGATTTAGATAAAATCCAGACCAGACGAAAACAATTGGAAATATTATTGTTCGTTGAAAATTTTATTTTGTGATATTGTTATAATAATAAGAAAAAAACAAGAAAAAGTTATTTTTTTCTCGAATAGATTATTGAAATATTATATAACAATAACTCATTACACGTGTTGGTATTATGTTTTTATTATGGTTTAAATAAATATTTTGTTCATAAGGCTATTAAATTGGAGATTCAAAACGCAGCGTTAATAATAACGAGTTCTATATAGGAAATATTCAGATCAATTATTATATTATATTTATAATATTATCAATAAGCTAAAGTGATACATTTTTATTCTATCATACTGATCAGATCAATGATGGAATTTTGATATTGAAAACGAATTTGAACGTCTTTAAATTGTTTACTTTGGATCCTTCGAACTAATTTTTCCACCATAAGTTGATTAGTGTTGGTTATATATTTTAAAGAAATATATATATTTTTCAAGTCAAATGTCGATTACGACATAGTTATGAGTTATGACTTAGTTTGTATTATACATTTATACTACGAATAGTTTTAAACAAGAACTCAAAGCTTTAAGCAAGAGACAACGTAATAACTAATAATATTTACCTAAAATTAATATATTTCCTGTTCATAAAAATACACATTCAACATTGACATATTATACTCAAAATGTACGTCCTTAAAAACTGTATTTAAAATATCCCAGTAATTGAAATATTATTATAACTTTTACAATAAAAATATTTATGCTATATTAATTAATTTTTTTTTACATTAGTACATAACAATCCATCAAATATATTCCATTTACTGTATTTACTTACATTATATACAAAATATATAAGTACCTAGGTAATCTAATTTCTAAATAGATGATTAATAATTCAATAGTAAACGAAAAATATCCACATTTTCCTGTTAAAATATTATTAAACAAAAATTATATGTATATAATTGTTACTCTTATTCATTATTCGAATATACGTTTTTAATTAAAATTATATTTCACTGCAATATTATAAAATATACTATTATACCATATTTGTTTTTCAAAGTATAGTTCATATTATATTGTAAGACTGAATGAATTGTAAAGCTTCTTATAAATATAATATTTAATATTTATACATTTTTTTCTGCTGAAGATTGAAGCCAATAGGTATTGCACTACGTTGTACCTACACATACAAAGTACAATAAATGATTTTTTATAACATATAAATAATTTACATAATAAATCAAATAATTTAATTGAAGAAGTACTTGTTAGTGTCACCCAACAGATTAAATTAGTATGTCACTCTGTAAGCCGGGTCCATTTAAGACATCTCTGGAGATTTCAGGAATTGTGCTGGAGGACAGTATAGAATAATTAGCAGGTTATAAAGATGGGTTAATTTTGAATATAACTGTAAAGTTAAGGAATAAAGTACCTCGATGAGGTAGATTAATGAATATTTTCAGTTCGTTAAGCTATCAAAAGGTGTGTTATTGACAAATTAAAATAAATGAAACTGTAAATAGGTTTTCGATAGACAGCTTAAAACTCACCACTTATAATAAAACCGTCAAAAGTTTAAAAGTTACACTTTGAAACCCCTCGTTAGCATTTAACGATATAATAAATATTATATATCTTTTCATAGTTGAAAATGAAGTTCAAACATTAAAAACTAACAATTTTATTTATTTATATTATTGGAGTTAGTTATTTTCTATACTTATTTTTCCTAATTATTATTTAAGTTTGGCTCATGGTTAATTTGCTCGAGAATAGTTTTTTTGGCAATGAAGAGTTCGTTTAGTGGGAAAAGAAAATACTTATAGTGATATATAAAACCTTTTTGAATTGGTGAATGATGAGTTCGTGAGTAGGTACATTTCGTTTAAGCCAACAATTCGTCATAAATATTTAAATTGTAATTAATATATTAAGGCCATCATTACAGCAAAATCAAACTTACGGATTATCTCTTAAATTTCAACTTACAATTAATTAAATTCACAGGATATCCAACTAATCGTTATTTAAAATGTATTGGCAACATTTATAATTCACGTGATCGCGTTCTATAGTTGTCTAAGTAGCTAAGACTTTAAGAGTACCTATCTATAGTCTCCGCCAGAATATTTGATAAGTTGATGCGCAAGTCAGATTCCACTGCGTTTGATATGTAACAACTAAAATTTAAATCAATTTTTAATAAAAGGTCACAACTAAATTTAGAATAATCGAACTTTAATACACATATTGATTGCGATTTTTAACGTCAAATTTACTTTTGCTTATTTAAATTCATGTATTGTACCGTATTACAAATCTTTTTTGCGCAACACCATTTTCCATTTCATTTGCTAATAACTTATGAAAGCGACATTTATAGTTAAATATTACTAACATTTGTTTTTAACTTGACATTTCGTAATTTTCGATTAAATTTTATACTTTATAAAACAAAGAACCAAACAACACTAAGTTATAACAGCACAATACACAACTGCGTCCCAATAGCAACTTTGTAAATCTTACAGTTAAAGTGTTTTTTTTTTTTTTATCTTTAATGTTTTGGGAATTAACTTGCAGCAAACCGGATATTGGTGATCGTGTGAATATTGTGAAAAAGATAATTATTATACTTGTATCAAAATACGTATCGGTTGCAACGGGGATATTAATTTAGTTTTAATAACCACTAAAAATTAAATTTCCTATCTACTACGTACAGGCTGAAATTGGAATAGGTAAAAAGGTAAAAGGTTACTTTGAACCACAATCAGACGATGAGCCCACCAAAAATTAATAAATAAAAAAATGAATTCATAGATATTACAAAATATAATATATTGCAGGGCACTGCAAATTTTAGGTTCCATCTAAATTAATATAATTTTCACATGCACGATACGATACATTAAAACTTAAATAATTTATTAATAAAATATTTTATACTTTTTGTTATAACCTATAACCTATATAATACGTATGTATAATTCATAATGATTTTCTTAAAATATTTATATATACAGTGTTGAATACATGTATGTTCGACAGTAAATAATAATAATAATAATATTCTCTTATTTTCGTTCAACCGAAATTTTACAAACCAATACAATCAATAAAAATGTTCCAATTAAGAAATTGACGTGGTTGGAATAAAGCAACCTATTTATATTTCATTTTACGATATAGTCATTCAATTGTGACAAAACAATAATAAAAATATTCAATTTATATTTTGTTAAAATATTTGAGTTTAAATTCTTGTGGTAAATAATTTTAGGTGTTACGATTTAAATTGTATTAAAATCCAATTTTTATTTCTCAAAAGTAGAATAATAATTTCTTCAGAGTTTTTTTAACAAAATGAAACACTATTATTCAATAATCAACTTGGTAAAGACCATCGATCTAAAATATTAATTGCACAAAATTAAATTCCTTTCATATAGGAAACTCATTATTACTTAGTATAATTTTCTTTTAAAATAATGGTATAGGTACTTATATTTTATTTGTCAAAATAAATTAAAAATATTCAAACCGCTAAATTTTTTTCAAAATTCTCAAATGAATTGATGCTATAACTATAATGTAGGTACCTAATATAGATTTCATTCGGTTTTGAATCATATAAACAACTCACCAAAATGGTTGTAATGAAAGTAAAATTGTATAAAGTGTAATAGTTTACCTCATTTATTGTTTTTGAGTGGACTTCCATAATCAATTTATTGGTGATCGGTATTTTGATAAAGTTATTTTTCAGCTTTCTCAACATAATAAAATATACTGTCAATCACCGAAAAATATCTATTCCACTATTTATTTATTTTATTTGTTTATCGAAGTAATAATAAACGAGTACGTTTTTCGTTATGATATTATTCTAAGACAAATACGGTTTTTCTATTTCCAAGTCTGATCAGTTTATTTTATATCATTATATTCCTTTTATTGTTTGCTCAATAATGATTCCAAGAATAAAAGATGTATGGATTTTTTGTTTAAACAACACGTAACCACCACAATCCATCTTATTGTATGAATTTCAGCTTGTTTACAATGAATTATATTGTTATTTAATATTTACAACATTAAATGAATTGAACTTCAGTTCGGATATATATTTGGTTTGTTGAAAATGAAACAGTTACAAAATGAAATAACCTTTTTTAAAATAAATTATATACCTAACTATATACGAACAGTAAGCCTTTTTAAAATGACAATTTGTTGTCTTACTTTGATTTCCGTAAAAGTTTGAATTTTAAGCACATTTTACTTGAATCTTGATATAAGTTCTTAGCAATATGTATATTTTTTAATATTAAAATAGAGGTGCTTGTCGTCATGTAAAGAAAAGATACAGAAAAAAATCATCACCGAAAAAAAGTTATTTTTCCTTAATCAAACTACCTCGACAACTATTGAAAATTGTATTAATATTTATTGATAATATTATTATGCTAAAACGACTATAAACTATAGAGACATGGATAAGCCATGCCTATTATTGTTATGTGAAATATAGATATTTTATAATATCACTCAGAACAGTCAGAACCAATAACTAACAATAGCTATTAATATCACGACCGTGTACTACAAAATAATATAATATAATCATACCGATATGTCATTCTAGTTAAACATTGTTTATTTTATCCAGAGTTGATGTATTTTTTGTTTTAAACAGTTGTTCTCTGTTTAAAACGATATGTTTTAAATATTAATTTGGATTTTACACTGTTATACATAAGTTTTATTCGTTTTCAACAATCAACAAAACGTTAAAAACAAATGTTTTAAATTCATGTTGTGAACGTGTTTAACACAAGTTTTTTAAAACATTGCGTTTCAGACATAACAATCCTGATTCACTGTAAATTGTAAAATATTGAAATCATCGTGGTCTGACCGTCGACGATCTCTTGGTGTTAGGACGTTAGGTACAACTTGTTATGCAAGCAGATTGCAGAATAATAAATAACAAATTATTGACCTTGTGTTTAGGGGCTACTGTTATAGTACTATGTATCACAACCAGAGCAGCATAATAGGTACTATATTATTATTATGAACTACGAGTTTGTGGTTTTTGACTTTTATCCATTTCATACAGATGACGTGTAAAAAAAAGCGTACAACTTGCCGCCTCCGCCATATATTATTGTTATTATTATTAATATAATATGACGTTTTGCGTGACAGCTGCGTACAATTCGGTTATTGAATATTATCGAACGGTAGGTTTAACACGAGCAAAAATAAATATATAACATGAACAGCGTAAATAGCGTAAATTCAGTCGGTGTACCACGCCGTGTACGCCAGAGTAAAAAAAAAACCCTGTAATTAATTTCTGAAAACCGATTCATGTGGAAACTGATCGGTATGTATACCTACCTACCTACATAACGATATTGTAATGTACATTTATAACAGATTCGGCAGTGTTGTATATTTGATTTGTATGAATTTACTTTGCTTCAGTCGATTCGGATTCGTTGATTGTGCCGAAAAAGAACGCGTTCGAACGTGAATTCTATTCAACTGTGTTAAATCCATTTATTTGCAATGAAAAGCTATACGCATAACGAAACAATAATAACATTATATTATAGTATATTGATTTTCGAATTCTATTTTTAATATAATTTGTTCGTCCCGACTGAATTTCCAAAAATACAAATATCACTATCTTAACACACAAAAAATAACAATAGTGGACAGTAAAATTGGATTCGAAATTCACATGTTATACCGACTCGTATAGTAGTAGATATATCTAATAATATATTGTAAGAATGAATCCTGATTTTGGAGACGAATGCATCCGTTACTATGAACAGCTGATTATAGTATCTTAATTTTGTTTTCAGCCAACCGAGTTTTTAAATATTATACAAATATTGTACGAATAACTATTATAATTAATATATTATATTATATATATATTATCGGTTATAGTAGGCGCCAGGTAGATAAAACTATGATAGTCAACAAAAAACATGAAAATAAAAGTCGATCAAATTATCAAATTGACCAGGTGTTGGCCAGTTACTCATAAATAATGTTTATAATTAATTTATTTTATAATTATAATAAAAACCACTACCCTCCCACCACCAAAAAAAAAAAAAAAAATGTACCAATATTTGCTCTAAAATAGCACACCTGGTAATATAATGAGGGAAATTTATTTTATCAACATACGTAATTTTAGATGCAGCCAGGGACTAAAATTATGTGTAGTACGACAAACTTTGTGTAGTACGAAATACTGAGTGTGGAATACGAAATTAAAAAGCGTGTAATGGCCTGCAATAACTAATGGTAGCTCTTTTTTACACTTTTTTCTTCATTAATTGAAAAATTATTTCATGTTTTATTGGGAAATAGACATTTAAATATTAATAATTATTATTACGTATTATTAGGAGTCGGTTTTACAAGTTTTACTTATAGATACAGTATTTAAAATATTATAAAACAAAAATATTTCGAATAATCGATACAAATAATTATTATCAAACAATAGGTACTGAATGTATTTATCTATGTTTTTTTTAAAGAACCATTAACATAGGTATGTTATTTCAAATTAAAAACAAAATGATATTATTGTTAATGTTTGAAAACTATTTATGATACAATCATTTTTTAATGATAAGTATTTTTTTTTTTTTTTTTTTTTATTAAGAGAAAAGCCTCGATAACGTGACCATTGGCTTATTTTTACATCAAATGATGACTTAAATTAAATTGTACAGTTCGGTATCTTTCAAAAATAAAATTATGTTTTGGATGGATTTTTCGTCAGGGCCCAGTGCGTCGTGAAGGTGTTCCGGTATGTTGAATTTTTGTCGTGCCTCTTTTGTGTCTCTGCATTCGGTGATAATATGTTTGATTGTAGTTGTAATTCCGCATGTAAGGCATATTTTTGGTGGCTCCTTTTTCATGAGGTGGCCATGTGTGTGATGCGTATGGCCTATTCTGAGGCGATTTAGTACGAATGATAAGTATTATTAAGCCTTGTATTTATTTATAATTAAATATTAACAATGTGGTAATTATATTAATTAGCTTTTAAAAAACATTTAATCAATCAATTTCATGTGATTGAGAGTACCTATAATATTGTAGTCTGGAAAGTTTTTTCCTAGAATCGGAGATTTTTATTTCGAAATTCACTGTCTATGTAAATGACAAAATATAGTATAATATTATTATAGTTCTGTGCATTTATTGTAATATTATGTATAATACGCCTAATTAATAATCGTACCAATATATACGGTTATTACGGACATAAATCGTTTTATTGCGATGTAGTCTATACTCTGTGGATAAAGAAAAATAGAAATTGATTACTCTATGTTTATGTGTATAGATTCAATACACTTTTTTTGGTGGTTGGAGGGGAGGCAAAGCCCCTCAAGGTAACTCCAAGTTTAAAATAAAATGTGTAGTACGAAAAAAATTATATTTTAGCCTCTGGATGCAGCAATTTGTTTTTTTTTGACAAATCTCAATACCTACCGCTTATTATTCTCATTGCAAATATTGTATAAGATTATTGAACACTGAAAAGAAAATAACTTTTACACATAATACTGATTATTGTTGTCATTGTCAAACAATCGCTTAATATCATATTTTATTTAGTATAGGTCATAATATTATAGATCATAATTTTTGTAAGATTCGATTTAAAAATTGCAGAACTCTATGGTATCTCTATTTCTATGTTTGGCTTTATAATATTATTATTTTCA
This sequence comes from Macrosiphum euphorbiae, assembly GCA_949089665.1. NCBI lineage: Eukaryota > Metazoa > Arthropoda > Insecta > Hemiptera > Aphididae > Macrosiphum > Macrosiphum euphorbiae. The sequence goes on along the minus strand of CARXXK010000002.1, from coordinate 39,419,777 downwards.
TCAAGATTGAATTTCTTTCCCGTTCTTGATTTTTTTTTTTTTATGAACAATCGTTATAATAAACTTTATACTGTGTTAAAATTAATAATACTTGCCCTCTCATAATATAACAATGTTTTGTTGAATATTTTTTTTATACAACGTAATATTATACGAAATAGTTTGTGAAAATTATGATAAATCAATTATAGTGAAATATAGGAACATAATTGTTTTAATATTTTATCAATCGGTGTAATGGGTGCTGACTCAAGGATTTTCGAGACCTGGTGTGGAAAATTTTTTTTATATGCATTTTTATATTATAATTTTTTCATATACATTCAGTTACTATACTACAAATTTAGATATAATATTAACAATGAGTAGCATGCAGGTACATATAAATAGTATGTTTTTTTAAAATTAAAATAATAAAATGGGAGTCTTACATAGGCAACTTAAGCAACCCTACACATTCCCACAAAATCATTTTTACGAAATTATATTGATTCACGCCAAGTTGACAAAACAATTTCGTCATAGCAATTTTATTACAAATATATGAATACTAATTCAGAATAATAATATACACATAAATCTATTAAACTGTCTGGTATAATATTATATTTATAATTATAATTTATATAATAATACATCATTTATTTTTTTTTGTTTTAAAGAAGATAGCTTTGATGACTGGACTATTGACTTGTTTTACATAGGTAGGTACTTAAATAATTTAAACTAAATTGTACAATTTAATAAATTTGATGGATTCTTTGTCGGGGTCTAGTGGGTCGTGAAGGTACTCAGGTATGTTGTATGTTTTTTGGCCTCTTGAGTGTCTCTACATTCTGTTATGATGTATATTTTGATCGAGGTTGGATATCCGCATGTATGACGTGTTCTTGGTGACCCTTTTTTCATGAGATGGGCATGTGTGTAGTGTGTATAACCTATTCTGAGGTGATTTAATACAACCTCGTCTCTTATTTTGAGAGACATTGGCCTATTCCATTTTTCTGTCGTTCTCTTTATTTTGTTTAATTTAGTGTTCATTTTTAACCATTCGTTTTGCAAAATTATTTTTAAATGTTGTTGATCATCTTTTCAGACTCTTTGTCTGATTTTATATTTCAGTTGATGTGGATTGTTTGCTTTTTCCTTGGTAAGTATAACCGCTCTTTCATTACCAGTTATTCCGCAGTGCCCGGGTATCCATGAGGAAATTATGTGATTGTTAAATTTACTAGTCAAGTTAGTTATTTTATTAAAGATAACATTATCGTTATTAATATTATTAAAGCTATATCAAGTGCTCATGGAGTCTGTTAAAACTATATACTTTATATTTTGCAAGTTGGAATTTATTATATAGGATAGGCCTATTTATATATAGCAAGTGCCTCAGCTGTGTATATTATGCTACAAATTATCCGACAACCTCTCGGAAATATATGAAATATTAAATGAGTAGTCTAATAATTAAAATAGGTATTTACGTAATTATCGTTCGCTCATATACACTATACAGCTGCGGGTGCTCGTGTCAAAATTCCAAAATAAAAAAAACAATAATAGTATCGATTGGTATCGTTCATATCCTATGTAATAGGATGTGTATACAAATTATGAAGAAGTTCAACTGATAAGTGATGGTGAGTCAGTTTCAATAGAGAGCGACTTGAATACAATTAAAGGACAACAAAATATTTTAATATTTTTTTATTTTTTTTATAGTCGTTTTATAGTAGTGCAAAATTCTACGTTATTCGAAATAATAAATAATAATCATAAATATTTACTATCGTAATAACTAATAGTTAATAACATACAATACGCGTCATATTATTATAGCCAAATATTTAGCATACTACATTATTATATAGCCGTGGTTTGCCACCGTCGGGCACCACTACATGCAGGAGCTTTAATAAAATAATATAATATTAATAATTATTAACTATAAGTTATATAAGCCATACAAACCACTAGGTTAACGCATTTATAAACTTTAAAATATTGTTGATCATGAGTAAAACTATTGTCTGTTTTTGTTTGTGTATTTTTTTCCTTATTTTGGTAAGGTAAGAAGCGGGGCCTTTAAAAGCGCCGGGTCTCCTCGTCCGCAATCCTAGCACTTAACATGGGTGTAATACCAAACATTTATGAAAACAAGAAACAAACATCGACGATTTCAACAATTGGCATTTTAAAATTAAATTCTACAACAGTATCACAATAAAATTGTAGGTAATAAATGTATGAAGATTTTCGAATTACACTTTTGTGCGTATTAAAAAATGACGATGGTCTGTTCACATAATATACAGAGTTTAATACTAATCTTTACACACCACAGTCATTGCAATAAGTAAAATATATAAACTTAAACGATCAAAGAACAATTTTGACTGGATAGTTTAGAAAGCTAAAACTTTTATCCACCACACAAACGCAAGCTGACCCAAACTGATCTACAAAATTCTCCTGTGGCGTATGCATATATATATACACATCATAATATTGTATTTTTAGGAGTGGCTGGGTTATTCGTTTGATCTCAACCAACCACGCTCGTTTACTGAGAATCAAACATAGGTATATCCAGTGCGTAGTCAGGATTATTAAAGGTAGGGGAGGGGAGGGGGGTTAAGTATAAATTAAACTAAGTTTTTTACAGTTGTCGTGTATAAATAGTAAATAGTATAATTAATACAAAGTACATTTATTTTGGTAAAAGGGCAATTGGGAGGGGGATTACTCAAAACCCCCTTGTCTACGCCATTGGCTATAGCCTATAAGTTATAACAATATTATACGTATCCATTTCTGGTTGGAATATATAGATTAATACCTCGTCCTGATAATCGTTGGTTCCTTCTCTCAAATATTTTCATTTATAGTCTTCGAAATATCCTATTGTGAGCATTGCTGGGAGGTTTGTTTTTTGGAATACGTATTTACATTATTATTACCAGGTCACTACTTGTCTCATTTTAACTCTCAACCCTATTATACAATTCCTGTACTGCTACTACCCCAGGGTTAATGATTGTGGTTTTACACACCACATTCTGCCTCATAAAGGAAGCTTAATTTATTGTTCGTTCAGGTCTGACATTAGATTATTCTCTTAGTATGTTCACGTCACTTTTACAACAATGCATTCATTCGAATACTGATTTTTAAGTCTACTTAAAAACCATATTTTCAGGCACAAACTCAATTAATTTAAAATCATATTGTAATTAGTGTCTTGTGACAAATGTACTATTTCAAAAGAAAACCATCCATGTAGACTTTAAATAGTTAAGCACATATTTCAGTTTTGATGCGACTTCATGAACATTTCTCAAGAGTAGTTTCTTAGTAAATAAATTGTATGTACTAAGGATATAATCCTGTTATGTGTGTACCAGATATATATTTTATAATTATATGTAATATTTAGTCAAAAATGCTTATTAAATACAGACAATTTTTTCAAATTCTTATACATAAATAATAGTAGAAACTATCAATTTCAAATAACCGCAAATCTCATAACATGAGAGATAAAATATTATCTTTAAAGTTTAAACCTATTATCATGGACTGTTATCCATATACTGAAAACATAGAGTTCAAAAATTGTATGAATTTCTGTTTATACTATACATTAACATTAAAAAAAAAAATAAATTTTCTCAATAGCTTATAGTATGACAAGGCGTCTCTCATTTCTAAAATAAAAGTTTTTTATTTCCAAAGAACACCTCAGATGGCATAAAATATGTAGGAATTTGAGAACCAATATGGGCTTTAGAGATTTCTAAAAATTTTAACTTTTGAGTTGTTTAAGGGAAAAATGGGATGAGCTCGCTCGATGAATCACCATGCTTTAGCTTAGACTGTTGTGGATCCCTGGTATTATCCTAAAAGATACTGTCCAATAATATTATATTATATTACAATATATATACCTAGGTAGGTAGTAAGTAATTGATAGTTTTTGAGCAATCATTGGTAATTTTACTATTTTAAATAATATCATTATTATATTGGTAATAATTTGTAAGATTCAGAACAGTGGTTTTTATGGATATACATATATAATTTTTCCAAACGCATATACAATAAATTGTGATGACATGATGACGACGACGACGCCGGAGGGGAGCCGCTTTGTCTGGCAAAATTCCCGGACCTCGCAAAATCATAGGAGTGGCGCCCGGGAAATGACGATTTTGCTAAATTCTCCATATATACAATCTACGGACTTCTACGACTATTGCACAGCTTACGGCTATATTGTAAAACAGTAAGACTCGTGTGTTTTGACGTTCGTGATGTGTATAATATAATTATTAAACTAATCCATAGCTGCTGTGGCGCCGTGAGCTATTTATATTATGTATAACAATATAATATATATAATATACTTTATCGTGTTGTTACAGTGGCGTGGCGACAAGATTTTTATGTAGGGGCGAATACATTTTTTTGGTACCCAGTTATAGGTTTATAGGTATCCAATTATATATATATTTTGTTCATGGTGATCTTACTGTTCTTAGTGTTCATACCTATTCAATATCACCACTGGGTGACCTAAACACCCACCCACCCTTGAATTTTACTAGGGGCGGTTGCCCCAAAAAATATCCTTCTCCACGCCATTGTGTTGTTATGATTATTGTGACCGTCAAATTGTAAGAATCTGATGACAGCTGCAGTCACTGCCCAGCGAGAATATATTTAATAAGTACACGTTGTCAATTTTATGACATTATTTTATATTGTTAAAGTCAGTTTGTGACTAACACAGTAAAACTTAAAAATTACTTCAGTGCCACTGGGATCAATTGTATAATATAATATAAGTGGCGTGTAACGCACGTACGGTGAAGTGACTTATTGCAGTATAATAATAACGAGAGGCCGAGATTTTTATGTCGAAAATAACATTAAATGTACCTATATAAGCACACCAAAATATAAGTATAAAAGTATGTCGGTAATATACGTCTGACTACAGCATTATAGAGCTCACATCGCAGAAAATGTGCAAACTGTTTTTGAAACTTATATTATTTTATTATAAAAATCGATGATACCTAATAACATGATTATTACGAAGTAAGAAATTTAGGTTAAAATCAATAGTTTATTATCAACTAAACAATTTTATGATAAATAGTATTAATTTGGTAGAATGTTCTATCATAGAGGTCCATTATTATCATCGCATAGACGTGCGGCTGTGTACTTCCAATTTAAATGACATATTTCGTATGACTATAATATTCTGACAAAGATGGATATAATTTACTATATTATGTCTGTGCTCCTACTATAGTAGTAGTATATATAGTATACCACTTGCAATTTAATAATATATAATAATTTAATAATAAAATGAGATGTACTTATACTACATCTAAAAATTAATTACAACATTTTTTTTTAAAAACATTCATCAATAAAATGTATTAAATGTATGATTAAAATGCACATAAAGTAAAATAAAATAAAATTTGCTTATTGTTATTTTCTATACTTTGTATGTAAATGAATAATATTTCAGTTAGCAATCAAATATTTTGTAAGAACCAGGAACATTATAATTATTCATCGTCTAATTGTTAAAACAATTAGTACATCGATTAAGATAACTGCCAGATACGTACATTTTGCAAATAATAATACATCTATGCCTCTGGTTCTAATAATAATTTTACGAATATTTGTATTCATAACTTGTACACAAGATTAGAATGTTCCTATGAAATATGAACGCACACTGAAAACAACTGTAGGTACTGCTGTTGAATTTCGACAGTAAATTCATTATTATTTTTTTAAATAATACTTTACCTATACATCGGTAGATACTAGACGTATACCTATTCAACGGTCTCGTCGCTACTTATTATTTAATAGAGCACAAAAATATCATATCGGACACGTATCGGTATTATATATAGTGCAGTATGTCATGACTGATGTGATCTCAGTAGTAGTTTATCAGGTAAATTCCAACCAAAAATTTAAATTAAAAGTGTGACTCAGCTTACATAAAAATATGACATTTCGTTTTCGGTCGAGGCCAAATAACCAAAATTCATATTTCGATGTGGTGAAAGTTATAGTATGTTGATTTATTATTGTTTTGCCTACATTATACGTATATTTTTATATATACTTATCTTGGAGGCGCAAATCATTAGTACTAAAATTGGCGCAAAATACCATCAGCTCCTAATATTACGATGAGTTTCTACATTTAAAAATAAAGAAAAGATTCTGATTTGGCGATCGATGTAACACTCTGCAATGTCCAGGCACCCTAAATTTCGTGTCGACGGAGGTATATAGGTCACGTAGTCATAGAGCCCGGGCCGCAGCATCGACGGGTTTGATATAACGTGCAAAAAAACTTTTCCCCGAAAAGTTTGTCATATTTTTGAAAATTCAATAATATTGCAAATCTCTACGAACGTCATTCGGGACATTATCAATAATAATAGACTCCGAGTACGACAATAGGTACTGTCCCTACACTCGCTCAAAACTTTACAATAGTGGTTTTCAAACTTTTACTATACATGGCACACCGTACACTTCAATACATTTTCGCTGCACACTGACCTTTTTTTAGACGAAACGTCCAGGTTGGTGGCGACGGATATAATACTGCCTGGGGTCTTATAATATTACTTATACATTTTATAATTCAATAGTTATCTGAGATTACTTATCTCAATCACTTTATTCCTACAAACTGTCGATTAATTAATATATAAATATATATCAAATCCATAGCGATTGAAAGCATTTATTTTCTTATATCGCAATTCAATGCAATCGGTAATTTATGGAAAAACCGCTGCACACCTATTGGATACTTGTGGCACACCAGTGTGCCGTGGCACCCAGTTTGAAAACCACTGCTTTACACTTTACAAAACCATCATATAACACCTAAGTGTTATGCACTAAAAACGACCTACTAAATATGGATTTTTTTTTTCCATAAATTATACATTTATATATGAATATACCATCATAACGGTTACCTAACCAATTACCAAAAATGTTTTCTGACACATAAGAAGTATAAAAAGTGAATAAGTGGATGTCACTCTGCTGTACGCCTGTACACTATAGGTTACAACTTTACAAGCTGGTAAATGTTATATAACGGATTGTATTAAACTTGAATTCAATGATAAAATATCATTGTATAAGAAAAAAGATTCTGAGCGGAGATCGTTTATCAGTATGGATAACTTTTATTGTTATTATTTATTATAGCTTGTAAGTTGAATTAATGTTTTGATACTATAATATTTTATTCGTTTCAGTGATGAAAAACAATAAGCCTTAGAAATTAAAATCCTGTTTTTCGTAATTTGTCGGTAGTTTTTCCCGTGGCATTAAATAACTATTGAAAAAAAGCGAAAAATGACCTCTTTCAAGTACCATATTGATCCAATTTGCTAAAAGATAAGATACTATATGTTGAAATAAAATCACTGCTTCTATAGTAGACATTCTGTATATAGGATAAAAAAAAATAAAAACCATTGTAAAACCACTAGCTCTCAGAATCTAAAAAAACGTAATTAAATCAGAGTTGTGAACATAACAAAGTACAAGAAGTGAACCATATCTGTATGTTTAAATATGAAGTGTAATATTTATGTATTATTAAAATGCAAATCATTCGTAAATTAACCTCACACGATAAATCTATAGTATACACCTATAACAAATTGTAATTCATATTTTTTAAACACCAAACAATAATGTTTAAGTATGTGTAAACCATTCGAATACGCACTGCGGCTAACATTTTGGTGAGAAATTAATGTAAAATATTAAAATATCTATTATGGAATGTGCATTCGTCTCGTGTTGACATCAGACAACGCCTTATGATTACTCACAGGCCACGGCACTCTGTGACGTGCAGCATTTACGTAGAAAGCAGAGAGCCGAAATCGGAAGCTTTACATCGAATTCCCGTCAATAAAATATATAAAGGAGACGGAGGAGCGAAAAAGGAAAATAAGAACATACCACCTTGTCAATATTTGGTCGACGGGTCGTGTGGGTGTTATGTATTCGCACAATGTGCGAGAAAAATATTTAATAAAAGACTGCCTTGAGCAGAGTGGCACATAGGTACGTGTATTATTGTTGTGTGACATGCGACTGTATACACGAACATTCGTGTTTATTCGTAAAGAGTTCATTATTATTTACGAAAATATATTGTAATGTAGAAATCGTCTAATGTTATTGTTACTAATGACTTGTACTGTGACTTGACTGTAATGACTTTTCTAATATTTCTCATACTATTAATATTAAACCCATATTCCGGATAGGTATTCAAAATTATTATACTTTTCGGTACCTAAATTATCTAGAAGCGATACCTTTATTTTTTCTTATCAAAAATCAAGAACCGAACAGGAACAGTTTAAACATTTTTGAAGAACCTTAACCGGAACCGATACCGATACATTTAAAAGGTCCCGGGCTTAGACACTATTATAAGAATAATGAGGGTCCATTATTATTTATTTGATATAGGTATAAGTTTAATACTATTTATAAAGTACGGTTTTTTACAATTTATAATTAATTAATGGTTGATTGTCCAAACTCAAGATTACACCAAACTACTAATAATATTAATTATCCATGAAAATTGTTTTCTTCTATGTAATGTGAACATTTGGTATATCTGATAAATAATGTAACAAACCAAAACTAACTCATAAATTTGTCCCTCAAGACATTTTTTTTCTATAAAATATCGTCATTACTCAATAGCTATTGTTGATACTGACACAATACTAGTCTTAAAATACTTTGAATTAGTATTCAAACATATTTATGATTATACATTTTAATTTTATGAAAATGTCTTTAAAATTGCCTATACTAAACCCCTTAAATATCGGGTGTTAGGCTCTTAAGGCCACCAAATAATATGATGAGAAAAATATGTGGATCAAATATTTAATTTCCAACTGACAATTTTTCTGTGAACAAAATTGTGAAAGTTGAATATGGGTCATCTTAAGTGTCTCGATTACACCACTTAATACGTACAAATGTATACACAAAATATATGACACGTACCTATAATATTATTATTACACCAGAAAGGTCCATCAATATAATAAGTAAAACGCTAATATAAGTTATAAGTTATAACTATAAATACCACATTTGTATAGAATATAGATCAATACATTTTGAAAAGATGTTTTTATGAAATATAAAATATATACACCGTGATATATTTTCTTAATACTCGTTAGTCTTAAGATATTATGCTTTTACAAAAATAAAATTAATTTTTGTATAGTGTCTAGTTACCTATATTATGTATTTATGATTTAAGTGTTAAAACTTAAAACTTGGACAATAATATGACAACAAGAATAACAATGTAAATAACCTTTTAATGTGTTAAATTAGTAAAAAAAAATCATAAAAACATGTTTCATAAAAAAATCTAACAAATGGAAACAATTTATAAGATATACATATCTAAGGAAGCGCAGTAGTGCCACATAGAAAATAATATTTGTTACAATTTCAACTTCAAAACTAAAAATGTTGACTAATCAACTCGGAATTTCGAATTAAGAACTCAGAATTTTGACTTTCATCTTCAAAATTTCGAATAATTAACTCAAAATTTCAACCTAACAATACGAAATGCTGGGAATTTTTTAATACGTTATGAGCTTACAAATTCCAGAAGTCTTTAGAATTCACCTTAGTCACTGTATTCACTATATTCAATAAAAAAAACCTTGATTGAATAAAACAAATCTTAATAAAAAGTATAATTATTATATTTAATCAAAAAGTATATTCAGTAATTTTTTTTTTTTTTTATTAAATACAGATTTTTGTATTTAATTTAGATTTTAAGGGTTTTTCATCAAATAGGTATACATTTTTTTCTTCTGTTTAGATTTTTTTATTAAATATAGACTTATTTTATCAAATATGGATTTTTCATAATTTGGATTTCAGTACAAAAAAAAACCATGTAGAATAAAAAACTATTCAAAAAATCTAAATTAAATACAAAAATCTGTATTTAATAAAAAATATAAATATAATAAAGTACTATATTTGATAAAAAAATTTCTATCAATATTTGTTTGATTTTTTTCAATTCTGAGTTCTTAAATCGAAATTCCTAGTGGACAAGTCAAAATTTCTAGTTTTGAAGTCGAAATTGTAACAAATATTATTTTGTATGTGGCTCTACTGCACTTCCGTACGTCATATCAATACAATAAAGCATACATCTCTATATTATTTTCTACAGTGTTCTACATAAAAATGTATCACACTTTATTACCGCTTATGTATACCAACGATGACTTATTAAAACTTAATACATTTTTTTCATTTATTATAATATAGATACTATTTTTTTTTTAAAGAACTTTGTTATTTATTGTTCAAATAGTAGATAATACATTCCTAAAGTATGTCATTATACTGTATAAAATGTTCTCTAACGTATAAATATTCATTTTTATGCAAAATTAAATTGTATAATATGTATATTTGTATTTTGTTGACTTGTTGTGAAATGAAACGTTGAGAAATCTCACATGAATGATACTGCACAGCTTTAGTAAACATATGGAAACATAAAAGACCCGTTATCTACTTATAACAGTATAATCTCATAACAAAATTACTATTATTTGAAATTTATGAGGGAAGAAATATCTCATTGTATATAATAATGCGTTCAATCGATACTGATAGGTACCTTTTAATGGTATGATAAAATATATTAATCTGATTAATATGGTAATCCTAAGTAAATTATTGGAAAATAAACCAAAAATATGCCTTAAAGCTTATAGGCTATAAATATAAAAGTTCTGAATTATCTAAAATTAAAAAAGTTTTGTTTTTTATACAGAATTCTAGAGTGGGTAGATACGGAAATTTTACCATGAAACAATATTTATAACAAAGTTATACAAAATCAACTTTTAAAAAATGTATACAGATTAACCCTATTTTTATAGTTACCAATGTTATTATATTATTGAGAATTTCTTAGCACCATTCCCTTTCCGCTTTTGACTTTAAACGTCCACCAATAACTTTCCACACATTTGCCAACAATTAGCGACGCTCGTTTATAGGAACTACCAATCGCCAACATTTTCTTATGATATAGATTTCTCTTAAATTTGGAGAGACAAGGAGATTTTGAAATTCGTGAATGATATATAGATTATTTATTGTTGTGTCGTTTTCTGAAATAAACTATGCAGTGAAATATATACCTAAACACTGATTTTAAAAAAATTTTTATCAGACCTTATCTTTTTTAGCTATTAATCATTTATGTAAACATAACCATTTAGTATAAGTACTTAAATATTTATATTGAAAATTACAATTATTTATTTATTTTAGTTTAACGATTAGGTAATAACTAATATTAAATTGTATTAATAATACTTAACCTGTTTTATTATTTATGATTATTTGTATATTCACTCCACTCAGCTCTTTGTAACTTTAAATACTTTTAAACACTAACTACCTACTATTACTAACTCATTCTACTCATTTAAAACTAGGTTGTACAAAACGAAAAATTCAATAATTATTTTGTATTTGGGTATTAGATTTAAAATGTATATTGTCAATGAGAAATATAAATAACTTATAACGATAAAAACCTTAATATCTTTATTCAAAAATTATATTTTGAAATCACATACAATTATGAAAAATAAATATTCAAAAGTAAATATTTTTCGATATAAAACGTGTAGAAATTTAAATTATATTATTGATTATTTTATTATTAATATTATATTGATGTTATTGAAATGTAATTATATTATGTTGGTACATACGACATTCGAAAGATCAATAGTAAATTGTTTGTGATAGAAAAAGTGATATTTATAAATTATAATACTGGAAAAATGAAACCGTATAATTTTAACTAAAATTATGTTAGTGGTACTTCTCGCTATATTTTTGTGGGTCGTCAGACACAAGCATATTCATATAACAAGCGCCGAGGCCGCCCAAAATGCAGTTTTTACGGTTGTTTACCGTCTAGGTAATGTAATTATTAAGACGGCAAATGTCGGGCATGTTTCACATTATTTATAGCAGAGGTGACTACCCCAAAACTCGTTATCCAACGCTAATATTGACTTCGACCTCGATATTCGGTGATGAGTATACCTAAATAAATTATTGTTACGATCCTGCAGTCTCCAGAACATGACCTGCCATAACCGCGATACTGTTTGAAACGGTCCATTTTGTGACGACCGTAGTTATTTGTTTTATCCATCATAAAAACAGATAACTAGTTACATATTCGATAATCGATAGTAATATTATTATTATTATTGTTAGGGTTACCTATACGATTTCATGAAATTCATTTTTTTAATGAAAAAAAAAAGTGTTGTAGATTTTATAAGTACCTAGAGTATATAATATAAGGAGCGATCAATTTAACATAAGACATGAACACTATCTCATCCGGAAAACACTATCGTTTTTGAAAATATTTCATCTTTATAATAAAGTATAAACCACATAAATAATTAATAATTTTTACTCATTTTTTGTATCATTATCAGTTTTTAACTTTTAACTTTTTTGAACATCAATATAAATTTTTTATTTTATATTCAGAAGCAGAATACTTTCTTTTTTTCGGTGTATTTTCATATATTATAAATATTGACTTTCGGACGAGTAAATAGTTAGTTATGAGTAGGTATTTAAAGTTCTGATGAGTGGAGTAGGTAGCAGACTTGGGTAGTATTCCGAATACAGTATTCGGAATACTATATTCGGAATACTTTTTAAGTATTCTGAATACTTTTTAAATACTTTTTTTGAAAGTATTCAATACGGTATTTTGAATACTTTTTACGAGTATTCGGAGTACAGTATTCGGAATACTTATTTTTTTTTATATAGGTATAATCTAATATATTACTAATTATTACTTATTAGTTATTAACTATATTAATTTGAATATAATTTATAACTAATAGGTAGCCAGATATTTGTGTATTATCGAGATTATAATAATGTTCATTTATAAACAAAGAATTAAAAAAAAATAATATTTTTGATATTGAAATCTAAATCTACTAAAAAAAATATTCGAAAAATATTTGGAATACTTTTTGTGAAGTATTCCAAATACTTAGGAATATTATTATCATAAAGTATTCGAATACATACTCTGAATACTTTTTTTTAAGTATTCGGAAAATGTATTTAAAATACTTTTAAAAAGTATTTTACCCAAGTCTGGTAGGTAGTGAATGAACATTTTGAGCGGTCCTGTACCACTCCACTCCACACATCTAAACTTTAAATACTTATAACTCATAAACAGGTTTGGGAGTTCATATGGCACTTAAAATTGCATAAATGTGCACTATGAATTATAATATTTCCTTAATATCGCTAAATATCAGGGCTTGAATTTGAAAAAAAAAATTAATTTTATGTTATTTACAATTAAAACGTTCTACAAGTTTTGCGTTAATCGTTATTTAGAATAGTGTTAATATATATTAAATGTATTAATAACAACTAATGTGGCCGTTAATGACCCGAATATGGATTAATAATATAATCAATTTCTAATGTCTGTGTATGAAACAAATATTTCTACCTGGGACGGAGTGGCCGAGTGGTCTAAGGTGTCGGCTGCAACGCAGCCGACCCGAGTTAGATTCCTTGGCCACGGGTGGCATTTTTCTTCGGACAAGTCATGGTGTCCGGGGAACAAGTGCCGCCATCCCCCACCCGGGAATGGCAGATACCTACGGGTGCCCAATCAAAAATTCTGCCAAACACAACACACACGTGTAAAAACCCTACCATTACAAACCCTACTACCTACAATAATAAAACCACACAATCAGCTAATAGCTATAGTCACCATATACCGTATAATAGTACGACGTTATGAACTGCGAGGCCAAAATCGGTCCTCTTATTTATTCTATATAATATTTACTTCGAAAATTAAATTAACAATATTCTAAAAAAACGTTTACTAAAATAAAATCTCATAAAATATGAAAAATTTTGATTCAAAAACAGGCAAAAATGCAAGCCATCTCAACAACTCTAAAAATAGCACTAAAATCTAAAAATATCCTAAATCTTGCAAAGTAAAATGTTTGATTTGAGTTCTCGATATCATGGAGCACGTTTTTAGCTTACTCTGCTATTATTTTAGCATTTCATAATAAATATGCAAATGCTATAATATCCCAACCCTGCTCATAATACTTACACGTCCAAAATTTTATTATAATGAATCGAAGTACTCGAAACCATATTCAGTTTTTGAATAGAATTAGAAATAATACCAATTTTATCATTCAAAAATAAAAACTATTAAAGAATAGGTACCTATATTTTTTTGGAAAAACGTTTTTTTAAATACTAAAAACCTCGTAAATTCATACCAAAGCATGACTTATAACATCATAAGTCATAACTAGGTTAAGGATTTTTTTGACTTCTACATATTTTTTCGTGCACATTGCAGTCCAAGTTATAAATTCATTTTGTACGACATAGAATCAGATACGTTAAATTTTACTTTGCATATTTTTGCATATTTAGGGCTTAATGAGAATAAATTCATATTATTAAGAAAACGCACGTTATTATTTTTTTGACATGTCAAAAGATTTAATTTTGTCAATTATGATGTAACTTTGATTAGAACGTTGTGTCGCTGAAATAAACTACGTAAGCTAATCGAATTTAGGTTGACTCGATTTTGACAGTTTGGAACAATGTTGAATTGTGACAACATAATATTATAAGAAAAAGTTAAAAGAAATCCTCAATTCTTTATTGTGACATAAACGTAGTGGTTTATATGTTTTGTTTTTTTTTTTTTTTATTTCTGATTTTCTTAATTTTCTGATTTCATTTCTAGTTCCTATAATATAATATTTTCTGATTACTTAAGCCAATTTAAAGTGGTGTGTGAAAGACAACATATATTTTTAATGTTGTATTATTGTGCTTCCGTTCAAGCTTTCTATATTGTTTTTATAAGCTCAGCCAAATGGTAGTGAATAATACCTACTAGTTCGATATTTTATATTATTATGTATGCACAACAATTTTCTGATAAATATTTTGCTCCATAATATGATATTTCAAAATCAGGTTATATTAAGGTTTTATAATTTTATTTTTAAAAAACTGACTATGAAGAAAACCGAAATCAAATTCGATCGCAGGTCAATATTACAAAGGGAAAATAAGTTACCACTCTTCTGAACAGTAAGGCGTTGAGTGTATCTCGTTATGGAGGTGTTAGTCACTATAATGTACATACCTATGTGTTGGATTAGAATTCAGACCATTGCACCCGAAAAACGATTCTGAGCGAAGATGGTCGACAGCCTTTATTACGAAGTATTTATTATGATATGATGTTATGTGTGTATTCGTTATAGATTTTTGCTATTAGTAATAGGTGGGTACGGTAGGTTGAATTACTTTTTTCTGAAAACATTGCATTTGAAAATGTCATTGTTGTGTATAAAATATAATAATATACTTTAAAAGTTTCAACTACTCACGAATAATGATTTTAAATCACACCAAAATATCTAAAATAATTTATCTTCGTTTAAATATCTAATTTTATCCAAATTTGAAATAAAAATGTCCATAAAAAAAATTGTTTTCATATAATTTTAAATTGTCTCGATACATGATGAATAACTTACCAGATATCTTGTTTACATCTAAAGTTTTTTGAACTATTGACATTTTTATCGACAATGATTTGAAAAAGACTAATAAAAATGGACATTTTCTTATGGCTACAAATAGCTCCAAAATAATTAATGTATTTTGAAAATTGTATGCTGTATAGAAAATGCTATTTAACTACAATTATTTATTTTTAGAATTACACCAAAAAACAAAATAGTTTTTTCAAAAACTGGTTTTGTGTAAAAAAACCTTTGTTTTTCTTTACGTTTTTGAAAACTACTAGAAAATTTCAATTATAACCTCTTGAATGCATCAACTGGATTAACTTTTCCTCCAGAAAAGTTACTGAAGTTTAAATTCGAAGCATGATTTCGACTACCTATACTCATCGACCATCGTATACAGACAAAAATAAAAAAAAACTAACACACTTCATTGTAAAATCAATACAGTCATCGCTACGCACAGAATCTAAAATACTATCAGTACAAAATGTACATAATATTATAATAAAAGTACCTAATGGAACAGTTATTATTTACTGCGGTCAAACGTCATGTACACTCAAATAACCAAAAGGTTAATGATCGACCATCATAATATTATACGTACCTACTCTATCATCGTCAACCTTATAATAGATACAGATATCGATATTTTTAAATTAATTTAAATATTTAGATTGGTTATAGTTAGGTACAACTGTATACCGATGACCCTGCTGAGTTCGATATAGAATAATGTACATTAATTTCTAGACATGTCATGTAGATGCGGGCAGGCTTTGTATGCATTAATAGTTAAATCAATAATAGTAGGTACCCAATATTAGTAGACATACTGTGATACAAAATGTTTTTCAAGAATATGAAATAGAAAAAAGTTGTTATTGACGGGGACGTGATGAAACTTCCCGTATGTAGCTGTATGTACAAGGTGATACTTATGAGCCCGACGTTGGAAACCTTTATGATGTCAAGGGCCAAAAAAATAAATATACATTTTGTACTGGCCACAATTCGAATAGAACTTATTTTATTTCAAACAAAAATGAATTGTCATATTAAATTTAGCTTATTTAAGTTCATATATATATATATATATATATTACCTAATTTAACGAAGTATTTACAGACAAATAACGTTTTAATCCACCGTTTCTAGTCATTTACCATCTTAGTTCTTGGTTTATGTACAAATTATATATTTTCATCTCAGGCCACATAAAATGTGAGACATTGAGATCACACGCGGGCTTAAATAATTTAATCACTGATTCCTTCGTAAATATTAAAACGTTTTCATAAATATTTTTTTTAGATAATTTGATGTCATTACAATGCAATATACTCGTAATATTATTTGGAAAATAATTCTTTATGAAAGTATATTATATTTCTGTTGTAAATATTGTAAGACAATAACCTTAGTTGTTGAGGCTCAAATAAAAAAGGAAATAAATATTTGAAAAAAATTATATTTTTTATACATTTAAGTTGTAATCGTTATATAAATAATTTTTTAAGATTTCACATTTTTGAATGACAGTATTATTTTTTATTTCATATTATTAAATGTTTACATTTTAATTGTTAATATTTTATATTTTTTAATTGTGTTTAAATTATTAGTATTTGTGTGTCTGAATGTTTGACCAATTGTAATAGTTGGATATATTATTATTTTTCATTATTGAATGTACCACATATCAATAATATATAATATACAGTAGAATCTGCTTAAAGGGGACGCCACTTAAAGGGGACACCTGCTTAATGGGGACATAAATGACAGTCCCGAATGAATGTATTGTATGTAAAATTCTTCGGTTAATCGGGACAGTCGGAATAATGGGGAAAAATAGGTGTCCCAATTAAGCGGATTCGACTGAATATATAAATCTAATTTCAAACCTGTAGTTATTTAGCTATATTTTTCAAATTTTAAGTTTTTAATTATTTAAAGTTCAAATTAGTTGAGTAGTTGACCAACATTTTGCTTTGTGCATAAAATAGGGTACACTCGACTCCACTAATCAAAACCTAATAGATATTCATAACTATAATTATAACAACTTTCTTGAAATGCATTTATTATATTTAAAAATTTTCAGGAAACTATTTTGATTTGATATATCAAACTTAAAAAATGTTTGAAAAAATATTTTAACTTTTCGAAAATGAATACCTTTCAAGAAATAGATTTGATGTTTCTGTCCTTCAATCGTGAAACATTGTAAACACTATAAATTTTGCTGCCATCAGTAGGTGCAATAGATGTAGTGATGCGATTAAGATTCTGAGAACTGATGCAAATTCAGCATAAAGTGTACATATGATCGGTGTCGGGTCAAAAAATCGATTCAAAATGCAAGCCGGAGATCGGTAAAACCTAAAGTTATAAATAATTTAATATTAAAAACTACCTACATTGTATATTCAAATTAATTTTGTTTTTTATATTTCTTTCAGCAGACCACGTTTTGAGTCAATCACCTCTAGACTATCATATTATATTACAATTAAAATGTTTAATTTTTAATACAAATTTAGTCATTTAATCACATCATTACACCAAACTTTTAGTTCATCTAAAATGCATAGTTAGATCTTATTTGACAAAAATAATTTACTGTAGTTATGAATAATTCGTTATTTAATAATAATAATAATTTGAATAATAATTTATCATACGTTATAATATACCTACTTTTGTTTTCATCAATCAGATAGTAAACAATGCATCAATTAAAATGTAAAAATAATTGAATTCATATTATGAACATTTTAATAATTTCTTACACGCAGTCAAATATCAATATTCAATTTAATTGTTAAAAACATCTATAATATTTTCATTATATGTCTTTCACATATCTCAACCATGTACAACTAATATTGTTTATGTTATTTGTCCGTAACTGGGTTAAGTTATAGGTAATATCTAATTAGGTCCTTCTAACTCAATTATGAAACTCTCCACTCGTGGTCTATAATTGGTCTATATATAGTATATACAATATTCATATTATATATATATTATGTATAATATATAGGTCTAGATATGGTAATAACTAGGGCACGGATGATGTTGCATTTGCAACTTTTTTTCTACTTTTTCAATTAATTGCTAAGTAAGTTTTAAATACGTTTCATGTAAGTACGAATTCAAACCTAAAAGTTTTAAGTGCAATTTTTTGCAATTTTTGGGATTTTTTCAATTTTATTGCAATTTTGTCGAATTTACTCATTTATACAACTATTTTAGCCATATTAAAACTTATATATGACTTAAAAACATTATTAAAATCAATGATATACTAACTGGACAAAGAAAATCGTTCGATGGTTTACCCGAAGACTTAACAGTAAGCGATTTATCTT
The DNA here is from genome assembly GCA_949089665.1 of Macrosiphum euphorbiae. Classification (NCBI taxonomy): domain Eukaryota; kingdom Metazoa; phylum Arthropoda; class Insecta; order Hemiptera; family Aphididae; genus Macrosiphum; species Macrosiphum euphorbiae. Next base: position 39,400,611 of record CARXXK010000002.1, on the reverse strand, counting down.
AATAAGATAAATCGCTTACTGTTAAATAATATTTTAAATACGCTCCGCTTACATCAACCGACGTAGAATGAAGTTTTTCGAGATATAAGAACTTACTATCTCCAAATCGAAGAGGGTTTGATTTCGAAAATTTAAAACAAACACTTATAGTACAGTGCAATGATGTATAATATAATAAATTTATAATGGCATGATTATAATGTAATGTGGTATATTTTTTTTTGAATTTATGTAGAATTTAGATTATAATTTATAACATAAACTTAAAACATTTATAACCAAACGTTGTTTATTTTTTAGTGCCATTTTAATATTTTAAGTGCAATTTTTGGTATTTTTTAGTGCAAACTGCAATCAATTTTACTATTTTTTTCAGTACGTACAACATCCGTTGCCCTAGTAATAACTATTCAAAGAAATTTGATATATTGCCATGTTTTGGTAGACATTATGGCAGACCTTTAAGTGAATAAGAATTGTTTTAGGTAGGCATCCCGACTCCGTACTTAATATGAGCGTATTTCACTGGATAAAAAATATATATGCATCCTTCAATTTTATTTGCTTAGAACTATTTACTCCGTGTCATTTATTCATAATATTATTTATATACAATATATTTTATGCGCTGTACCAAAATGGTTAAAATGAAATTTGTGTTAAGTATTAAATAATATTATATTAGAAGGTGTCAAAGCCAAGTATTCATAATTTTTCTAGAGTACCTGTCCTAAATATCCAAACAACGTGTAGGTAGTGTTCAAACAAATTTAAGAATAATAATATGTGTTTTCACTTTATCATTTGAATACAGTTACGAGGGAATTCGAATAAATTGCATGAATTTATTTTCGTATATAAATAAATAAAATGAATACTCTCCTAATATTATGGAAGAGTGAGGTTATAATTTATAAATTTAAAAATAAAAAAAACTTTTTCTCTTGATACCTATATTATTTTATTGATGTTCATTAACCAATTTCCAAACTGTATCTTTTTACAAGATTGTTTAGGTTGTATCCTCCATAACATAAATAAATAGCTTAATTTTACAAACCGTTAAATAATAAAAATAGGCTCAAATAGTCTCAATAATATTTTACACTCATCAATCATTATCAATTAAGCGCCGATTACAACCACTTTATAAATACTATAATTCATCTTCGCCTTCGATTTTTTTTTCTTTTAATGAAAATCAATCTTTAACACATTTGCTTGAGTCACATTTTTAATCACATATATCTCTTATTTATTTGCTTATTAATTTGTTATTATTATTTACGGGATAAACCATTGATACATGATTACGATGATCAATTGAGGTTTGTAGTCAGGGGCGGATCTAGGGAGGAGGGTTCAGGAGGTCAGCTGACCCACGGTTAATATTTTCTGATCAAATTAGCCTCTTTTCAGATCTTGGCTAGTTGGACACTTGGATCCTCGAATTAGCACAGTATAAATTAATTTTTTTTGTTTTATATACCCACTACACAAGTATAGATTTCTAATTATAATCTGGTTTTAATAAGTGACCCCTTGAATAGAACTGACTCACAGTTTCCTAACTCTTTATCCTCTCCTGTTTGTAGTATACATTACTTAATATATTTTTCTTTCATATTTCTGAAATTTAATAAAATACATTGCAAATTAAAAGTAGGGTCCATGTCGGCGTTCGATATCGTCACTCTTAAGTCGTCGGCCATACAATTGGTGGCACGTGGAACATAAAAAAAAACAGTGCACTGAATCAAAGGTCGAACACTGAGGTACTTTATTAGGTACCTACATAATACCAGCTTTACAAGGGAAAACTGAATTTCAACTTAATTTAATAACTTTAAGTACCTACTTACGAGAATTCATAGAAAAACTGTCTCCGCGAGAAAATTACTCAAAAAAATCATTTAAGCTACAGAACCATTCAAAGAACAAAATGTATACAGAATAAAGAAGAAAAGATTTTCAATTATAGCGCTTTTATATCAAAAAAAAAGTTATTTTTCCTTTAAAATACATGATTTTTTGTATGTTTTCCACACTTATAAATCTTTTTATTTACTTATTTAAACATGACGGGTGGCAGCACATTTAAGATATAATATGGTATTTGGTATTTATATATAGTAATAATAATATATATATATTATATAAATATTATATAAATAGATACATGATGAAAAAGAAAAACAAATTTTAGTGAAAGCAATATAAAATTAATGACACAGCCATTAAGTTTCATTTTAGTCTCTATCGTATATAAATTTGTTTTCACAACAACTATATTATGTAACTGTAGTCTGAACTCTGAGTGGTTTTTTTCACTTAAAATGGTTTTCTATTATAATTTACGAGTGTGCGGGATCCTTTTAAGTGAACTTATCATCTCCTGCTGACTATACCAAATCATATTTTAGTCTTTGAAAAATTATTGTTGAATCAGACTATTTGACACATTAATGAAAATTAAACATTGGTCATAATAGCTTATTGGATACAATTTATGTTTTAAAAAACCTGATTTAAGTAGCTGATTCTGCAGCAATAGAATGTTGAAAGTTTTGATTCAAGTTAGTTTTAGTTAGTTTTCGAATTAACTTAAGTGATATTTTAAGTAACTTAGTTAAGTGTCCTATGAAATTTTTTATTAAAATCATGTTTATTCATAATATTTAAAACTGTGGTTACGATTTAAACGAAATTAATATATTATTTGTTTGATCTGTTAGATTTTAAATAAAAATAAATAAATTTAACCAGAGTAGCTTAAACGCTAGAAATAAAAATATATTAATTATATTTAAAAGGAGTAAATAGGAACCCCAATATAGCAATATTTATCAAAATATAGTAGGTTTGAAAAAAAAATTAAAACCAAAAAATCTAGTTTTTAAAATAAATTAAGAGTTTAAGATTAGATTTGTTCTAAAAATGTATTGTTATGATGTGGGTTCTATTCAAAAAAACATTACAATTTTTTTTCTTCTAAAATATATTTAAAATTCAACGTTTAAGAATTTTTTACTTTACTTTAGTTTAGACATTTTTCATAATAATTCTTATACACAAACCTTATAAATCCAAATTTTTACTTGTCATCACCCTACAGGATACACACCTATAAGTTTACTACCAGTTGTAGAAAAATTATAGAAAAGTTATTGTAAAATTAATTTAGTTATCAATAAAATCCAAAATATAATACTCCATACACAATCCTGCTTCAGGACGTATCGTAGCTGTATCAGCTATACTGGTTTCTAACTCAGACCCTATTCAAGCTTCAACCGATATGAAAAATCACCTAAACAAAACGACTGGTCAACTAGGTGGATAATCCAAAGAAACCTTGAAATATTCTTCCATGTCAATGATGTACAATGATCTATGTCACACTATTAATTATTTTATTGTTTTTTTTTATATTTTTAAATTAATATTTTTTTTTCTCTTATTAAGATCTTCATAAGTAGGTATTCTTGATCTTTGTAAGAGGTATAACCTCAGTGTGGAGTAATGATAGTAATTTCTTGTATTAATCAATTCTACTTTGTAACTTTCTACCTACTAGTTAATCAATAAATTATTATTATATACCATTAATACTACGAGAAGAAGACATCCCTGTACTTGAACTTCAATTAATAGAGATACTTATTATTCCTCAGGTCAAATATCTAGAAACTGTATTGGACCAACGCCTTACTTGGGGTTCTAAACGCAAAATATTTATAATAGCTTACTTTGTAACCTTAATCTGTTTCACCCTATGTTTAGATCTAAACTATCAATACCCATGACATCCACCCTATACAATTCTTTAACGATGCCCATTTGGATTTACGGTATACACATTTTGGGACAAAAAAATCCTGCATCATAAAACTTGTCCAGTCCATAACCTAATAGCTTCGAGGCTCACTATAGAGTGTAATCAATGACTCTTTCACGAAGACTTAAACATTTATATTGCAGTTGACCAACTGGCCAAATGTTATTACAATATAGGTTTCACTTGAAACTCCTACATTATCGAAATCTTCTAGTTGTTCTTATTTTTAAAATGTTACTCGGATGTTTCTATCTAGGTTACAGATAAACGATATTTTCTAAATGACAGCAGTTATAACCATATTAAAATTACGTGATTTCAACCTACTATGTAGTGAGATTCTATATTTATTATTTCCACTAAACATCGCTTAAATATCTATGGAATATGACTTTGCACACTCTTCCTGATATCCCTCCAAGTTGCCTCAAAAGGAACTGGTGACCCCTCCTAAATCAACAAGTACTTATGATTAAATATACAAACTCTGGCCTGAAGAGTTCTGCCAACAGATGGCTTCTCTCGTCATGTGTTTTTTTTTGTATCCCTGTACTATTACTATAATGCACATTATCCTATTTAATTGATGTGTTAGAATACAGAGATTGTAAGTATTTCCAATAAATAAATAAAAACCAGTAAAACGATCAAGTGTGCATCTGTTTTTATTTCGATGTACGGTTTTTTTTTTATAAACTTTTTTTTTCAGTGTACAAGTTGATTACGTTTATATATTACATAGTACCTAAATGGCCATCATTTATTGTAAACAGAAAGTATATTATGCACAGGCCACAGCAGTTTGATGGAAATCGTGGATAATTACTAGTGTTGTTTGTTTAATTACTGTAGTCTTTGCCCATGTTAGGCGTTATCGCTTATTGTAAATTTTGTTCCATAAAATTATTGCATATTATTATTAAAACAACAATATGTGAATCAATTAACTGTATGCTTGATGTTACGTATAAACGTATCGTCAAACTATAATATACCAGGTGCTCTTGCAGTATACAAGTTAAAAACCAGAATAATACGAACCACACGATATTGTAATAATAATGATTATGATTATCAATAAGAATTAGGTATCATTGTTATAAATTATAATACTAAAGCTATGACGAAGTGCACACAACGCATACATAATAATATAATGGTAAAGTGTTATATTGCGATAAAACGTATAGGTGAAAATATTCTATTTTTTAAGCGCTATATACCTCAGTAATTTTCCATTTTACAAGTTAAGTACCTAATGTACTCGCACAGATATTTCGCATTCCAAATTTCACCTCAACAGCCGTTTCCTGCTGTTAATAAAACCGTAACACCACTCAAGGCGTGAGCATTGCGCCATTGCGTAGACGATTTTAAGTCGGTCGATAAAATTTAACGATCGAGTGTATGGCTTAAATTCGTATATTATTTCGTTTACATGAACACCGTCGTTAAAACATGCCGATGAAAAGTCTCGAAGATCCACGATTCAATATATACATAGTATAATAATCATTGTACGCTGTGCTATATATATTTTATATACCTATATGTTCTCGCCACATTGTGTTACCAATGTTAACGTTAATAATAATAATAATAATTGCTTTTTAGGGTTATAATTATTATCATGTTAGGTATGATGTTTATTTGAGTTTATAATAATTTGCATCGAAATAAAGATATTATGTAATTTACACCACGACAGGTAGCCGAAAATAGTTTTTGTAATTGGCACAAAACTCCGTAGGTACCCATGTACCTAATATATTTTTTCGTTATTACCCTCGTTGGTGGTACGATATACGACTAGCTCGAATGACGATAATAATTTTTCTGATTATTTTAACTAACCGTGCTACCTCATCTGGTAATCGTTAAAAAGTTTTACGTTCAATCCGTCGTAATCGGCTTATAAACATTAAATATTACAATATTATTTTATTATTGTTATTTTATGTGGTGTGAATATGTCAGAAACTAAAATTAAATATTTTGTGTTATTGGTTTCTAATAGGTACATAATATTATCTCATTATTTTAATATTTTATAATCTACTATCGAAATGTATTAGCACGGAAGAATAATTAACCTGTAGTGAGTGTTTTGGTTCTGTAACCACCTATAACAACATAGCCGTTTTTTTCAACACACCCCCCCCCCCCACAAGTTATAAATACATTTAAAATTTAAATACCCTCCCTCTCTTTAAAAAAAATTATGGATCCGTGCCTGAGTAGTAGTTATACAATCAGTATTCAATGTATAGTTATGTTAAACGATAATATTTGTACCTGTAGGCATGCGACGTAAATATCGTAAAATATGTAAGTACAATAAGTAAAATATGTAAGTTACTGGTATTTCTACTAGATACTTAGTTTTACTTATATTATAGGTCAATATTACAAATTATACCTGCATTTTAAAGAATTATGAAGTTGACAGAATAAGATGGTCATATTGCCCAATTGTCACGAAGTCAGAAGTCTAATAACTTAAGAATTCATACCTATTATACAAACGAGCGTTTTAAATTAGTTTACGTCATCGCCATCGCTCGTTTATTAGATTACATATATATATATATATGGATTATGGGTATTAAATTATAGAGATGACCGTTTCACTGTTTTAAGTGTGCTGGTGCCTGTTTTTCAACATTTTAAAAATTCTATAACATTTGGATATTATATTTTATATTTTAGTTTCCAACTTAAATATAATATTTTACCACTATAATATACTGACGATACCTATTTAAGGGGAGGGTTTGATATGGTGTATTATATATATAATATAATATAATTCAATATTGAAAACAATTACTTCACAGGTATAATTCTTAGGCATTGTAGAAATGTCAGATTTTGATAATTATTTTTTCATCTGCGAACGAAGATGATTTCCTATAGGAAGCATTGAACTCCGATTTTTATTTTATTTCTATAATAAAGGTATAATAAAAAAAGCTTAAACTGTATTTTTTTTGATGACATACCTATTATAAAGTTATTTTGGAACACGGATTTCAATGCAGCTTGAGAATATAACCCTCTAATAGCTTAAAAAAAATATCAAATTTTGATGATTCTATAGAACAGGATCATTATTCCCTTAAAGCGTACTTTTGTGGACAAAATTACATTGGCACCAGGCACTTTAACGGTAAACCGGTCCAAATGGATTCCCATTTTAATTACAAATGTTAAATAGTATTTATCACGACCTGTTTAAAAGAAATACCGTATACCTACTATTTAGTATACGTATATTTAATGTTTAAGTTACATGTATTTATAATAGTTCAACAATTCCGCGTTTTACATTTTAAAAGATTTACCGTACAAAGCATCTACAGTTTACAATTTGTCAGTTATCACAACTGCAATCAATTTACAACGAAAATACTAAAATTATCATTGAAAAATGTACTCGCTTATAAGAAATTTAATGAAATACGCAACTCAAATATTTACATTTTTCCATTAAAAAATAAGTAACATAGTAACATATTATAATAATTTTACAATGTAGGTCATCTGTGTAATTTAATACATTTATAAGACTGTTTTTTTAATAACTCCATCAGTTAATGGATTTTATACATAACAAAGGATGCTGTTAAAAATGTTTTTTATTTGATAAAATAATTAAAATAATAATAAAATAGTATATTGTGTGGCAAGGGCGGGAAGTGAGCTATTGGCCCAAGACTGAAATATTGAATCCCCGCACTAGCCACTCATACTATTTTTTTGTCAAGCCTCTGCATTCATCGAACACGGGGAAAGGTAATGCAGGGATCTATACAACAACTAGTCCATAATTATACGACATTTCGTGAAAGAAACGATTTGGTTTTATTTATTTTAAGCGTCACGCATGGAGGTTATATAAATATGATCTTAAGATGTACCCAAAAGCGTATGTTTTATAAAGACCGACGACCGTGGTAAAGATTTCAGTGTCTGTTTGTGCAGGGTATACGCTCATGAAAAGTGTGCTCAGCACTTTTGGGAATTTCCACTTAACCTCCCTGCGCTTTTGCCGATTTCCACTTTACCACCAGGCACTTTTTGGGATTTCCACTTTACAGCCCGGCACTTTTCGGGATTTCCACATTACTGCTGGACGGAAATAGGACGCTTTCGAACGCTTCAACCACTATCGAAAAATAAATTTTCGGTGCAGTCGTGAAGAAAACAAATTTAAGTGTATTATTATTTATTAAGAAATTTTGTAGATTGCTGATTTGAAATGTAATTGCATTATATTATATTATTATACTTAAGCGTAGTGCAGATCATGAAGATTGTTAAATTCATAAAATATCCTAGACGATTTTCTCGTAATAAACTTCCACGGATATTAAAACTTAATAATAAACCACGATTGGCCATATACTGGAAAAAGCATAGTGATTTGTCAAGGTTCCTTAAGCCCACGGTTGGAACATATTATGTATAGGTGCCTACATAAAAAAAAAATACATAATGGGTTGTATTGAGTATAGGTATTTACATAGAAATAAAAATATATAAAATAATAATACGTGGTTTGTACATATTCAAATAAACGAGTTAAAAAGTATTCGAATTTGAATAATTCTTAAAGTATACTCAGAATAAATATACTTAAAAAGTTAAAAAAAAGTATTTGAATACGTATTTTAGAATGTTAATTTTTCCCACTAGTTTTGGTCAGTTTTGTATTTGATAGGTAGATAAATAGGTATAGGTAATAGACCATAAAGAGAATAAATTTAAAAATAATTGTTGTACTTATAGTATATATTTAATATTTAATGACCAAATACATTTGTATTATATTTTAATAACAATACTCTCTCAAGATTTTCATTCCTCATACTTATAACTATACAAATTGTTCAAATTATATTTTTTATACAAAATTTTTTGAATAAAACTAAATTTAAATAATCAAAATAATAAACAATCTCCTATACTCGCTGAATGTAGGATAATAACCATATAACTATATTATTAGTATTTAAAGAAAAATACGAATGTAATTTTGTAATTTTCGTTTTCAATTGGTTTTCAACTTTAGTTACAATATTTAATACTGTTTTTTTGGCCAAGCTATAGCTATATTGATGATTGTGTTTGGTTAATTGTGAATGGTATATTAAAAAAATTATATTTAGTATAAAAATACAATTCACATACTGAAACATTTGTGTGCATTTAATGTCTAAAATACCAACCTATTATCTATTGCTTTTAAATACAAATAAAATTATTTAATTTTTATTTGAGATATCGTTTTTTAAGAAGTATTTTATTGTTTTTATTAAATATTTTGCTTTACATAATATAAAAACAACATTATAGATGCCGCAATGTTTATCATGTGTATAATAAATATTGAAATTAATAGTCTAATTTTATTTACATAAATTTAAGCCACAAACTTGTTAATTATAATAATTGTATTATAACGATAATGGTATGAACTTAGGTATTTATAGATTATTAACTAACTAAAATATTAAATATAATGAATAATTAAAATGTATTATTACCGTTTGTGCATCAGTAATAGATTCTGGTATACAACTGTTGCCTAATGTTAGCTTGTAATATAGTAGTAGTAGCCCTGTTCTGTGAAATAAATTGCTCATTGCTAGTTGAAGGTTGATTATAATTTTGAAGTTCGGTATATTATTTGGCATTCACCACAGATAACACAGATAAGGTATGGTTATCTGGTACAAATTAAATACTTGACTAATATTCAAAAGGTTAATAATATTAGTAAAATTGTTTAAATATTTTGGTAAAATAAATAATATTTGATATCGTCTGCGGCGCTGGCGGTCGCGGGTTCGATCCTCTCGACCACTGGGCGGTATTTTTCTCCTTGCAAGTCACGGTGTCCGGAGAACAAGTGCCGCCATCCCCCACTCCGGGGCATGGCAGAAACCTACGGGTGCCCCATTCAAAATTCTGCCAAACCCAACACACACGTGTTCCTCCCCCTACCGACATAACAACACACAAATAAACCACTACAGCTAATGGCCATAGTTGCCGAAGCTTAAGATCAATAAAAAAAAAAAAAAATATTTGATATTTATACAATTATAAAGAAGTAATAAACTAATAGGTACCTTTATCAGAACTCTCTATAAATTGTTGGTACTTTTTATTCTTGGCCAAACTATCAACTTCAGACAGTTGATAATCAACTTTCCGATGCCAGGTTAGGTATGCTGAAAACGATGAGGAAGTCTGAATATGGTGGTCAGACTTATTTTAAAGTTATAGCTATATAATTGAAATTGTTGGTATTATCAGATACTTGCCGTGGTAACTTGCTCGCTGCTCTTGCTCCGACAAATGAAATCGAAAACATCTATTGACTTGTTATGTAAAACCACCATGGGTTTGTGTCAGAATTAATTTTGCACCATAATTTTTAAAACATTAACCTAGGTTTCAAAAAAAAAAAATTTAATTCGTCATAAGCGTGGTAAACTATAAGCTTTGTACTTGAAACAATGAAAATCGTGAACTTAGTATAATAGGCTATACCATAAAAACTAATAGTTTCAGGTATAAGTTGTACATTAATAATTATTTTGCACCATCGTTCTTAACTGATTGAAAAAAAATTACATACCTACATAATATTTTATATAAGAAGTTAATTAAAAAATTCGGTATTATAAAAAATGTTCAATAATAAATTGTTAAAATATAATATACAGTTCTAAGTTTAATATATGTTATTTAATATCTATTGGCCATGGCACACAGACATCTAAGATTTTGGCTCTTATGTATGATACGATTTTGGCGCTTTCGTACTATACAACTTTTTCTTTCTTATCTCATTTGGGCGCTTATGTCTTCCACCGGTACGCAGGGCAGTAAAACAAATTGTATCATACGATACAAGAATTTTCTAAAAAATGTTCTACACTTCAGTATCAAACTCGATTTTCAATTAATATCGTGATTTTTTTTTTTCTTAACCTTATTTTTGGTTGCAAAATACATAGTCCATTGCCATTCGCCAGTATCTACAGCTACTCCCGAAAGATATTTTTCAAACTTAAAAAGTTGAAAACTTATCGTATCTCAACTATGAATGAAATTACTTCTATTTAGGAAATATTTATTATACAAGTTATAACCTAACTATATTTTAAATTTGTTTTAAATTTAGGGTAGGCTAAATGGGCTGTTATTTATATATATTCATTGGGATATACCCCTCAATGTGGATTCAATTATTAATGAAAAGTCTTGGCAAATAGATTTTGTTTTGTAATCTCACAATAAAATGTTATTTAATTACAATAAATAGTTAACAGTCTATAAGTTCTGATGTGTTTTTTTATAATACTTAAATATAAATTGTATATCGTTGTAATCATGAATAACTTACTAGGTACCTATTAATAGGTAAATATTAAGAATTTTGAAATTTTTTTTAACATCCTACGAACTTTAACGAACAGGCAACAGCACCTAATAATATAACCACTGGGGGTGGTTCCCGGGTAGGTTAGGTTTTTACTTTATTATTTTTCTTCTTAATGTATACATACGAATGTTTGGTTTTTTTTTTATTCATCGGATTTTAGTATTTTAGTAAGGTAAGGATTTTGTATTAATTGATAGTATTAAACCGTCGTAGGTTGAATTACTAAAAACGACAAATTTGGTATAACTTTATGTAGTACGAAATGCGAAGTTTGCAGTACGAAATTAAAGAGTGTGTAAAGACCTGTAATAACTAGTACCTAACTTCATTTACAGTTTTTTCTTCATTAATTGAAAAATTATTTGATGTTAAATTGGGAAATGGATAGATAATAATTTAAAATACTATAATTATTATAATTGTTATTATTATAAGTCGTTTTTCACAAGTTTTACTTATAGATACAATATTTAAAAGATTATAAAATAAAAATAATGATCGATAAGTCAAATAATACAAATAATTATCAAACAATAGTTAATGAATGTAGGTATACCTACTTGTGACTCTATGTATATGAACTCGGATATTCATATATCATAATGGCCTAAAAAAGGTCAATCGCAAGATGAATTTTAGCCTATTGTGATTTCCTTAAGGATCATATAAATGTAACACATAAATTTTATAATATGGAATGTTCCTCCATTAAGCAATTTATTTTCTTATATTATCTTTTTTAACTCATAAATATTAAAACACGATAGTATTAATTTTTTCTAATAATTAAGTGTAAAGGAAAAAAGAAGCATTGTGATAAGTCGATCACGATAACCTTGAAAAACTCAGAGTTTGATCATAAGTTCATTAAAGAAGGCCACTCGTATCCCTAGTAGATATAAACGTTTCGTAGATCAGCGGTGATTATATCTGAGTGGGTGAGCCATGGTTAATCCCTCCCAATTGAGTTTCTTGTTTTTTATAATGTAACATTATACCCTTATAACCCCTATGCTACTTATAACCCTTATACTAGAAGTTTTAAAATATTTTAAACAATTGAAATTGTTTTTTTTTACTGTGAATTTTGATAAAAAAAAAATTGTAAAGAATATAAATAATAATAAGAGGTTATAATTAGGTAGGGACGTTTATGGGCTTTACCACACAGAACATAATTGTTGTTGTAAACAGGCAATAGCAGATACGGTTTGCAGCTTTTATAACTTAATTTTGAACATAATATTCCCAATAGGTAATACAGTATTACTCATTTGAATATTCAATAAGACTATATTATTTTTTTATAAAAATTATTTAAAATATTAACTATAATATAATATGATGTAATTGTACCAATAATGGCGATGCTTTACGTATAGCCGTATAGGTATAAATTAAATAACATAAATTATATATTTATGTCATATGTCTAATAAAAACATATTATGATAGAATGCCCAAACGTTTAGTAGCAAACTAATATCATGTAAGTAACTTAAATTTACTCCCTATGCTTAATATATTCTGATCAAATATTAAAACGTAACTTTGACGTTATTTACATAAGTTTATAATTTAAATATCTGAATAAATATTTTAAATATTAAATGCCAATAGCTTATAAAATAAGGGTTATTTTAAATTTCCCACTTCCCCTCCCCTTTACAAGTCTGGTATAACCACTAGATTCAGATATTTTATTTTGTTTGATATATAGGTTACTCTATAATACTAATATTATATTATTAATATAACCTCTAGCTGGTACCACTAAATATTTTATAAATAACTACCTATGTGTTTTTGAAATTTCCTTTTTTTCTAATATAATTTACACGCAACACTAACAAAGAGTATTAACCTATTTTTTTCGCTTTAATTTGTCGATGACCCCATATTTTATCGACTTTTAGTTTTTAAATGACAACCTTTATTTTATTATTATAACCTATAGCAGAATACTTTTCATAGTATTTTTATGTATAAATATCAAATATTGATAGAATAATATATTATGTTTCATTTTTTTTAAGTTTATATCAACACAGCTGCCAAAATTCTAAGAAAATATTGTAGAAGCACTCATTTAGCGAGGCACCATTCGACATTTTATTCATCTTAATTCAAATTGACATAGAATAAACATTATATTCATTCAATATTTGACATGTGATGGCGTAATTATGGGGGTGCATGACGGAGCACTTTTACCCCCTGGTATTATGTAGAAGGTGCAAAGATATCCTTTTGCACCTGCAGAAGCTGAACTTTACACCTATGAAAATATAATATTTCATTGATTTGTCAAACTTTTTATAAAAGATTACATAACTGAACAAATCAGGGATCGAAACCGGTGTAACTGGTTTTTCATATTTTATCACCGCAACTGAAACCGAAACCAAAAGCTTTAAAACACCGTTTAATAAACCGTAACTGAAACCTAAAATCTTAAAAAACCTAAACCAAAACCATCAATATTGAAAAACCGTTCTTGAAACCGATTGAAATTTAAAACTAATATCGGTTTCTTCAAATTTTATAAAGTTAATTAATTAATTACCTACCTATATTATTTATAATTCTAGTTAAAACGAGTATTTTTATGCAAAGAAAATATTTCGTTTCGATGATATAACTGATTATGACGAAGTATTAATAGGTAATACGAATATTATTCTATTTACATTTTTTAATACCATTACTATATTCACTGATTCAAAATTATAATACAAATATCACAATAATTGTATATTATATAGGGGCAAAAAAATAACAACTATTGTTATTTCTCGCCCCTATATATGCGGATATGCACGTCTGTATTCTTGTTATTTTATGTATTCGTGTCTATTATTATTTATTAATGTTATTACAATTGTTTCGTATTCGACTGATCTGCGTCCGTACGGACAGTCATCTATTGCTTATGTCATTATCATCATTTTCCTCGGAATCCGTTGAATTAGAAATGTGTTTAAAAAATCTTAAAACGTATATTTGAATCTTAACAGTAAACCTTTTCAAATAACAATATTTTCAATAGTCCAATACTCTTTTTTTGGTATCTATTTAAATTAATATTATGTTCAAATATCATAACCATTACTCACATAACAAGAGTTTTATTATACTGTAAATTGTAATATACTGTGATGTTATTGTAAATTACAATTGAATATTAATATCCACATATTAATCCAAAATAATTTTTAATGAGCGTCTGAAGTTAAAATGTTGACAAATTTTATCAAAATCCCAAAAATTGGTAAATTATTTCGAGTTAGAAAGTTATAAACATTTTCTATTTATATATAAACTTTAAAAATGTAATATAAGATTCTCCTTAAGCTTTCCTACATTAAAAAAAAAAGTTTACTGAAAAGTCAAATTAATTTTTTACAAACTTCTGAAGCTAGACATTGGATATTCACTTGTTAAGTAACAAATTCTCATACAACGATTTTCTTATTTTGTTGTTATTCAAAAACTAATTACCATAAAACTTGAAATTGTCATCGAATGTTTGTTTAGTAATTTTCATAAGTACATGATAAAATTTTCAAAAATTTATCAAAATCTCGAAAATTATCAATTATTATAATAAAAATAATATAAAATGTTCAATTTTTATAGCTAATGATTGAAAATTGAAAACAAAGATTCTCATTAATAGTTCATACTGTAACCAAAAAATCTAAAAAAAATATATAAGCTGTTATTTTTTACAGTCATTTTAAATTCAAATTTGGTCGAAATTACGTATTAAAAGCAAAAATAATGATTTTAGTTATTTAGTTGTAATGTAAAAAAATTATTCATGGGTACATTGAAACTTATTATTATACCTATACAAATATTGAAATATAATAATATGCAAATAATATTAATTCAACTTACTGGCTATTGGATAAAATCACCACTAAACAAATTGTGTTTACCTATGGATTTTTAGTGTTATTCAAATGTCATTGTAACAATATAGTACAAGTCTTGTATGAAATTGTCTACCTTTTTTACTCAACAAATAAAGTTTAATTGACATTCATGGAAAACAAAACTAATAAAATTGGAAACTGAAAATGTCCGTAAACAGTTCAAACAAAGCAAAATATTTTTATTTTACTTAATATTTTATTGTTTATAGAAAATGTGAATATAAACAACCAGTGAATATTGCATGTATATACATACGGTCATTTGTTGTAGAGTTAAACCAAAAATCAAAATTGATTTGGTCGAACACCGATTTTGCGTGAAAACTCATGTTTTTCCTTAATGTTTATGTTGCTTTTCCTGGCGCTTTTGAAAACTATTGGGAATTTATAACTTTGATCTCCCGAATACACCAAATTGATTCACTTTCCTATCGAACAAGATACTGTTGAATAAAAACGAAGCAGTTTTATTGCCCCACACGGCGATGACACAAAAATTTAAATATTTTAAAAATACACATTATTTTAAAAATCAATACATTCATCGCTCCGCTCAGAATCTAAGATATACCTAGTGCACCCGAGCGAAGCGATTGGATTTAAATGAGACTTAATAATTTGTCTTTACGATAATTGGACGAACAAAAGTTGTGCATCTGCTAAAATTTAATGGAATTATGCCAATGTTGACATGAATGCATCAAATATTTAAAAAATGTATTCTGTTTCATACTATAAAACTGAAAATGGGTGTTATTTAAAAATGTATGTGACCTACATACAATATATATACACCCAAAAATAGAGTAAAAAAATATGTTTAATAAATAAATGTTGGGTGTTTAAAAATTATAAAAATTTAATTTCTCAAAGAATAAATGTTTATGAAATGATAATGAGTATCGATAATTCATGTTCAATGCCAACTGTTCGGATAGAATCATTATGTATATAATATATTAAGCACATAATTACGTATCAATAGTACGTGTGGATAATATATAATATTTATTGCACTTTATTACAAATGTAATACTTCGATCAACTTAAAACTACTTTTTTCTACATATTATGGTACTAAATTGGTAATGTGATATTATTTGTGCAAAGGGGCCTACCACATTTTGTATACCAAACTTATTCTCAGCTCTACTATAATTGTACTTACACACAATCCTAGTCACTTATCCTAGATACGAAACTTGTTCGTCCTTCCTGGCTACCACTACTACTAGTCTTGATCCCTTAATCACCGATTATTAGTATATACATAATACATTACAGTTATAACACACGACCCACCAGATGGCCACACTAAATTATGCCAACAAATTTATCACAGTCGTATAGGTACAAACGTACTCCACGTACTGTTTTTTGTGATTGGCACATATTTTTACTATAGAAAAAGAAATTACAAAATATATTATAACAGTAAACTAGAAAATTATTTTTAATAAGTTTTCAGCAACACACTACGATATAAAAATCGTATTAAAAATTGTAATATACAATCAATAAGTATAACAACATTAAAAATATGATACCTATATTTTATTCAAATAAAGTGAAAAACAATATGCAACGTATATAAGTACCCATAACAATGTATAATTATTATCATAAGGGGGAGTTTCAGGTACTATTATTATTAGACCAACACCATTTTTATTTTTTTAACATATGCCACCGACCATAGGTAGGTAATTATTTTTAAAACTAAAATTATTGGATTATACATGGTCAGCATTTAAATTATGTATATATTGTATACCTAAATAAAAAGTAAAACTTGTAAGTATGCCTAATAGGGTCGAACTTGAACAATAATGTTTTATTAATTGCTTAACGACAAATAACTATAAATATTACAAGAAAACCCACTATTTTGTAGATAATTAGACAATTATATTAGCTATCGATTACTACACACCTACATGGTTTTATATAGTTTAAAAATATAAAACTAAAACACAAGTGACTACTTTTGTTTGCTATATTTTAATACATTTTGCGGGAAGTAAAAAGCCAATAATTGGACAAAATACATTCGACTTATAACTGACGATTCCCATTTTAAAAGTACATAATAGGTATTCGAACAGATATATTTTATTATTATTTTCTTTTTATTTATAAATACCCCTCAATCGATGTGGTTAATGCCGTTTCTAAAAATACATTACGTTTTATAATTTATACAAAAACACAAAAAATAACTAGGTATTGATTCATGAAAGGCAGCTGCGGGTCGTATTCGTGAGATCATGACATCAAAAACAGAATTTACCGATATAAATATTAATTGGATCACCGCGAATGGGCGTAAATAATGTATGTGTCAAATAATAGTAATGTATATAAAAACACAAAATAATTTGATGACACTATAGTTTCGGTCAACCTTGAAAAAAATAACCTCGGCCGGTGCACAACAACATAACGCACTTCGTGTTATTAATAATGTACCTGCGGGCTGCGAATGTTTTATAGAATTATTAAATTCGGACTCTCTCGTGTAGGTATACTCACCTAAATAAATTGTATGAAGTGCGTTATTTTTTCATTTGGGCTTGTCAAAACCACAGAACGTAAGTACTACCGCAAATTGGTCGCAATGCGGAGTGTGACTACTGACTATATTATATACAGAGTGATTCGATGTCCATCCGCCTTTTTTCTTAAAATATAATCTGGTTATTCAAAATACATACCTACCTACTTAAATACTTAGGTCCATCGTCCATGATAATGGGATCGGGAGATATAGGTAGATAGAGCTATGGTGATTTGAATATTTTAGGGATAAATATTAATCAATCAGCATTAGTTTTTTTTATGTACTTATATAATCATTTATTTTCATTAAATACAGCTTCGCTTTAATCGTATTGCACACTGTGTGATTTAGATAGATTATATGTATTTACTAAATTATTTGATCAAGAACTAATATTAATAGCTTAACTTTTATTTAAAATAATTATGTACAGCTTTTTTAAGCCAAGAATATTTTTTATATTAACTACAGTAAGTTATAGATTTGTATAAACATAACTTTAACACATGTATGTGCCTATTATTTGTCAAGTTAAATTATTGAAATGGACTAATCTAGTAAGTTTTAAGTACATTTTATGATTAAAAAAACTAGTTGAGCTGAAAGTAAAAAAAAACTTACTTATTAGGTAGGTATTAACTTAGCTATAACTTTTAATGCCCACCTTTCTTCAAATTATCCAATTGAAAGACTATTTCTTATGCACTTATTAATATAAAACTTTCTAAAATGTGGCAAAAATCTATAATAGGTCCCTTAATAAATTAAACAATTAAAGTTACAAAATAACATATTACAATTTTCTAAAACGTTTGCTCATAACTTATAACTAACTAAATTAATACAAATTCCTTATATCAACTGTTTTAGTATTTTTCATATGGGATTTACTACCTATTATAAATACTATATTTAGTTGTTTGTGTTAATTTTAAAAAGCTAAAATCAAAAACTATTATAGTAATGTTATTTAATCGAAGCTTATAATATACCTAGTTATATTATGCATACAATTATAGTCAAAAGTTATATGTGCTTACACCTACCGAAACCTATTTACCTTACCCTTAAAATAATTAAATATCGACAATTCCTTCAATGTTACATAATATTACGATGAACATTTGTCGAGTACACAATTTGTGATTTTTGAAAATCAAAATATTCAATACAGCGACAATTCAATAGGATTTTCGTTCAAAAAAATAAAAACATGTTGTTATACATACAGAATATAAGTGGCCAGTATCGTAGCTATATTTGAATATTATATTTATTGCAACAAGTAACTTAACCGTGACATTTTGATTTACGTCTTACACGTTCCATTTGCTCTTTAATTTATACTGGCAGCGGTCTGGTGCTTTTCACACGTATATTTTTACAGTAAACGTATAATAATATACATTTATTTTTACAAATGCAAAATGAAAATCTCTACCTCCCTCATTACAGTCGTATAGTAATAATAATAATAATAATAATAATAAACGCTCGGTATAAGTTATTTAATAAATTCGCAATCCTAACTGATGTAATAGGTATCTAGTGATACTTCTGTTTGCTGCAAATAACGAAGGTTTCCAAGAATATTAAATAAAGTATATTATAATGTGTAGATCGTTGTTTAATATTCCAATGTTTACCAACAAATACGATCTAAAACATTATGCTATAGTTGCCTACTAAAAACCTGCATTGACATTGCTTTGGAATTCTGGACGTCTAATAAGTATAAGTTTAATAGTTAATTTCATATGAAAGTTATTAAACTTATTATCCTTCGGTCATCAATGGTAGTTATCATATATTTCATATTATTTTAAAATAGCTTTAGGATGTGTATATACTATATATTATTTTAAAAAAAAATTACTTATTCAAATTATAGTGTGTTAATTGTTGGTAGGTACTACCTAGACTGAGTTAGCAAAACATTTAATTAATTTAAATTATTTTAATTAATTTACATTTTAACATCAATTTGAAACTTTTTAACTTAAACTAGTTAAAGATATAATTAACTAGCCCCGCATTATTTTTTACACAATTAGGTAAATAATAAAAATATAACTTATGGTCATTGGTTTCAAGTATTCAGTTGACCGCATATAAATGTATAATAGATATATTTTTATAATGATAACTAAACAATATTTTTCACTATTGATATTTTTAAAAATCTCGACACCTTCTGAAATGTAAATTTTTAATTTGTATATAAAACAGCACAAATTAAATATTTTTGTGATTCCCTATTGAAAAATACCACGGACTCATAATTTAAGGGTTAAACTGAAGAGAACATCTCCTATTAATAATTCAAATACTGGTACTTAGATATTAAGAAGATATACATACTATGGTATTGTTTATTTTAATTTTGTTTTTAGTTATATTGATATTTAATATTGCATGGTAAAAACAAATAATTACGAAGTCATTAAAATATATGAGTATTATAAGCATATAAGTATTATTACTGTTATTATAAAATAATAATAATAATATGTCATTGCATACAAAACTATTACCGGTCTCTGGTCGAATAAATTAGTGTTACTAATAAGGTTAAATTATTATATTTTATTTGTAGGTACCTACCTACATTAAATCCTGAACACAACACTGAGGCTCTCCGACAGCAAAACTGTTTCTTGTTCTACACTGCGAAAATGATTACATTCGTCTGGTGAGTGGTGAATGGCGTAGTACCTACTGTTGTATAGTAGGTATATACATACATAATATTATTATGTTTAATACGACCGTTGACATTTTTTGAAATTTGCTTTGCACACAAACACACACACACGCATGTCCTGCTCAAGACTTCCTATTAAATTACTTTCCACTCCATCACCCATCCCTTCGCTGCCCATCGAGTTGACTCCACCGCGATCTCAGTCCTATATATGCATTAGGTACTGCAGACTGCAGGTGCATACATTTATTGTGTTTCTTATCACTTATAAAAGTATAATGTATGTCCTTGGACAAAAAAGAACAATAACGAAACGTTTAGATCGAATATAAAGCAAATTTTGAAAACGTCATATAGTTCATTCGCTGAGTGCATACAGTTATATACCTATATAATAGAGACGTAACTTAAATATTAATTACGTTCAAATATACAGTACAACTCTGATAGTCAATAGGTATATCTACGAAATGATATCATATCAAAGTAAAACAAGTAAAGTTTGTGATACATTTCAAACAAGCTCATTCGTTGTGTACATATACCGACGTATAGCTATCAAAATAATATAAAGATAATAATTTTGTACACATAGAACGATCGTTGCCCTTGGGTTTCGCAAATTTTGTATGAACAGGATTCGTTCTCACTTTGTACAAACATCAATATTATGTAATGCACCTACGCATAATACCGTATACCTACCCCGTAGATATTAAAATCGAAATTGTGCAAATATTGCGTCGGCACTAAATCCCAAAAACGTAAATAGTCAATATATATACGTCGATGTGTCTACCTACGTTTCATACGACGCATAGAGGATATTATTATAAAGTTATTTCGTATAAATAATAATAACAATAATATATCATATGAAATTTATCAGATTATAAAATCGTTAGGTTAGTCGACTAGCGGCCTGCAATATCAGGTGATTTAAAATAATTTACATTCGAATAAATATATTTTCTAAACAACTAAATGACAATCGTTTATTTGATTTTAATATACTATATTTGTTTTCCCTGAAAAAAAAAACAATAGAATCAGTCTAAAACCAAACGAAATATCCCTACGGCCTTAGGCTTAGACACACACAAAAAGGGAAAATCGATAAACTCGTTCGTCACGTGTGCAGCACTATATTCAGCAGCAAAAACAAATTCTTAACGGAGATAATGACAAAGTCTGCGCAGACTTACATTGTATTCTCTCGTAAGCTTCATTTCGATGAAACGAGAAGAGTATTTGGCCCCAAACGGACGAGATCTATGGAAAAACGTAATATTATAGTAACATTGAAATCGGGTGGTGACAAATACTGCCACTTTTCAATTTTCACTCTACGGACTCTCAGTTCACCTTTTACCTGTTTTACTTAGGTACCTACCTAAATATTATTATTATGGCAATACGATATGGGAGGCAATATAATATGAACATGATCGTTCTTGCTTTGTGCAAACATCGATATAATAATATGTAATATGTTCGCATAATATATCGTATATAGGTATTTTAATCAAAATTGTATATAATATACTGAATTAGTAACTACTAAATCCCGAAAACATAAATAGTCACTATATAAATGTCGAAGCGGCTATAATATAACGTTTTAATACGAAGTCCAGAGAACAATGTAGATACATTTTTATCTCATAAAAATCGTAATAATATGTCATATTAAATTTGTCCGACAAACTCGTTGGTATCTACTGTAGTCGAGTTCAAATAGTTTAGGTATGAATAAATTAATGGGAATTTGTTGAAAGTGACAAAAATAGTTGTGTTGTTTATTATTCATCGTCTTATGTAAACACATATTATTATATGCTTATAATTTGTAAATCAAAGACTGATTCAATACAATTAGATACATGAGTTTTTCTTTTTTTTTAATTTTAATAAAAAAATATTGTTTTTTTAAGATTGTTATTCATTTGCTTATATTCAAATTTTGTTATTTAGTTGCATTTTTATCTATTTAATTTTATAAAATAAATAAAAAGGTATTATATTATTTTAAAATGTGACTATTATATTAAATTATTAGAATTTGTTTAAAGGTACCTGTTGCCGCCGCAACATGAAAGCATTACGCAACATAGTACCTACCTAATTAAAGAAAAATAAGAATATAGGACATCGGTCACCGGGGAACAGCTGGACACACACACACACACACACTCACATATCACTATTTGTATTGTTTTATTATTATTATCGTTGAATGTGTCTTGTGAATTATATAATATGTAGATTAAACGTTATCGCACGACGCCGCTACGTCTACGCGGATTTTTACTTATCACGGCCGCCGTGACACTGTCTTCCTTTGTCCGTCTCGTAAAAACGTCGGACGGTGTGTGCAAACAAAAAATATATTTATTATTTTCAATAATTGTTAAATAAGTTAGTGCAAATATTGTTTTTTATTATAATTATTAGCGCCAGAAGGGCCTACTACAATTGTAACAAATTAAATTATTATATTACATTTTCTGTGCGACACTATAGTATTGTTATTTATTACTGTCGTAATAAGCGCAATCGTCAGTTTTATAATATTATACTCATTAGCAGTTACCTATTTTTTTGTAACACTTTAAATAATTGTACTCTGTTATCGTATGTGTTTTTTTTGTGTTTTAATACCTATAGCTCAGGAGCAACTGGCCAGTCTGCGCTCCACAAACTACTGTGAGTTATTTTATTATATTTATTATATTTTTGTTACAATTATCATTATATTCTGTCGTGCCAGAAGGGCGCATACTACTATTATATTATTATTCTGCTAGGTCATAAGGACCGCATATTATTATTATTTTTATATTTAATAACTGCAATTTTACAAAACATTATATTTATATTTTGTTTGGCCATAAGGGCCGCACATTATTTTGCACGCATTATTTTATATATTATTACTATTATGTTGAGCCAGAAGGGCTAATCTTTTTATATTTTCACATAGCTCTTATAGCTTCTGTGAGTTAAACCTTTATTTTTATTATCTATTATATTGCTGTGAATTTTATAATATATATCATTTAGTATCATTTATGCTTATACTGATTTACAGCTTTAATAGCTGCCATCATATTAAATTGTTATTTGTTTGGCCATAAGGGCTGGGCATTTATACCTTTTTTCTGTCGGGCCAGAAGGGCCACAATATATTATATACTATTATAGCCATAAGGGCTTTGATTTATTATTTATATTATATTTTTTATACCTACTGTGTTGCTGTGATTTTTATATATTTGTATTATTATTATTATTGTGTATTATACAGCAACTCAGCTATCAGAAACCGTGTTACCATTTTTTATTACCTATTTGTTTAATTGTATACACACCTACACACATACACATATTTATACACAATTACACATAATTACACAACACGCACTACATAGCCGACAGTAATTGCTAGGCGATCCCGACCACTACTGTTCGAGCTATTACACCATTACACATCCAGCTTGTTCTCCATAATTCCAGGAATTAGGTGTTAGTGGTGTAAGGTGAGTTATTGGTGTCCGGGCGCGCGTATTAATATTTTATGCTCCCGGCCCGCACAGTACCTTATGTCACTACCAATGGCACATTACAAAAATTCGTTATTTATAAAAGAACAAATTTTTTTAAAATAATTTTTTTTTGCTATTTAATTTTATACAATGCTATTTAATCTAAATTGTGATGATTGATCTTATTACGCAAATACAAATAAAGGAAAACTGATTTTTTGTTTCTCCTGAAAAGTAGTTGAAAATGTACATGGGCCGCTTTTAACAAATTGCCATTCAAATACCTAATTAATAAGCAAATAAATATTTTGGTTTATTAGTTTTTTTATATTATATTTATTTTATGTAAAAAAATACAAAATGATCAGTTTAAAATTTCACCAAATAACTGTACGGCCTTGGGGTGCGTAAAACAAAATCAATAAACTCGTTTGTCACGTGCACAGCAGCACAATATGCAGCAGATTGTGCAGTCGACGGTAATGCCTATGTAAAAAATGAATTCCTAAGTCCATAACGTCAACGGTGATTCACAAAAACAACGTCTGCGCAGACATATATTGCAGGTAGCTTCATTTCGAGGAGTCGGCTAGAATATAATTTGGCCACAAACGGACGGACGAGGGTCGTACCCTGACGTGTATATATATATATAGCAACATATATTTGATATTGAAATCTGGTGGTGCCAAATACGGTTACTTTTCAGTTTTCACTCGACGGGCGCTCACCTATTACCTGCTATATTATGTATATACATATTATATTATGTAAATGTTGTATACTCTTCCGTTTTCAATTTGAATAAGAGCTTTTTGCTGTAAACCGTTTTTCACACAAACATAATAATATATATTATATAGATGTAGTCTTA
Organism: Macrosiphum euphorbiae; assembly: GCA_949089665.1. Lineage (NCBI taxonomy): Eukaryota > Metazoa > Arthropoda > Insecta > Hemiptera > Aphididae > Macrosiphum > Macrosiphum euphorbiae. Next base: position 39,375,690 of record CARXXK010000002.1, on the reverse strand, counting down.
CGCTTGTCAAGTAGTATTTTGTACTTTGTCTGTGCATGTGCGAGTGTGTATATGATTATGAGAAAATCAATAATCTTTCCTCGACCGCCGTCTTACGACGATTCCCACGTCACGTAAATAAGTATGTATGCTTGTAAATGTATACTGTACAGTGTACATATATATATATATATATATATATAATGCAACGTGCGGGGCAGGGCTTTGATTTTCTCTCAATTTTGCTTTTTGCTTTTTTATTCGAACGTTTTCGATGAGTTTGTCTCCTCGACCACTCCACCTGCTGCTTCAGCAATAACCCCAACGAATAAGGCCTTTCAAAATGAAAATACGAATGCAAAGGTATAGTTAATATCCAATGTCGTAAAAAATATCATCTTCAAACAGACATAAAAACTCAACTTGATTTGCTTGTAGACATTTTTTTTTTTTGATAAAGGTAGCAAACTTATGAGGAATCTTGTATTACATATTAAAACTTTGGACTTAAAAAGAATATTTTTTAGGAAGTTTTAACTCAAAATAATTTGCACATTTTCATGATTTTTACGACTTTTGTCAAAATTCAGTTTCAAAAAAAAAAAAAAAAATTGTGACTATGGATTTTGAATATTTTACAAATGTCATTGTAACAATCTATTGAGTCTTGTATTGTATTAAATTTCCAAGATTTTTTACCCAACAATACAATTTTATTAACATTCATAGAAAAAAAACCTAAAAATGTCAGTACACAGTTCAAAACAAATAAATATTTTTTGAAAATTTTATCGTATATGGACCATGCTAATATAAAAAACCAGTGAAAATTGCATGTCTCTACGTTTATTTGTTTTAGAGTTTTACCAAAAACCAACATCGACTTTGTCGAAAATCAATTTTTGCGTAAAAATTCTAGTTTACCTTAATTTTTCTTTTCTTTTTCCCTGCTCTTTCAAAAAGATACTGCTAAATATCTGAAAATCTAAGAATTTTTACCGTCCTAAAAGATGAGGAAAAGTTTTTAAATTTAAAAAAAAAACACACATTTTTTCAAAATGTATACAAAAATTGATTCAAAAACCAATACATTCATCGATTCACTCAGAATATAAAATGAGAATTTTAACGTAAAGCCAATTTCCAACAAAATCTATTTATAATGAAATAATAACCGCCTTAATAATTTGCCTTATCGAATATTGTCAAACTATTTTGAACTAAATAACAAAAATTTTTGTAAGGCAATAAACTTGAAAATGTAATAGGTACAGTTTCGCATAAGTTGTTTATAGTGAAATTAAAAAAAAAGTTGATCGTCCACAATCATTTTTTACGACTGTCTAATGTTAAAATGTTGACGAAATTCATCAGTTTTGAACATTTGAAAATTACTTTTTAGTTAGAAATTAATGAACCATTTCCAAATGTAAGTGATGAAAAGAAAATGACGAAAACTGTAAATATATTGTAGTTAAAAATGTATAAAATGATAATTTATTTAGTTGAAGAATGAAAAATTTAAACATAGTTTTTTATAAGTAGTTGATATTGTAACCCAAATCCATAAAAATATATTCACACAGTTTTTTTATAAACATTTTAAGATACGTATACCTAAACTAAAAATAATGTTATTAATTACTTTTTTGTAATTTAAAAATATTATTTCTGGATACATAAAACTTTTAAAATATAACAAATTAAATGTTTTCGACAAAGTAAATTTAACATACCGTCAGTATAAATTAATATACTTTAATAGCAATTTTATAAAATACACTTACAGTAATACTTATAGGCAGACCGTCTTCGTTCAGTTTCAGTTTTCATGTACAATGATTTTATATCATTGAACTAAAATTTAACATATCCATTAAAATGACACATTTGACATCTAATGAACAGCAGAGCGGAACCCACTATTGCCACTCTTTTTTACATTAGTACTTCGTTAATTCTATAGTATATTATGTATATATGTATGCTAAAAATTAATACCCATTACCCAATACCCACCCACCCAAAATTTGGAAGAGCGGTTGCTCCTCTAGACCCCCTTCACCACGCCACTGAATTTCACCCTAGCTTTACTAACGAACGTGATCTGCTGGACGTAAATTTGCTATGTAATACGCACATGTATGACGGAGACAACAATTAATGTCAGTGTAGATTTCTCTTAATACTTTTCATATTATATATAGTTGCGAGTGATTAAAAATATTTTGGATCACCTAGCGTTTAATTTTTTTTTTAAAAAAAACAATAAATAATAATAATCATACTCTTACCAAAATTATAAATTTTATTTAATCACATTAAAGATTTTTCCGCCGTGGTGACTACCCCCTATTGTCACTACCTCCCCTTTATAATATACAGCACTGCAGTGTACAGCCAGTGAGACGTTTGGAAAACAATAATAACAGCGTACGCTTATAATGTTATTGGAACGCATTTCCTGTGCGTCCGGTTTGCATACGGTATCCGATGCATTTCTGCTCGAATGCGTATAGAAGATGGGTGGTAAACCGATCGTAAACACAAAAGCGGCCGTAGGGAAATTACATATTCTGTAAAGCAGATAGAAAAAATAACGGAGTAAACTAAACAATATATTGATGCCGTTCGTACACGGTTCTTATAAAATGTATAATATTTAAGGAAAACGGCAACGTGCGCACAACTCGACAATATAAAAATAATAATATGTTGACATAATAATATTATATTGTTATTATTTCACCATACAATATACTCTAGTGTATGACGGATGAGGGTAAATCGGGACGGGTATCTTTTTGTTTGCGTCTGTGTTATAATATGATAATAACGTCTTCACAACGGCGCACACTTTCTCTCAAAAATCAGAATAAAATTTGTCAACAATTTAAACGGTATTTCGTTAAGAGAACACCTAAACACACAGCCATACAATCCGTGAAAACCATTTCACATAAAAAATGAACACTCAGGCTCTTTGTTAAAAAATCAAATATAAGTCTACAGGGTGATTTACCTGCAAACATTCTAGCGACCATTTTGTCCTATAATAATGCATTTATTCAAATTCTGATTTTTTGAGTTTCTAAAAATACCTGACCAAGGACAATATTTTCAAGTTCTTGAAGTTTTTTGTAACTTGTACTACTTAATGAGTAAGGTACAAACTTCTATTTTTCAAATAAGAACCCACATTTTTAAATTCTATAACGTACGGTAATCTGTAATTGTAAATTATTTATTGGATATTTTTTTTAGAAACAATCATTACATATAGTTAAATAAAAATTAGAATGAGAGTATTAAAATATTTATACTAAGGATAATAACAATGAATAATTGTTTTAAAAAATTAAAAGTATATGTTATATTGGATCTAGTATTAATTATACTTTGACCATTTTTACAAATGATTAATGCTGATAGCTTGATTATACTAAATTGGTTATATTAATCAATAAAATGTTCAAATTATCGTAGCCCCATATCATCTAATCCAATTATCATATACATAATATTATCCTTAGTAGGTAAACAATTAATTCGACCGCATTAATTCGTTATTCGTCTATTGCAATATTCATTTACCCAGAAATGTAGCTCATTAGGTGTAAAATACTTGTATACCTAACCCTGATTTAATCACTTTTTTTAGATGCATTTTTTAAATTATAAAGATTCATAATTTATATTGGTTAGGTACCTAATAATAAGACACTTACCTACACAATGGTTAATATAAATTGGTTATTAATTTTAACATAAAATAATTGATTGTTTGAAAATTAAAACCATTCAAACTCCATTAAAATCCGTCAAACCAAATTCCTGCAGTAATATATGGCTTTTTGGTCCAAAATTCACTTTTTTCATCGACTGGAGCTCCCTTTACCAACTTTAATTTTATCAAAACTATATGAGTAAGTTTTTGTAAAATTCATAATATACTGAATTTTATATTATTATCGTAATACTGACATGTACATGCGCGTACAAGAGTGGTACCATATCAGCATTGAATTTCACTCACACTAATAATAATTTACTACTAACACATAAGTAACGGCCCACGGCTAAGACGATATTAAAAAATGCCTAAATGTTGCTCCTTAAATAATAGCGGTACGAGGCCCTCGAAATTTTTAACAATATTATTAATGACAAAAATAAATGTATTAATAGACGCGTGATCTTAACCGTTCTTACCCAGTACTAAAGTGCAACAGACGACGGTTTCTTAGAGTAGGTATTTACTATATTGGACATAATCATAGACATAAATTATAAATTAATAGTTTTGAAATTTTTATATTTTATTTTTATTTGAAAAATATTTTTAATATAATTTATTAATTTGTTATTATCAATCAATTATTATTAAAATCTTCCAGTGGTGCCTTGGCGATAATGATTAAAATATTATTAATTATAACAAAATGCACCTGTATGGATGGAAGAGTGACCCTTATAATGATGGGTTCGTAACAGCGAGCTTAAATGTTATTATGTCCCAGTGGGTTTATACATAATATACATATTATATACCCTTCAAAGTTTAAATCCGAAATTCGTATGCAATCACGCGAATAGTCGCGATATGTATCCTCATTCACCAAACGTTTCAAATGGCACTGTATAAATTAAAGACTATATTAATTAATAATCATATAATTTTACAAACGTATATTATAGTATACTGGCAATACGTAGGTATATATACAGGATGATTCCCCAAGTATAATTACCCCAAATTTTTCATTTAATAATGAATTTATTCACATTCTGATTATTATTTAATAATAAATTATTATATATAATAATTATTAATTATAATTATTTATAATTTTTGAATATAGGTGCCTACTTCAGTGGCGCCGAACCCTATATTCAGGTAGGGCGGATGCCCTACCTCATAATATTTAGGTGGTGGGTGGGTGGTTTGGTGGTTCAGTGATTGTGTCAACGAGTTACTTATACCTGGACTTATTTTTGTAGCCTACGCCTTTACAGCCTTACAGGCAATCTACAGCCTAAATACAGAATAATTAAAACCATGATAATTAGTTAGTAAATATAGTATGCTAGGTAACACGGTCGTTGTCTATTCAATGATCAAATAAAAAAAAGCATATCAGTGGAAGCATTGCATATACACATAATAGCATAGCATATAATACCTATTACCTAATAGTTAGAACTTAATTTGTGGTAGTGCTAATAATTATCTTGTTAACCTGAAAACCATAGTAAGCATAAAATATTTATAAGTTATATTTTAAAACATAACTATAGTGTCTAGTAAGTCAATTTGGAATTATGTATAATATGTTGGTATAATTTCAATCCAAAATAAAAGTATGTATAACGATTACTGATAAGGTTTACCTAATATAAAGGTGGGTAAGTGGATGTCGCTCTGCTGTACAGTAGGTTACAAGTGGGTCACTGTATAATGGATGCTATTAAATTTGAATTCAATGATACAATATCATTGTATAAGAAAAACGATTCTGAGCGAAGACGGTATGTCAGTCTAGGTTTAAGACAAATTATATACATATCAATGGTATTAAAAAAAAATTGACCTATAATAAATTCCAAATTAATCATATTACATTATCACAATATCCATTAGGTACTTATAACACGTTATACATCAACATCAATAACAAACCCTGATACTATCATAGATATATAATAGTACACTTTAGAAGTTTCAAGTAGGTACCCACGAATAATATTATAGGTATAATCACAATAAAATAACTAGGTTTTTTAATATGTAATTTCGTCCAAATTTGAACATAAAATGACTATAAAAATAAACTGTGATTGTATATTTTTTAGATTTTTCGGTAAGAGAATTAACTACTTACGTGGAATCTTGTTTTAAATTTCCAATCCTTAGCTATAAAAACTGAACATTTTATAATTTATTAATTACGATGATTAACAATTTTCGAGATTTTGAAAAATTCTGTCAAAATTCGATGTTTAAATGCTTATAAAAAAAAATTGTGCCTATGTATTTTTAATATTTTTCAACTGATATTGTAACAATATACCAGGAGCCTTGTATTAAATTTTTACACTTTTTGGCCCAACAGATAAAACTTTATTGATATTCATAGAAAAAAAAACTAAAAAAATTTAAAAATGAAAATATCCGTAAACAGCTCAAAAAGAATCAAAATATTTTCAAAATTGTATGGTGTATAGAAAATACTAATATAAACATTCAGTGAAATTTTCATGTATCTATAGTTATTCGTTTATGAATAACAACAAAATAAGGAAATCGCTACATGAGATATCGAGTGAATATCCAATGTTGTAAAAATTTGAATTTCAAACGCTCATAAAAATTTAATTTGACTGTCCGGTAGAGATTTTTTTATTGATAAAGGTAGACAAACTTATGAGTAATCTTGTATTACATTTTCAAATCTTAGATTTAAAAAGAAAAATTTTTACGAATTCTTAACTCAAAATAATTTGCTAATTTTCGTGATTTTTCCATATTTTGTCAATTTTTGAACTTTAAATGCTTATAAAAAAAAAACTGTGACTAACGATTTTTAATATTTTTCATCTGCCTTTGAAACAATATACTAGGGCCTTCTATTAAATTTTCAAGTTTTTTTAACCGACAAATAAAATTTTATTGATATTTCTAGAAAAAAAAACTAAAAAAAAAATGAAAAATGAAAATGTCCCTAAACAGTTCAAAATAAATCAAAATATTTTGAAAATGTTATCGTGTATAGAAAATGCAAATATAAACAACCAGTGAAAATTTCATGTATCTAAGGTCATTTGTTTTAAAGTTACACCAAAAACCAAATTCAATTTTCTGAAAAATCGATTTTGGGTAAAAATTCCCATTTTTCCTTAATTTTTCTTTTGTTTTTCTTGGCGCTTTTGAAAAGTACTGTGAATTTTAAACCTCCTAAATTGACCTTCTCAATACATCAACGATATTCACTTTCCAATCGAACAAGATACTGAAGTCGAAAATCGAAGCATTATTTCGACTACTTATCGTGTACACAGACACAAAAATAAAAAAATAAAAAAATAAAAAAATAGAAAAACACACATCATTGTAAAATCAATACATTCATCGTTTCACTCAGAATCTAAAAATGTGTTATAGATTGAAACTATACTGGTGAATCAAATATTTTTTGTAAACGTCAAATATTATTGGTCTGGGGGTGGTGGTGTCTCATAATTTTGAAAGTTAGCCCTACCTAATTTTTTTGGTTTCGGCGCCACTGGCCTACTTAGGGATCATATTCTCAAATACTTGAGATTTGTTGTACTACTTAAAAAGATGAGTGTCCAGTGGAGATACTACTTCAGTTTCAAATGAGAACCCCAATAAATTGTTACTGTCAATTATTTAATATTACGTTTTTTAGATTCTATGTAGTAAAAATGCTCCAAATTTTGACATCAACATCTCTTTTGATAGAAAAGAGAATCTAGTTGGTACTTTTGAAAGGTCAAAATTTAAAATTGATAGGTATATTACCATAGTATTAGAAAGCGTTTAAAAACGGTTTTATTTTTTTGTTTAATCAAAAACTAATAACCGTAGACACTTGAAATTCTTACCACATACACATAATTGAGTGCTAATTATTGGCCAAAAAATCTGAAAAATGTTTTTTATTCAATTTTGTGACATGTCCTAAGTGACATGGAGTTACTGTTTTTCACTTATTTTCAAGACATTTAAAGCGGGGCTTGAAACCGAATGAAAAAATGTCGGTTTCAGTTCAATTTCGTATACCAGTTTTTAATTTTTTCTGTTTCGGTTTTGGATTTAATACCGGTTTTCAATTATTTCCGATTTCTGTTTTGAATTTAATACCAGTTTCCAATTTTTTCCAGTTTCAGTTTCAATCCCTGATTTAAAAATGTAAATAGTAATTAAAAACACAGTATCTCCGTATTTACTATTTGATACTTGATTGTATATTCTGTATTTGATCAAAACCAAAGTTTCAGGTATTATTATGTCTTAATATTTAAGGTATATCAATCGTGGCCACAACTTACACACAGATGATAATAATAATATGTTCATTATACATTTCAGGGAATAGAGATGGATATTCGATATACTGCAATTCTGCTTCTGATAGTGCTTAATAAATAAGAAGTTAGTCCATTTTCAGGGGCCTGCACGTGACCGGTTTTTTTGCTCAACAACGTGTCTACATTAGAACCTGTCATGCCTCATAGAGTAGTGATTCGATTTCGATAATTTTTTTTTTGCTTTGAAAGAGGAACACTATTTACAGGTCGCATTGGACTTAGATTTTCAAAATTCTATTTCTAAACCATATTATACGATTTTGAATATGGAAAATTTTCACAAGCTTTTGTTATTATTATTATGTTTATTTTAAGCAAAGCGATTAAAAATCAAAGTTCAATGTGCCCTGTAGAAAGTTAGTTTCTTTTCAACAAAATAAAAATAATGAAATCAGACCACTCTACGACGCGTGAACTTTCCTGTATAGCGTGTTTTGAGCAAAAAACCATGTTTTTTATTTTTGGTTGGCGGTGCCGTTGACATGTGCACTGTGCACTAATCATTATTGACAACTTACACAAATACCATGGGCCGTGGAAACGAAATTTTTATTGCCTAAATATTGTCTCTTATTGAAGACACAAGAGCAAGCCCCTTTATGGACAAAGAATAAACGAAAATATTTAAAAACTTATTAAATCAATTCTATGAGATTAAATAACTAATAAGTATAATATGGACGTTTATTTAAGTATTTTATGTTAACATTATACATGGTGTAAGAAACAGTTTTGTGTCTAAACCTGTTCACTCGATTTTCCAACATTTTGGTTCGATGAAAAAACTGTTATCCATGTAGCATGGTATAGTGTTGGATACATATACCTAATAACAAAAATCTAAAAGAAATGGACAGAAACAAACGAATCCAATTCAAGCATATAGAAGCCAGAAGGAACAATTTTTCGATAAGTATAAAACACGTATTATGTAGGTTAGTTGAAATTTCTATCCAATCAATCGAAGTACCAAAGGTTTTATATTCTGAACGGAGCGATGAATGTATTGATTTTACAATGATGTGTGTTTTTTTATACTTTTTTTGTGTCCGTCATTACTTTTTAGGACGGTAAAAATGTTTAGATTTTCTTCGGGAGTATCTTTTCTGATAGGAAAGTGAATATAGTTGGTAATTTGAGGGGTCGAAAGTATTGCCCCAGTAGTTTTCAAAAGCGTCGTGAAAAACAAAAGAAAAATTAAGGAAAATGGGAATTTTTATGCGAAATCGGTTTACGACAAAATTGATTTTGGTTTTTGGTGTAACTATAAAACAAATTATCGTACATTACATTTTGACTGACTGTTCATATTAGCATTTTCTATTCACTATAACATTTTCAAAATATTTTTTGTTTTGAGTTGTTTACGGACATTTTCAGATTAAAATTTTTTTCGTTTTTTTTTTATAAATATAAATAAAATTTTATTTTAAGGGTAAAAAAGTTTAAAATTTTAATACAAGGCTTCTAATATACTGTTACAATTATATTTGAAAAATATTAAAAATACAATTTTTTTTACCAGCATTTCTAGTTTAAATGTTGACAAATACGTACAAATCACGAATATGTGCAAATTATTTTTAAATAGAGATTCATAAAAAATTTTCTTTTTAAATCTAAAATTTGAAAATGTAATTCAATGTTCTTCATAAGTTTTTCTACATTAATCCATTAATCAAAAAAAATGTCTATCTGAAAGTTAAATTACATTTTTATGAATGTTTGAAGTCAAAATGTTTACAAGATTGGATATTCATTTGATTTCTCATATAGTGATTCCCCCGTTGTTCAAGTAACATTAAATATACATTGAGAAAATCCCAAACTATCTTTTTAAAAACTATCCAATTTGCTAAAAGATAAGATACTATATGTTGAAATTGAAGCACTCTTTCTGAATAAAAAAAAAAAAAAAAAATTTCAACACTATTGTGAAACCACAAGCTTCCTCGCTCCGCTTAGAATGTAATAAACACTAATTAAACGTAAGTATGACAAATATTATGAAAATTATATAGATAGTAAATAATTTAAAAAATAAACTCTTATGTCAGGAAATTTCCAAAAAGAATATTTTTAAAAAAGTTTTTATATTTCAAATTAATTAACTCCTAATTGATATTTAAAAAAAATTAAATATATCATTATAATATTTGATTATTATTTTTAATACCTACGCATAACGTATGAGAATGTATGATGTATAGATAATGGTGAAAATATCAAAGTATAGGGTCATATGGTGGAAAATAGCAGGGAGGGCCCCCGAGGCACAACATTTCTTAATCCGGCCCTGGTTTACCATACCTAATATTTATTAGACTAAATATACTTACCAATTGCACGTTAGTGTATTTTGTTATTGTAAAATATGTAAAATATAACAATTAACAACTGTCTTGACACTTCGTTTATTCGCAGTGTTTCAAAAACATCATAATATACGTATCGTTTAATGGTAATTTAAAGGTACCTTTGAGTAATAAGTTCAATGGTAATTCGTCCACAGGTCAAACACACAAAGGCGCACGTGCCAGAATAATAATTAATAATTACCTAGGTATATATTATTACGATAATAATGTGATGGTATTATTATTTGTAATTGGCGCTGAAGATGTTATGAGGATTGTTTAATTACATTTTAGTCTGTGTAGTTCCTATCGAACCACGTGAGTTGGATATTAAACGGGTACACAATAGCAGTACACAGGTATAGTGTGGTAACATAGTTTATAACTTTTTTAGTGCTCGTGTAGAACGCTGGAAACGGTAATTTGCTAGGGAGGAATGGGCGATGAAGCAAAATACGTTCTCGATGATCAATGACGGTCCATTAAATATCAATCACTCCATCTTTAATGTCATATGGGTACATTATATTATCATTGTATAATTTCATTGCTCAAACAGCATACTGATAATCAATATATTATAATATTATAATAATATATACGTTTTATTATACTTCTTATTTACACGCGGGTTCGACATATTGTAATGTAAATATTATTCGCTCTGTCGTTATGGTATTAATATTATGATATGTCATATTATAACGTAATCTTTTTTTCTTGATATATTTATTTGCATACAGTTACAAGTACTGTTTAGTAATTATTTACCCACAATATAAAAAAATACTGTTTTTGTTCATTCCACAATACCGGTGTAACTATGACGTTTATTTTGCATCAGTCGACTCAACTCCCCCTCCACCCCACCAGCACCTCCACCATCATCATCACCAACTATCTCTAAATAACAACGAACTTTCGTTATTTGTATAATTTGTATTATACTGTACGGTTACACACACACACACAAAAACAATTCATGATATGCACCTATTAATCATTAATCAAGCACGTTATAATATACCTACCTGCAGATATAGTTTTTACTTGAATAAAACAAAACTCATGTTCATCCGACTCCCGCAGTGAATTCTATTATATATAGTATATATTATCATAAATTTTCGACGATTTAAATTCAAACGATTTTTATTCTTTTTATTCAAAAAAATAGTAATCGTAGAAACTTGAAACACTCGACGCCATCACACACGTTATCGTTTTATATAAATAGAATTTTCAAAACATATAGTCAGAATATATATTTTTAGACATTATTATTTACTATAGGTATATATATAGATATATAATTTTTAATAAAGTGAGGACAACATTTTTAAAATTTAATAAAAAGATCCAACATAAGTTATTCTTATAAACATTTAAATACTTAGGTAGGTACCTATATATTTTTTATATATTCTTGAACAATTTTAAAGCATTAAAATGTATTCATTCCTTGTGTAGTGAAAGTTTTTGAATAGTTACCTAATTGTTGCATAAATTCTTATACAATATTAAATTTAAAAATTAAAGATCATCTTACAACCATATTACAATAAATTGTTTGCTTGTTTTATAATTAGACTTTTCATTTATAGTATGAAAAATATTTGTATTAAGATACAAAGGCATTGCATTAAAATTAGATGGACATAAAAATTGTATTATGGTTAAATATGTTGAATCTAACATTAAAATATATGGCGAACTGTTTATACTGAAACCTGACTGTTAAAACTTTTAGAGCTTTAAAATTAACCTAAACATGGAGTCTTTTAAGTCTTTTTTTATTTAGAGAAATTCTTGTTACTTGATTTCGTTGTTTTTCTCTATTTATTGCATTGTCTATAAAACCTCTCCATGATATTAAGCCACATTGAATTTATTTTATTTACAATGCATTTATGTATTATACCTATACATTATACAGTTTACATAATTTCTCTAGGTAGAATTTTGTTCATTCAATTAAACACTAACTATCTTTTAATTTATAACAATATTATCACTAATAACTATGTATATTTCAACCAATAAGTATAACAAAATACTTAAGTTTTGTAAGTTGAAACTCTATTATTATTATTTGGCAATTGTTACAATAGTACAAGACTGAATTATTTACATCAATGATCAAATGTATCACCAGAATGTATAACAACATCATCAAAAGGTACGTCATTAGTTTACGTTTGCATCATTAGTTCTTATAAGGGCTGATAAATACATTTTCACTCTAGAATGATGTATATATTTATATTAAGGTCAATTTCTGACAGAAAAAATATGTCTCTTGGGCGCCTCAATCTGTGACCACCACGGTGCTGTTTTTTTGTACCTAACGAACCGATACTGCATATTGTTGGTAACCACAATATCGGTATAGGCTTACGATTGGCGGTGGGATTGAGATAATTTAATAATAATAATAATATATACGAACCTATAATAATATAATATGTACACACTACACATATTATATTATTATAATATACACGTCGAGACGTGCCAAATACTCGAGTAATTTGCACGTGTTATTAATGGTATATAATATATATATAGGTATAGCTTCCGGTATATGAGAATTTACATATGCTATTTTTCATTCCAACACGGGAACTTGTGTATTATTATCTCGCTTGTATATTCATTAACGATTCACACGTCTATACCTACTACTTTTAATATATATTTTTTTCTTTTGTAATCTGCGCCATTATCTCCTCGGGTACGTAGTAATGATGTGTAGGTATAGGAACTCTACGCATGCGTTCCGATAGGCAACCGACGGAATCTACGTTGGGTAAGGATGCAAATCAAAAATACAGGTCGCATAGAATTTACGACATTTTTTTTACCAGTCCTTGTAGTAATATTATCGCGAACGGAATGTGCACAGACCCGCTGACACATCGCACTTCACACGGCCGTCAGGTGAGAACAAAAACAAAACGTACTTATGGAATCCGATTCACTTGCCGTGGATACGATACCCATAATAATATAGGATGATAGTTGTATACGCATCACGAGGAAATCCACTACAATTATCGAATACGTAATACGGTTACCTATACGGCTGTAACCTCCGAATGAATTCGTCGTGCATTCGTCCAACGATCATAATGGGAAAATTAATTATTAGGTTCACATTTTCTAATAGGTAATTTGCAGTTTGCATTTCTATCATATTATATTTATTGAACCATAGATATCTGTTTTGCTTCAATATCCATTATATTATGTTACAAAAGGATTTAAAAGACTAATATATCAAACAATGGTATAGTAAAAAGTACAATTTTTTTCCGAAAAATTCACACTGTAGGGTGTTGATAAAAATTAAATACAATGTAGTCCCGTTTCAGATGGGCGCGTAGGTAACATTAATAACTATTATATTACCAAGATACCGCGTAAACCAGTCGGAGAAACGCTTTTGAACCAGGGACTGGAACCTTTTGAATTTATCGGTTTCGGTCCCGGTACTAGTTCTCCAAAAATAAAATAAATGTTCCGGTTAAGTTCTCGTTTTTTGATAAGAAAAAATAAAGGTATTTTCCAAATATTTTCGGTATAATTCAGTCTCGAAATTGATTCTCAAAATCAGTTGTAAAATTTTCAAGTTTTTTTTTCAGTATGGAAATTGGTTTGTTATATTATAATATAATATTATAATAGTCTGTAAATTATATTGTGATGTATCTTCCGTGAACCATATTTTATCTAGAACCATTATTTTTAGCACTTATATATTTCTTATTTTATAAAATGCGTCACACGAGTCTCTTTTTGCTGACCATTCCTATTATATAGCCATATAAGCAAGTGTATAATATTCAAGGGATATATCCTTTTCGTTTATCTCAATCTCGTTTCGCCGTTATACCCATGCAACGACGTCATGATCTAACAATATTTTTCAGTAAAAAAAAAATCAACTTATCAAATCTAATATGGTTAAGTTCATAAAATAATATGTATATAAATCAATGTACTAAACGAACGAGTAATGAAAAATGTGAATTAAATTATTGAAACATGAAAAAACGTTGCCTTGCAGAGCTTATGAACTAAGGTGGTCTTATGTTTAAAATTTTATAAGTGTTTTAAGGAATTTTGGTACAAAAAAATTAAAAAATAGAAAAAAGAAATGTTTATAGATCTTATCTAGAAGTGACATTTATTTAATTATATTATCATATAAACCTAGGTATTTAAAAATAATAAATTGTCTGATAGAATAGTATAAAATACTGACTAATTATAATATCGAAGCAAATACCTTCCTACTCATTATTACATTATTTTCTTGTGTCATGTATGTATATAATATAACACTATTATGTCAATATCTGTAATACGTTCAGGAAGTTTATATTGTGTTCTTCGTTATGTCATGAAATTTTGAACAAAATAATTTTACCTTTCAAAAGTGAGTATTAATACAATTTAATTTTATAAAAATATTCATAATTTTAATATTTAAACCCAGCAGGTAAGTAATATATGGTACTAACATATCAATATCTAAAACTTAATACTTATATTTCCGATTAAATCCGATACAATATGTCATCATATTTTAACGTTGTTTCAATATTATGCCATAGAATCATTGGGATTCGTTTAGCAATGAAACAGTTTTGAATGTTTTAATACGACGGCGTTTTTAATAAGAAGACTATAATAATACTATGTAGGTAATTATGTTTTTGATAATATTATGATTAATGTTAATTTGTATTTGATTTTAAATAATTTGTGTACATAAGTTATTATCTGTATTTGAAGGGTTTAATTGTTTTAATGTAGGAAATTTTAATAAAATTGTATAAAAAAATTATAATAAAAATAAAACAATTACTTATTAATATTTAAAATAAGAATGTATTATATTAGGTGCCTATTTAACAGTTTTCACTTTCAGGTTGTTCTATAGGTCTTAAATTGTATAGAAAAATTCATAAAAACATTATAATATGTTGCAGGTTTCAAAGCTCTTAATCACTTCTTATAAAATCAAAAGAGGATATTGAAATATTTTGGAGAAAATGAAATATTCGTTTTTGAATATAATATTTTGTTTGTCACGCCTGCACCAAAAGTTTAGTTTTTGACGACGGTTGAAGGGTTGAAAAGTGATTTTTTTCGTCCAGCGGGTGGTAAAGTGGGAATCCCCCCTCCCAAGTGCTGGTCGATAAAATGGAAATCCCCAAAATTGTTGAGCTTACATATCACGCGTATCCTCTGCACAACCAGACACTAAAATCTATACTACGGTCCTTACAAGACACAAACTTTTGGTTACATCTTATATTCATATTATAACCTCCATGCATGACGCTTATAAAATAAATAAAACCAAATCATTTATTTCATGAAATATTGTTTCCATAGAATAATCTGGTTGTTGCATAGATCCCAGCCACAATCCCTTTGCAGAGGTGTGACAAAACATAGTATGTGTGGCTCGTGGCTCGTGCGGAAAGGCAATTTCAGTCTTAGGCGAAATGCGGCCTTTGCTGCGAATGAAATAGCTCGCTTTCCACCCTTGCCGGGATCAGCCAGTAGGTAATTGTATAAAACAAAAGGCTCAAAATGGTTGATTTTATGCAAATCCACAGTTTTTGACCGATCTTTATAACATTTTCATCAAAAGATTTAGTATGATCCACATAGTGTCATGGGATTTTTATTACTTACTTTATACTTTTCAACACTTAAATGTTGAATATAGTTGACTCACGAAAACAATAATTTTTTTTATTTTTTATATGTTTTTGACATTGGTTACAGAAAATAAAATAGTTATTATGATTGGATTTAATACTAGATCTTTATTTTATATTTGGTCAAAAAACCTTAATATATAACTGTGTTGAAAATCTGTGAAGTTTAAACTTAACATAGATTAAGAAAGGGTAAATCCAAATTCATTTAATTTGTAACTAGCAACAATGTACAGGATTAGCTTGATTAATTATTATATTATTTAATATTTAATAGCATATAATACGCAATTAAAATGTGTTGTATGTGTTGTATGTGTTTGTATTCAATAGTAACAAAATAATTGAAGAATACTATTTGATGTTATAATAATATATTATTATGATTGACTAAACAAACTTTGTTGATTTGTCACGATTGTTTTTTCTACGTATAACACTACAGCTCCTATACTTAATTGAGCGTATAATAATATTCATATGTTAATGGGGAATTTTTAAGACTATTAATTTACTTACAAAATAATAATAATTATAGACCATCAGCAAGTGTACAGCTTTACAAAGCTAATAAGTTAACACTAAACATTAAATACCGATATGTATTTATGTTTCTAAACTTTAATTTATTAAGTTTAATCCAAATACGGTAAACATGAAAGTAGACTAGTAAATTCCACGATATTGTTTGTATACGTGTTCAGGTTAACCGATATGGCCTTTGAACTATATTCGTTTGATCGTATTGGCTATGAGAAATTTGATGTTCAAAATTTGAGGAATTCGCATTCGTTAATTATGGTTAAATATGGCAAAAGTTTAATTTTGATATTACAAAGTCCTCGAAAACAGTGTTAAACAAACCTAGCATGGCATGATTGCTCATCCCAATGAACACATGTGGCATCAATGATAAATAATCACGACTATAAATTCTCTATAGTTGTAAATCGTAATGTTTTAAATTGTACTTCAACCGTTCAAACCCTACGTCCAATGCGCATAATTAACATAAATAGCAGCTGATATTTACCTTATGCACTCAATGGAACGTGTTTTTAACTTGTTCAACGTTAACCAATGTGTTCGTCTGAAGTGTATACCTATATAGTTGTATTGTCGTAGCCTGCAGGTACACAAAAAAAGTAGGCCACCATGTTTTCTTCAATACCGTAAAATGCATAGGGAATATAATATTGAAAAGGTTATTTTGTTATGTGAATCGTCCTGGCAGAAAATGGAATCATCCAGTGGGGAAATAGGACACTCAGAAAGTATCTACTCTTGATTTTAAAATTGGAAATTGTTTTACCTATTTTATTCAAATTGTAGTATTTGCAATTACGGTTAAAACATTTTATACAGAAAGTAGAAATTTGGTGAAGTATATCGGTGTGCGGAAAACTCAATTGAATTCGAAATATATTCTAATGATAAGGATATGACTGAACAACCATAATTAATCGATTTCGTAGGCTGACCAGGGACTATATGTGTGGTTTTCAAACTGGGTGCCACGGTCTTCTGAAAAATGTAAACTATTTGTACAAGAATAAAATTATAAAAATATAATTAATAAAAAATTGTTAGCCCATTATTTCTAATTTAATGTACACAATTATAATTCAAACCAGTTTTGTTCATCTAATTATTTGCATTAAAAAAAAAAAATGTGTTTCATAAAAGTTTGAAAACCACTAAACTAGATTATGGCATCGGGTGGCAAAAATATTGTGAAGTTCTCCCAAATAATATTGATAAATTATAGTATATTATATATGTATTATAAAAGCCATCATCTATACGAACTATATTAACATATTCACCCCTAGATTGTCAACAGCAGCTGTCACAGTTTCAATGGGTTTTACTTATTTCAGTATCTTATAATAATTTATATATATTATATACATTTTACAAAGTGATTCATAAACCATGATCAACCCCATTACTTTACTTTAATAATGAATTTATTCAAATGTTTGGAATTTTTTATTAGGAATAGGTACGTAATAGTACTATATTTTCAAATACTTTTTTTACGTGATTTAAGGATTTGGTGTAATCCTAATATTCAAAATATAATCTCATGCTCTTCAGAAAAAACTCTTTGAAAATACTTGAATAAGGTTCAATAGCATTAAATCAGAATCTGTTATAATTTTCATGAAATATCAATAATGACCATTTTGCCTTATGTAATATAATAATTTAGTATTAGTTGGTGGTTGTGTCATTTATTAGGTTGCAGTTGATGGGTAGTTTCTTTCTTCGAAGTCTAAAATCTTCTGTTAATTTACAAGAATTTTAAAGGAAATGTATAATTATAACGAATTAGTATTAAGTTTTAATGAATCATTTTTTTTTTTTTTTACTTTATTAAATTACATCCGATAAGTAATCACGAGTCACGACTGGAAATGGCAAACGACATATTTTTAACTCATTCAATTCATATATAACTGCGATGAGTACCTAAATATAAAAAAAAATAACTTTAAATACAATCTTTAACCTAATGGGAATAAAGATGTCAAACAAACTTACAAATAAATAGGTATTATTATTTACTCTTGAAAGTATGGAAAAAAATCAGTTATATAAGTAAAACCAGATCATAGTAATTATGAAGGGCGCACAATATTATATGCAATTATTTATAGGCTTTGTTTAAATAAAATAAACCTGTACTACAAATGTAATATATTATGAGTGTAGTATTCATAACTAATGACTATACTTGTACTTATGAGTTATGCATAAAATTATGTATAAAAAAATTAAATCATTATGCAAATAGGTCTTGCAACACATCAAAGCACCGATTGCGCTGTCTTGGTGTAATGACGATTTAAAATTTATGAAACATCATAAAAAAAATATTTTATTCAATTATAGTTTTTTTTAGATAGCATGGAAAGTAGGATGTTGTTTTCATTTTTTAAACTGAGTTAATTAAATGTAAAGGTTTTTCAAAGACATTGTGATGGCGTAGTGAAAAGTATAATAGTGGAAGTAATTTACTAACAAATTGTATCAAATTGTATACCTCTGTGTCTAAACTTTAAATTACTTTACGTATTTATTATAGCTATAATTAAAAAATAAATTGAAATTTTCCGAGAAGAATGGCCATAGATGCCGAACATTGTACAAATGAAACGTTTTAAATAGCCCCCTTAAAATAATATTGAAAAATACACTTTTTATGAAGAAAAAAACACACGATTCTATTCATATAACAGAAAAACCAATTTCACTGTATTTGACAAAAGTGCATATTATTTTATTATATTCAATAATTGAAATTAAAAATTAAAAATGAATAATTATTGTTCCATTGTATAGGGAGAACAAATGTTTAATATGATATTACTTTGATACCACCGAATTTAACTACCTATATAATATAATATAAGAACATGGAGATTGTAATTTTGTATATAACTATAAATTATATATATTTATATAAGTACATACAATTTGTTCAAGAAACAATAAATAAAAAATAGATTCTTGTCAAACATAATAGGAAAAAATGTATGAAAATTATATGGATAATAGATAATTTATTTAAGATTGACTTATGTGTAAAAAATCCCAAAAATAATATTTAGAAAAGAATTATTAATTTATTATGTTTAAAATTCATTTACTCAAAAAAGAATATTATATTATATTCATATTTATATTTAAAAAAAATATATTAACATAAGCTACTTGACATAAATATATGTTTTTATTATTAACATTTTTCTAAAAATTAGATTAAAAAATTGGCCATTTTTAATTTTATTATTTTTAATATTAAAAAAAAGGTTCTTGTAGAGCAAGAGTCTATAATTTAAATACATATAAAAAAAACATTTTTCCTTTGCATAGAACTAAAGTTATTTCAAATTGCATACTGTAGGTAGTTAATTGTGCACCAAGATTGACACCTATTATTAAATTTTGTTAAATTTAAACTGCACAAATTTTTAACACAGTTATTTGGATGGTTCTTATCAAATATAAAATACAAGTCCAAAACTATGTCCAATCATAATACCTATTTTATTATCTGAAATTAATGTCAATAATATTATATAATAATAATAATTGATATTTTGTGGAGAGTCAACTATATAAGTTTAACATGATGTGTTGAAAAATAAAAAGTAGCCCACTGATCTTGCTGAATCTTTCGACCAAAATTGTATACAATTTGATCTAAAACTCTGGATTTGCATAAGAGTCGTCCGTTTTAGCCTTTGATTTTCTATGCAAATCCTGCACGGTGTCGTTACCCCCGAAAAATGTATAATAACGCAAGTGGATTTACCTTGTCTTAAACTCCAGCAAGGTTAAATGTAAGCTACACATATTTTTAACACAATAATTTGTGTGGTTTTTAAAAATATCAAATACTGGTCTAAAAATATAAAACACAATATTATTATAATATATATTTTATTGTATGCAACCAATGACAACCGTACTATACAAACAATATCGTTAGCCAACGTTTATGAGTCCATCGATAAAATGCAAAATTAAATAATTGTCTTCGAAGGGTGCACATCATATAGGTACCTCTATATGTACCAAGTTCCAGAACCACGAGTGTGATAGACTTAGCAGTGGATCGCTTACTGACCCACTCATACATTGCCTTATATTAATCTAAAGATACAATAATGGACATATTATTATATACATTACTATTATGGCACATTTAATACTCATCTGAAAACAGTATAGTTCCTCTAAAAATGAATTAAAATGTTAAATATTAAACAATCTGAATTTTACCAAACCGAAAAAATCATTTTAAATGATGTATTATGTCATATATGTATAGAGTTCACACTATACAGTTACTATCTAACTACCTACCCACCAAATTAAA
This sequence comes from Macrosiphum euphorbiae, assembly GCA_949089665.1. NCBI lineage: Eukaryota > Metazoa > Arthropoda > Insecta > Hemiptera > Aphididae > Macrosiphum > Macrosiphum euphorbiae. The sequence continues at coordinate 39,354,613 of CARXXK010000002.1, read as the reverse complement.
ACACGAATACAGCCGACACATATTGTTTTCTTTTGTGTTCAAACTTTTTATATACAGTGAATAAATTGAATATATTATGTTTTCCTTAGCGGAGAAAATCAATGATTTCATAAAGTAATTTAAGCTCGGCGTTCTTCGATCTTTCATTTTCTGACACTATATTATAAAAGTGGTTTGAAAACATTTGTGTTGTATTTGTAAACGACATCACAGTTTTTCTTTTCACTTTAAGCATAAAATAATTTATTTTGACATGATGCTTGGATTAAATTTATTAAAAAAACATTTTCTGTAACCTATGCTATGGGGCCATTATTCTTGGAAAACACCAAATCGGAACACATATAATACACCACCTATTATTTTGTTTATTCGTTACTTTTTTTTTCCATATTATAGTTTTGATTTATTAACTAGTCATTAAACATCAGATCGTTTTTATAATTTTTTTGATTTGGAATGAAACATAATTATTCTATGAACCAGGGATCGAAACCGTTTCAAATTTTAATAGTTACGGTTTCGGTTTTTCAAATATTTTAGTTTTGATTTCGGTTTCAAAAAAAGTTTTTCAAATTTATCGGTATCAAGAATAGTTTTTGAAAATTTTCGGTTTTGGTTTTTTGAACAGTTTTTGAAAATTGTTATTTTTCATTTACCTAATAACTGCAGACCCGAATTTTACTATCTGTTTACTATTAAGGACTGAGCCTAAAGCCCTAAAATATGTCCGATTTTAGATTTGTAAAATTAGTGTAGGTACATTCAATATATAGCAAATTTACGTTCAGCAGAACTAATTTCGAGTTGTTAACTTTAATATGTTATAAATACATTTGCTTACAACCTATGGTTGTGATCATTATTGGAATATATTAATATTTAATTGTAATTTACAACGACGGTAGTAACCCAATCTTATTGTTCAAAACGTCTTTGTTTGATTAAATGCCACAATCATCGTCGCCGGACAACCAGAAAGAGAGAAACACTACATTGAAAAAAAAATCGTAAAAATGAGATACGACCTTTTTTGTTGGGGCCGTCAAATTGATGACTATGGGACGGACGTGGGTCAGTCGAATACGATACAATTATAATAACATTAATTAATAATAATATACACAAATACATCAAATAACAACAATACAAACGTGCATAGCCGCATATATTATAGGGGCGAACAATATAACAATAATTGTGATAGGTATTTGTATTTGAATTTTGAATCAGTGAGTATTATAGTACCTAATAATATTAAAAAATATAAATAGAATAATATTTCGTAATAATCGGTATTCAAACAACATATTTTTTCTTGTAATAATAATACACGTTTTAACTAGAATAATAATTATAAATAATATAGGTAATTAACTTTATAAAACTCCAAAAACCGATATTGGTTTTAAATTTCAATAGGTTTCAAGAACGGTTTTTCAATATTGTATGATTTCGGTTTGGGTTTTGTAAACGGTTTTTTAAGATTTTAGATTTTAGTTACGGTTTATTAACCGGTGTTTTAAAGCTTTTGGTTTCGGATCCGGTTACTGAGTTTAAATATGAAAAAACCACGGTTTTAACTAGTTTTTCAGAAAACCTGTTAAACCGATTTCGATCCCTGCTATAAACACTTTTTTAGGGGAATAGAACTACATAAGAATGCAAAGAAGTTCTATGTTTTATATTCTCGTGTAGCAAATGTATAGCTGATAATAATTCGTGCCTAGATTGTTTTTATAACGTCATATCGAGGATAATATAAACAAAATAAATAAGGTGGGCCAGTGGGTGCCACTCTGCTGTATAGAATAGGTGTCGAGTGGGCCACTGTCATGGGTGTGTTCAATTTGAATTCAATGATAAATCATTGCATACAAAAAACCATTCTTGGTTTTGCCTATCTTACTGAGTATATAGTTGTATGATATATTAAGATTGGTATGTATTATAGTAATTTATTTTACTATTGGTTACATGGTAGATTTTGCAGATAACATTCCATTTAAAAATGGCATGGTATGTATATAATAGGTACCTATAAAATATAATAATAATCGTTAAAAGTTTTAAATACCTCGTGGCTACGAATGATTTTTTTAATTACAACAAAATTACTAAAATCGTTATACTCTGTTTAAATATTATCTAATTTGTCCAAATATCTTTAATCTGGCACACCAGCACTGGCAGCATGTGTAGTGACGTAATAAGAGATGTTTAAGGGATGGCGTACGGGTACTGTATCGATCCAGCTAGGTGCCAATTTTAATTAGGGTTTTAGGGGCGGAGGCATTAGTGTCCACAAACTACAATCATAGTCCACATAGTCATTCGTAAATCAAAATACAAGAACTTTTTTTTTATCATATACATCGCAACTAGGTATAATATGTATCTAAAAATCGACACTTTTTTTAAATTGTTTATACATATTTAATCAATATCTTCTTTATAAAATATCATTTCATTTTTGTTATCATGCTCGGTAATCTATTATTAATATGACCTACACACTGTTTGTGTAATAATATAATATAATCAATATCAGTTACCTGCTGAGTAATGCGTATTGCACTAAATACTGCTTGGAAATCGAAATTATCTATTTAATTTTTTTAATCTAATACATACTGATATCTCCGGTACCTATACTTTCAAATAATAATTATTATTTTAAATTATAGTCATATGGTTTATATATGTATTGATTGTTGTATTCATTGATATTATAAATTTATAAAAAAAAAATACATTAATGTAACTGGGAACATAAAAATACGTGTGGCAACTTCTAGAAAACTAGCTCATTAATTAATGGAAAAACACTACAAAATGAATTTTTTATTTCAATAAAGTTCACGCAAATTGCACAATTATTTAACGGTGAAGGGGAAACCTAAACATTTGACATGTATATAGCTAGGTATTTACCAAAGATTGAGTATTGAGTGTTTTTAAGTTCTTGAAAACTTTTATATTAAAGACTTTCACGTGCAATACAATTTGTTTAGAACTTGAATCCGTGTTAAAACAAAACCAATAAAAGAAGATAACTCTTCTGGAATCAGCAGGTTCAGATAGTGTCACTGGATCACAGGGATTTCTAGAATGCAATTGAAAAATAAAATTTAAGACTAATAATAAGGGTGCCAGGCATTGTAGTAATAAAATAAATGCAACTCAAATGTGAAATTATATTTGAATTTATTTATTTTGTATACAAACATTTTCTATTTATTTAATGTTGCCTAAAGAACATAAGACATTAATTTTAATGATAAATCTATGTTTATATTCTAAGGATAATTTCCCACATTTATAGGTCTTTGTTTGAAATTACTAGGGAATAATATAAATAATTCTTATATAACATAGGTAACAATCGATTTCATTATTGCCTAATTTTATATCTGGGAACATAATATGATATACAATTTGATTTATTTTAATCGGCTAAAATCATTTATCTACCTATGTTAAATATATTACACACCACATCACAGACTATCACATTATTCAAATGACTTGTTTTAGGTTACTTTATAATTTACTTTTTTTGATAAAATATTAAAATGAATAAAATGTAACATTTTTTCTATTCTTAGTTTTATTATTTTTTTTTATCGTTGGTTTTAGAAATTTTAACCAAATATCTAATTATAGGTTGACTGGAGTTTAATGGCATGCAAAAATATGTTTATTGAAATACCTACCTCTAATTGTTTAATCTTATTTTTAATTTTAAAATAATATAGATTTACTAATATATTGTAAAATTATGAAAAATCAGAACTCACTTCCAGGCATATTATATCATAACTTATACTTAACTTGTATATTAGATAAGTAACGTTTTGTAAGCTGAAAACGACCGCTCTATAAAAGTATGCCCATAAACAGCGTTTATAATTCCAAAATAGCAAAATAGCTCCTATAATATACATGTATTTGAAAATATATTCAAAAATAGCAGTATAGCACTAAAAACCATAAATCAGAAAAATAGCATGAAAAACCGTAAATATGCCAAAAAAAAGCAAAATAAAATTTCATGTATGACATCATAGAAGTGGGAAACATATTTGTATCTTACTTTGGATGTTCTAAGATGAAACAAGAAAAATATGCATTTGTTATAACTTCCGAGACCTGATCATAAGGTATATAAGTACGTTGAAAAAAAATTAAATCATAATATTCTCATTTGTCGAAATTAATTTTCCACGATGAATTCGATATCATCCTAATGCGACTGATGATACAGCGCCCTCCTAACGTCTTTCATGAAAACTAACAAAATACACTCCTGAACAAGTATTCAATGTGGCTGTAACACATTTAAGTAAATATTTAATAATATTTTAATTTTTACTATTTTACTTTTCAGAACCTATAAGCTCCCAAAATATACACCAGGATGTTGGCTCTTAATAGTTGATTTTCTCCAGTTAACTGTCAAAAAAACTTTTTTGTGACTTTAATTTAAAAATATATTGATCATTATGTTTATTATCAAATCTTTACAAATCAAAAATTCCATATTTTCGTCTTTAGAATTTTTGATTTTTGCATCTTAGTCAAAAACAGTAAGTACCTACGTGTATTACGTAGGCATATTTTTAATTTTTCCCAAACCCCAAAACCTTCTCTAATTTTCCTGGTAAAATTATGGCTATGTACTCAAATACGTATGTTTATCCAATATGTCCATTTGCGTTAGGTCTACGTTTTCACAACTTGTTGGATTTTGGGTTAATGTGTCCAAAGGTTCACAAACATCCATGTTAGAACTGGAACAAAAGTTGCATTCAAAATGTAATGAAGTGAGTGGAAAAGTTTAGTTGACAATTAAAATTGAGATAATAATAATATATATGTATATTTAATACTTGACGTTTGTACATTTTTGTTACCACCCGACCATTTTCCAAGTGGGCAAAAAAAAAGTGTATACTTAGTTACTATAAAATATAACTGGAACGTAAATTTTGTTTTTTAAACTTCGATCATAAAATTTTAGCTAGTGACCCACACAGGTTTACCACCCTACATCCCCTCAATGAAATATGGATAGGGAAGAATAGTTGAAAAATCTTGTACTATACTAACCTGTGATATATTTTTAATTTGATGTTTCTACGGAAAAAACATTATTATTAAATACCTTCCATAAAATTTCATATTTTACGATAATTATTGTGAAATTCTATTATAGAGGTATATTATTATTAGTAATTCGTACAAATTAATATACAAAAATTAGTGGAGCGGACATGTTTTAATAGCGTTGGTTCTCTGTGCTTGGCAGGTCGCTGTTTCGAGTGAGCAAAAGGGATGCTTATGTTATAATAACATGAACACCACTATTGTGGAATTTTATAAAATGTTTCTGAGCAAAAATTTTATTCATCGTATCGCGTCTATGTCATTTTCAATACTTCAGGTACCTGGTTAGTGGGTACAAGTACTTAACAAATAATGATAACTATGCATCTAAAGTTTTTAAATGTTCGATTAGAAATATGAATAAAAACTATAATAAGTATATTATTTTTAAATTGTATAAACTGTGTCATTAGAACATAAAAAAAAAACAAAATTATTATGCTATAGTTTTAATTTAAGTATATTTTTATTGATTTGATTACCCGTTGTTCTTAATAATAAATTATCATATTTTATAAACTGTTTGCTTTAAAACAAGTTCATATTTGTGTGTAAATCCACAATAGTTTTTTATGAGTGTCTGAAATTTTAATTTAGACAAAATTCGTAAAAACCACGAAACTATTTGTGTTAGAATTTCATAAAATTGCTCCTTTTTTATTTAAGATTTGAAAATCTAATACGAGATTTTTCATAAGTTTGTCTACATATATCAACAAAAAAAAGTCTACCGAATAGTCAAATTACATTTTTATGATAGTTAGAAGTTCAAATTTTTACAACATTGATATTCATTAAATTTCTCTTGGAACCATTTTCTTATTTTAATGTAATTCTAAAACGAATAACCGTAAATACTTGAAATGTATACAAAAGTTTATTTTATCGTTTCCTAAACTTGATAACATTTTCAAATTAGGTATTTAGATTGGTTTTGAGCTGTTGACAAACATTTTCAATTTTTTCTTTTTTTTTTTTATAAATGTCAATAATATTATATTCATTAGGTCAAAAAGCTTAAAAAAGTAATACAAGGTTTCTCACATACTGTTGCAATATCAGTTTAAAATTATTAAACATAAATATAGGGAAACATTTTTTTATTATCATTTAAAGTTCAAATTTTGACAGTATTGTGATTTAAAAATATTATTTGTAGGTTATACTTAAAACTTTTATAGTAGGTATATTAATTATAAAATATATACAAAATTATATTTTCAAATGCAATTTTTTTCGACAAAAGTGAATTTTACCTACAGTAGTACTATGCCTAATAGTAAAATAAATTACTTTTATAAATGACTTAGTATTTTTATAGGCTTGATTATTTATTACTTATGAGCATTTTAAATTTACGCTATATGTATAATATAAAAACTTGCTAAAAATTGAAATATCATAAAAAAACCCACAAAAAACACAGACAATGGTCTTACCATCAAGTTAAGTAAATCAAGTTTATAATAATATGTAAATCCCCTCAAATATTTAAACTAAGAAGCAATTATATACTTGTAAGATAGAGAGAATAAATGCCTGTGTAACCTCCTCTTAATGTAAAACATATGCCGAAATATTCTAAACTATCCTCGGCTTAAATTAATAGTTTTTCTGAAGCCAATATTTAAGCCAACGGTTGTAGTTACCATACTTACCCCTTGTAGTTACTCAGTTACTAATAAATACCTCAATAAGCATATTAATAATATTTTTTCTTTTTTTTCCTGTATTACGATAAGCATAATGGAGGCTCTTGCTCCATGTCAGTGAATTCAAAAACTCTGACGCCCACGTCATTAATTTTGCAACTTGTAATATCTATAAAAGTCGGTCATCACATTTTACGTTGTTATGAAATTCTATAAATTTGTGTTCTCTATACTTAAATCCAAATTTCTCTATACTAAACTTCACTCTGACACACGCGTGCTAGCGATTAAGACAGATTATAAAGAAAAAAAAACCATAATGGTTGCTGGAAACATTTAAAGCTTTACAAGGCGTTTAATCAGATCGGTCACAGCAAAATGATATTATCTTACTATACTGCATCAAGTCACTCACATTCTTATAGAATGTAGATTTAATATATGCATGCATTTAAACATGACGACGCACGACCCGCGTAGGTTCAAGCTGATTTTGTTAAGAGATAAACATGCATTTTCTGTAATGTTTTTAACGGTTTCGGAAATTTTTTTTGAATTATTCATATGAAATCATTGCAAAACTAACAATTTTTTTTAAAAAAAGATGTATTTTTTCTATTTTCTGTCATTGTATTATATTTTAAGCGTTTTACTAAACTTAAAATGTTGATCAGAAAACCAATATTATGTGGTGTACCGTTATGTTTGAATGATTTTTTATAAAAAAAAAAAAAAATACTTCCAAAAAGGTCAAGAAAATTAGTATGCTTTCAGTTAAATCAATCACTATATATAATATGTATGTGTGTATGTGTGTATTTATTTATTAACGTTACAACGGGTATATGGCCAAAATAAAAACGAAATTATTAAAAAGGTCTACATATTGATTAAAACATAAAATGTAAAAACACATATGGTTAACCCACAAACACCTAATGACCAAAACGAATCCCGACCTTGTCTCTCATGCGGCGAAACACCTTCAGTCAAACACATTATATGCTTCTGCCGAGAACACAACGACGTTAGAATCAACCTAAAGCTAGCTGGCAACCATCGTGAAGCACTAGGCCCTGATCCGGACAACACTCAAAAAATATTTACTTTTTTAAAATTAAATAAATTATATAATTTAATCTAAACACGTTTTCACGTCCCAAACATGAATTGTATAACTCTCCCTCCGCTTTATCTTTTTTTGTAAAAAAAATTAATATCAGCCAATAATCTATATTGTTGTGGCTTGATAATAAATAAAAAAAAATTTTAAAAATGTAAAAATATCTCTTGTAGAAATGAGACTATAGGCATTAAATATAACAAGTGCAAGATAATATTATTATATTATAAATAAACAAAATAAGAAATATGATCATAATATAAAAAATTAATAAAAAAAAATAAAGCTCAAAAGTACATTCAATAAGAAGTTAAAGGAAAAAAATCGGAAGGTAGATAGGATCGTCGTGATAGAATTCTGAAAATTAATTTATAAATAATATAATATGACTGGCGTGGTAATGGAAGTTGTCGGGTTCCCGAAGAATTGCGGCTTTTTAGTAGGAATGCATTTGCTTTAAACAGTTGAGATTTACTCAGATTGTACTTCGTATAGCAGTGATTTGTTGCACCAATTTACAGTACCAAAGACAAACGTAGGTAGTTTAAAATATTAAAAGCTCTGCGTGTTTGTAGAACTGCACAATATCCACTACGTTTCGCATTTACCTAATACTTACTTAATTATTATTGCCTGTTAAACAAAAACAATCTAATTTCCACACGGCGTTTTTACGGCCAACGAGTAACCTATAGGTATATGATAATATTATTATTTCTTGAAGCTGAATAATAATATATATTGTTAGAAGTCTAAGGCGATGACGTAATAGTAGTACAAAACTCGTAAATTATTGCAGCGTATTACACTAAAAAATACAGAAAATTGCACTTAAAATTTAAAAATTTCTCTAAAATAAACAACGTTTCATTTTAGTTATAAATTTATTATTTTTTTTTCTACTTTAAAATTCACAGTATACCTACTTCAAATAAAAATGTAATTTAAAATCATTTCACATTTATTTACATCTTTATTTTTTATTAAATTATATTTAAATTCTAAAAAGAAAAAGAAATATATTTTACGTTTTATTTTAAAACTTTAAAACACCACCTTAAACATAATTTATTTTTACTATAAGTGTTTGTTTTGAATCTTCATATTCAAACGCTCTTCGATTTAGAGCGAATACGTAAAATCAAATTAACATTACGTGAGCTAAATTGTAAAATATTTAATATATAGTTTTATAAATGAGTAAATTCAACAAAATTGGAATAAAATTGAAAGAATTCCAAAAAATTCACTTCAAATTTGTATATTTTAGTTTGTTCTTACATGACGGTACGATACACATTATAAACTTACCACTTAGAAATATATTGGAACAGTAGAAGAATAGTTTTGTAACTTAGAGATTTCACTTTCATAGTACAAATTCTTGATCATGAACTAGGTATATTATATTATTACAAAAGTATATAACTAATAAGAATTTGAAATTCTTCTTTAACTTTATCGTAATTAATGTCTTCTTTTATCATTTTGAAAATGTTTGTATTTTTAAACACCTAAATGATTTTTATATTGGTAAGTATGTTTGAGGTATTTCTGTAAAAAAATATGTCCGTCACTCTAATATAACTTATTTATTAAGTCATACGTATTTTGCTATGTTTAATGAATCTATAATCTACATAGTTAAATTTCAACAAATTATTATATTATAAAAAACAATAAGTCAATAACTGTTTATAATCCAATGTTATTAAATACATTTGTATTTTCTTTTGTCATTATTTTAGATTTTTAATCCAATTGATAGAGTTGTATAGAGTGCATTTAATTCACAGCTTTATTGTTATAATATTACTAAGCTTTATAATAGCACAAGATTAGTGAGAAATACACATCGTTTAAGATTTAACACATTTTTGTTAACTATTCAAGATAATCATTCCATATTTAAAAATTTTACATTGTTTGTAATACATGTATCTTTTTTACCTATATTTTATAGATGATAAAAATGTCGGTCTTGCAAAAAGCCATTATTGATTTTATTATCTTATACAAGACACCATTTTTTGAACAACCCAGAAAATTATAAAAACTATATACATTTTAAAATTATATTGAAATATCCTTCCCCAAAAGTTAAAAATCTGAGTGTAATACAATGCAGAATCACAGGTACTACGTATACATAAACCATACTATATCATACTTCGAAGTTGGAATAATTTATATAGGTATATAGAATACTATTATAAAAGGTGAAAATGCAATTTATTGTATAAATTAAGGTTCAGTGTACCTACATAATGTATACAGGCGCAAAACTTGTAGTAAAAACATAAACTGTTGTTCCAAAAAAATAGAAAATGTCCGCAATGAAGAATGGTATGAATTTAATAATCATAGGAGTATCAAAAAAATAAAATAAAATAACTATTGCTTGTACATCATGTATTCATCACTTTAATAATATATTTACATATTTTGAACATGATTAGTTTATTAGGCGTTTTATATTAATTAATTAATTTGTGTATGCTATTTTATTTTGTACTCGTACGAGTAAAGAGTATATGATAGACCCCAGCAAGTGGAAGCCACTATTTCCAAGTTTCCAACCTTATTTCTGTACTATTAAATTATTGTACGATTTCCTTTATTTCTGTATTCGTGTAACTAAAATTTCGATTTATGATGAGACAGGGGCGCATCTAGGAGGTTCAGGATGTAAAATGACTGATTATACATGTCATTAGCGGCATGATCATATTTTGTTGTTTTGTTACTAAAGGTATGGATTTCTAATCCAGTTTCAGCCCTAATCAGTGGCCGCTTGAAATGGCCAGACCCACAGTTTCCTAACTTTGAATCCGTCCTTGTGATGAGACTGACTTTTAGTCAGTATTCAATTCAATAAATAATTATTTTCTTGAAATCAAACGATATTTTACAAAATTTTCCATAACATTTCTAATATGTCTTTTTTCTAGGTACAGCTATTATAGTAACTCCATGACGCCAATGAAATTTATATATTTTTACAATCATTTGTTACACGTTATATTATATTGTTGAGTTTTCACTAAAAGTGTACCTCTAATACAAAATTTTTAGTTATTTTGACAAACATAAATATTATGTGGAAGTGGAACATGAAATCGATATTTAACGTTAATATGGGTAGGTAGGTAGGTAATTAAAAATAAAGTGGTTGACAATGTGTGTTAACTAAATTATTCAATATTTACACAGAAGTGCCCTGTCATCAGTATAAATAATGTATATTGAACCCATGGAGTCTATTGAAATTTAATTTATATTGAACAGCTTTTGACGAGACAAAGATTGATTAAGTACCCACATATACCACAGTTTCACAAAGACGAACCAACGTAGTTGTATTTAAATTGTTCTGTCACATGAAAATACCTTCCTAACATCAGTAATGTCATTTTTCAAGGTTTGCATATTTTTTAATTTACTTATTGTATATTATGGTTCTACTAAACAGAAAACTTGTGATAGAATAAAAATAAAATATTAATTTTTTTATATTTCAGTGGATTTGTTTATTTTCCGTATCGTTATATCCGATGACTTGGAATAATGCCGATTAATGCAATAGAACATACCATGATTTTTCACACGACACGCTTGAAAGCACATATAACAAAAAGTTGGTAAATAATTAATTAATTTTAATTAATTAAATAAATACTACGTTATATTATAGAGATATTGTGTCAGTGAAGTAATATTTTATTATTTATATTTCTACTGGTTTGTTGTAAATATTATTTTTATTCAATTAAAACATTACATCGATATTTAAATCTTTATTTTAAATTGTTTAAATGTCTACTTTAATAGTTAACTACTCAGAACTCGCCTGGTTACTTATGACTTATACATTATAATGGTTATGGAGCAAACGATATGAAAATATTTAGATGTGTTCCAAATCACTAAACATATCACACCCAAAGTCCAGATGTAAAGACAATATTTAAATTTAAAATTCTTACGGATTGATGAGTGTATTGATTTTAGCATTTTGTACAATATTCCTCATATGGACATTTTTAAAAATACCTTGACTCGTTTTGAGCTATTTATAGAATTTTTGTCAATTTGTATTAATTTGTTCCAATGATTGTCAACACCATTGCCACACCATGCCACGACAATTATTGTGTGCCTAGTTAAAAATGTATAAAATATTTGTATAGCTAATAACGATTGCAAATATATAATAAGATTTCTCATAAGTAGTGAATACTAAAAATCAAAAATCGCATGAGTAAAATACATTTTTATTGAACTTATCGGAAATAATGTAAAAAATAATCAGAAATCACTATTTTAAAAATTAGAAATTAATTGAAAACTTCAGATTTAAAAAAAAATAAACTCTTTTTATGTAAAAATATGTGGGACGTTTTAAAATAAAAACGCAATTACAACAAAACATGAGAAGTAGGTAAGTGTTTATCGACATAAGTATATATATATTTTTCATAGATTTTAATCATCAGCCCTCTATGCACTGAAATGAACAACGCAACCGTTTCTCAGAAAACCATTTCACTCAATTTTTCTCTTTTGATTTTAAGATTTTCAACTTACTTCTTTAACGTGAAGCTAAAAATCCTTTTGCACAATTCCGAGAATTGAATAAATGAAAATGGCTTGCGAGAATTCAAATTTATATTTTTCATTAAAAGTAAAAATTGTATTATAATACGAATAAGAATAGTTACACAAAACTGAAAAGACAAAATTATTATACTATAATATTATTTAATGGTCTATAGAATTTCTAAAACGATTGGTAAAAATATAAATTGGTTAAAAAGCATTGACAGAGAATAGGGACGACCATCATACGGGAAGAGTCGTGGGGGAGAATGATGGGTACATATATATTATATATATATTTTGGACTACTCTTGTCATCAATCACGTTATAAATAAATTGCCATACCTGTGCTACCTGTGATATCTATGTCATACATTTATTTCTTTATTATTATTAAACGAATCATAAAATTACAGTAATAATTACAAATCATTGCATTTGAAAATGCATGATGTACATAAAATATAATAAAAAATACTACATTTTTTCAATAGTACCCACGAATAATATTTTTAAATTAATAGAAATAAATTAGGTTATTCTTTGTTTAAATGTTATATGATTTTGTCAAAGTTTAAATTCAGCATGTCTATAAAAATAAATAATTACCTATTATGATTGGAAGTAAGTCTTGAAACATTAACTTTTACAATTGAGTAATCCAATTGAGTATCCATTATCACACTTCTACTAAAAAATTAATTAAATCAATTTTTCTAAATAGTAAATTTAATTAATCATACAACCGACCTATAGGTTTATCAAAAAAAAATCAGATTTCTCAATTTTCTATAAAATGATAATTTAAAAGAAAAATAATATTTTATACCATCATCAGTTATTATTAATTGATTATTGTCTTTAAAATTGTAATCCTTATCAAAGGATTAATATTATATTAAACTACATTATCATATTATAATTTTTTTTTTTTTGGTCTTGAAATTCTTTATTTCACCTTCGACAACTTACTAATTTGTCTTGTATGAATAAACGGTTTACAGTGGGTTTTTCCAAGGATTTCTAGGTACTGAAAAAGAATTGGATGTCAAGGAATAAGTCAATAAGTGCAGTTTTCTTCAATTTTATTAAACATTTTATAACAATTCCACCATGTACGATAATCTACATATAGTATGCCGTGTATATGTGCACACTGGAAAGTGTACGTTAATATTAAATATTTACCAAACAAATGGTTATATTTTATAACTATATTTTATCAGAAAATAAAATTGTAAATTTTAATTCAATAACAATAAGTTATTATTTAAACAGTTATAATGATATATATTATAATTTATAAGTAGGTACTTATTACATTTTTAATATAAATAAATGTTGAAGCAAAAATGTAATAAAATGGTATAGAAATTTGATTCAAGTACAATAATAAAATAATGTTCCTTTCTAAGAGAGAAATAAATACATTTTATATTGATTTCATCAAAATGTTTTAAAACCAATGAATTTACGGCTTTTTTCAGAATTCATAAAAAGAATCATTATCGTAAGAATTACTAACCATATTACTCAATTTGGTAGAGGGAAGGAACAGATAAAAAAAAAGTTAACTTTTTATTTAGATGTATTATTTTAAAGAAAATATGTAATTCGTGATAAACATCTGAAGGTATTACAATTTATTTATACATAGAATTAAAATATAAATTTTATCTCAAGACTGTAACGCCCTATATGTGGCTAGGCAGCTACCAATGTTGCATGAAAGTAAATCTACTACAAATATATAGCATAACAGTAAGTACCTTTATAATAATATTATTTATATTAATCAATTAAAATTTTAATGTACATTATTATTGTCGATATGAAACCCACACGGTTTTGATTGACGAATAAAAATTATTTTGAAATAATAACGCAATAATAGAAATAGAAGCTATTTAAAACGGACGAGTCGATTTTCTTCCATTTATATTATACCAAGTACGACACATTTGCATCACCGTAATAATTGTACGGTTATTTGCTAAACTCAGTAATGTAGATTGTAAATTTTTCCTATATTTTATGTTACTAGTGAATTTTAGATTCTGAGCGGAGCTATGAATGTTCCTATTGATTTGACAATGATGTGTGTTTTTTTCTATCTGATTTTTAACTATTTCAAATTTGGACTAAATAACTAAGGATACCTGACGATTTGGTTTTAATTTAAAAATATTATTCGTTGGTACTTGAGACTTGTAGAGTACATTACTATTATACTGTATACAGTACCAATCACAATGACATCTTCAAATGCAATTTTTTTGGAAAAAATTAATTTAACCTACTGTAATATTATACTAATGGCTAATAGTAAAATAAATTACAATAATATCATACAATAGGTATTTAAATATTGAATACTATTACAGGCTGACAGACTGTCTTTGCTCAAAATACAATTAATATTGAATTCAAATTTAACACATCAATTACAGTGACTCTCTAGACACCTAATGTCAGGAGAGCATTACTCACTTAATATTTTTTTTCTATTTTGTTTCTCAAGAAAAATAATAGTATAATATACTATTCTACATCAGCTTATGAAATTGTAATGAATTGAGTAAAGAACCGTATTTAGTACTTAGGTACTTTATATTTGAGTAAACTAAAATTTTAATAACTTTTAAACAGTGATTTAGTATACTATAGTGTAATACTGTAGATTTAATACCACATAAATAAAGTCGTAATAAAATATAACTTAAATTTAATATCAATTAAATTAGTGATATGTATATATTAGGTATGAGTTATTATACAATATAAGCGTATGATATGTAATTATAATATGTTCACAGTTATTATAATATCATGAAAACGAAAGCTAATCAGTTTAATAAATTGTATTTACTTTATCTCTCTATACGTAAATATAATATTGTAGCTTTTAATTTTTTGTATAATTATTCAATAAATTAATTATTGGACTGTGAAAATATTTGTGTATCATATTTTAGCATATTTTTATTTAATATCTGTGTTGTCATGAACATATTTCGGTTAATGAAGTCCGATCCATTGTACAGCAGGTTCTACCCAGTTGTACAGCAGAGCGACTTCCACTTACCCTCTTTTTACATTTATTTATCTCATAATATGATATAGGTAGGCGTGGTTTTTTAAATCCACTCTTGCAGGCGTTCCAAATGGAGAAGACAACATTGCTCGACAGCTCGTCAAATAGTAATTATAGATAATCGTATGGGGGTTACGACTGGAGCCTCAAATGACAGTCGTATTAGTATTACGAGATAGCACATTGTGTGTGTTGGGTTAAGATAGACTAGTATTATGGCCATGTGTCCATGTGTATTTTGACATTTTTTGTTCATTTTCGGTACCCGATAAGGAAGGTTTTGGCATTGACAATAACCGCATATGCTCCTCGGAGTGTTCAATATTATTATATCATTTTGGTGTCGACAAAATAGCGTATTTTTGAAGTAATACAATAGTATAATAATTGAATAGGAAAATTATTTCGTGTAAGTACATAAATCACGTATGTCCTTAATTATAATAATTATTACAATTTATAGTAGCAATAGCGAAGCAGATTTAACCAGAATTATGTGTGCCTACATTAAATTGTGTAATTATATATAGTTATATTATTACCCATGTTAATTATTATTCATTATAATAATTATTACTTAGACAACTATTTATCAGTGATACTATTAAAAATGAAAATAAAACAACGAAGGACACCCTAAGCTGTATAGCAGGTTTCAAGTGTACCTACCTCGTCATTGAATAGTTCCTGAAATGCAATGATAAAATATCAGTGTATTAACGAAAAAATGATGATGAGCAAATAATATGAGTGGATTAACATCTATTTCCAAAGTCAATTGATTTAACCTTTAGCTTAAATTGTACTTATTACATTTCTAAATTTGGCATGCCATGATAATATTTACAATTAAACTACAAAACAAAAAAAATGTACATTCAAGATTTATCAAACTGAAAGAATCAACGAAACCAACTGTTTTTTTTTTATATAGTTAAATTGTTAATATTCTTATAATTTAGTAAAATTCTTCAAGTATACCGGTTAGCCTATATTAAGGTAGTTTCATAATTATTGGCATATTAAAATAGTATATATTAGTATAAGGTGTTTATGAGTACAATACGCGGGCTTGGAATCAAAGAGTTCTATATCGAAAAATTTCAAAAATGGTTTTTTTTATCTGTTCAGTCGGGAATTATTTTACTCTATTTTTTAGCCTTAGAAAAAATTATGTCGATCCCATATTTAAAAAGTTACCAGAAACCAAAGGTTTTATGTGACCCTTATCCAAACAATGTGCTGGATACATCGATGGAACATTTTGTTTTTAAATTTATATTTAAATCAAAAAGTGTTATCTAATAAACTTTATTTATTGTTATTTATAAAAATTGGTGCATTTCACACTCCGCCGTACTAAAATACCGAAATAGGTACCTACCCTAGATAATCAGGTCAATATCTATATAATAATGCACACAAAAAAAGCACAAGGTTAAAATTAAGTTAGAACAAATCAATTAATTTTGAATTAATATATGTTATATCGGTGGAACGTTTTATTTCCAAACTAGGAATTTTAAAGTTATTTAATATTTTGAGTACTTAAAAGGATTTATTTTTCCAATACTTATTAATAAATTTTTTGATACCAAATATTTCAAAATCGCTTGGGCAAAAATATGTTATTTTAATTTTTGAATCTTAAAAACGCTCTACTAAACAATTTGGATCTTGTCACATAAAACTCTTTGTTTCCAAGCCCTTGAATAACTAAATAATATACAAATCGTTTAGTTTAAAATAAAAAGTAGTGAACGGTCATGTAAAAAATAAA
Source organism: Macrosiphum euphorbiae (assembly GCA_949089665.1). Taxonomy (NCBI): domain Eukaryota; kingdom Metazoa; phylum Arthropoda; class Insecta; order Hemiptera; family Aphididae; genus Macrosiphum; species Macrosiphum euphorbiae. The sequence goes on along the minus strand of CARXXK010000002.1, from coordinate 39,337,195 downwards.
TATAAAATGAGTTAATTATTGTAAAGTCTGGATATTACACTGGATTTCACCTCCATACATTTTAGCAATAATAATTAAATAACAGAAACTTACACCTTCGTATATCTATAATTATCCATTTAATAGAAATATATAATAATATACCTATAAACACATCGTTGACAATTGATAGGCATGAATGATAAATGTTATAATCTATGACCATAGTGCATGTCACCACCTACAAAGTATATAATCTTATATAACAAAATAGTATATTATAATGAAATTCTAATATGAAGTAATAGTGGTCAATTTAATGATTATTGACGAATTTTGCAACTCAAAGTTCAAGATGTATATAATTATTGTTTTGCAGGCGATACAGTAATTATGTTGAAATATATTAGGTATATTTCAGTACAATATAATGTTTTCTAGTTTGTAAGTTCAAGACGAGGAGAACTAATTTCAATAATAAAGTATAAAAAAAATACTTAACAGTCCTGTAAAGCAAGTTTTGCACAGAAACGTCTACCAACCATTGGTAAAGAAATAATGTACTTTTTTTTGTAGTGCTTTAGATTCAAAATTGTGATGGTTAAATGACCTCTGTATTGTATACTTTAACGTATAGTTATAAAGGTAGTACACTATATTTCGTGCAATTTATTTTCTTAATATATTTTATACCATTGCACCCCCAAAACAATTAAAAGTTCACGAATACATTAATATTAATTAAAATGTACAACCAAAAATAAAATATATTATTTAGGTACTCCCAAGCAAATTAACATAATATTTTGTACTATTATTAATATTTATTAATTTGTATTCATTCGGCTTATTTGTATGCTCCATTGAGTTATATACTGTGAAAAGTAAAAACTAATTTAAATAACGCTCTATAATTTTATTTGAGATTTAAGAGAAAAACCAATCAGACAATAAATGTTTTGACGTTGGGAGGGTAGCGTACTGGCAAGCCTATTACTTGATATTTCTTTGAACAGTGGCGAAGACAAGAGGGTGTTTGGGGTGGCCCAAAATTGACATTTTTCCCCCTAATAAATGTATTGTTTATAGGGTTCGGGACTGCTTGTATGTTTTATTTTAGTGGTCGTAGATTGTTTTAGATAAGTTATAAATTTGTCTTATGAAATGGGGAAATTAAATACAAAGTTTGAATTTGTATATTTTTGTATATTTTGTCATATTTTAGGAAAAGTGCACATTTGAGTGATTTTTAGCAGATGATTTATGCGTATTTTCCATTTTTTTTAACTTGAATGTACAATATACAATTGTCGGAAAAAATCATATTTGGATAACATTGAAAAATATCTTAAAAAATATTATGTTTGGTTAGGTACAATAGGCGCTAATTTTGAGATTTATGGAGGCCGAAGCCTACAAATATACTATTATAAAATTGAATAAGCTTAGAAAATGTTGTAAATGTATGGAAGGGCTGTTAAAGTTGTTGGTGGAGCTCGGCTATAGTTAGCCCTATTTTCGAATATGGTACGTAAGATTTTATAAGTCTCTTTGTGACAAATCTGTGTTAAAACTATATAATTGACATCTAGATTCTAGATTGTACGAAGGAATGAAAATCAGTAGATATATCTAGTATACTTGTTCGTTTATCACGGTGTTTGTATATGAAGTTATTCGTTATAACTTATTTATTAACATAGTTATGCAGTATTTTTAAAAATTAAGTTGTTTTATTTTACAACAGTTTAATAATGTCCAAAACATGAAATAGTGTCCTAAGTCCATCATATAAATCAATATAGGTTAGGTAGCTATGTCCAAGTTAGTAAACCCGTGTATAAATTATTTTTATCATGTTTATATACCTACCTACTTATTTTTTAGTTTTTTATGACCAAAATTTTAATGTTTTATGAGTTTTTCAAAAATAGTATAAAAATGTAGGGGCATTTAAGCATATTTTGACAATTTTGACTGCATATTTCGATAACTTTTAGTGCAACAAGTCTCGGACCCTAATTTTATTTATACACGATAACTGTACAAACTTGGTTTTAATAATTTAATCTATACTTAAACACCCCCCCCCCCCACCTTTCAAAATCCTGGCAACGCGACTGTCTTTGAAGTTCTTGTAATATTGAAGAGCTGAAATGTTTAATAATATGGTGAGGAGAAATATTGTGAGACGTTAATATTTACCTCACACTATATTTTACTTTTGAACTTGGCCCCAAGTCTTCATCGGTTTTACGTGTGTATAAAATAATAATAAAAAAATACTATACATAATTATTTATATAGATATTTTACTATACTAATATTACAAAAATTACAATCATTACAATTACTTTCCATAACAAATCTCTCTGAAATTTATGTAGGAGTTACGCCAAGTGGGAGTAGGTGAGGAATTCTATATAAAATACAATCACTTTTCAAAATATTTTGTTTTATATTGCGTGCCAATATCAATATATATATTGAATATCAATATTTTGATTGCAATATTTAAAATTTAAAAATTGTATGTACCATACAATTTGACGGGCCCGACGCCGTATGGTGTCTGCTAATAATATAACATACCCGCTTGTAAGTTGTAAAACTCATGTCAGATCACAGACCACTGTTATTTTTCTGAGATAAGAATATTAATATATTATTATTATCATTGCTCAATATACTTCACAATCAAGAAAAATAAAATTTGATATTAAAGAATTTTTTTTTTTGGAGGGGGTGGTTTTTCAAAAATAATGAGTGTACATTTGTTTCACCCTTATATATATATAACTTTTTATGTTTTTACTCCATATTTCAGCAAAAAATAATTAATTTTATATCATATACAATAGGTACCGATATATCTAGTAGGTACCTATCTATTTGTGAATGTAAAAGTTTATTAGTTTATCGTACCTAAATATTATACTATCTATTTTTATAAAAATGTTCAAGGCTTTTTCTTAATGAAGTTTAATATACATTTTTTTTATTATGTATAAATTACATTTTTCAAGATACGTTTTTAATTAATTAATTAATATTATTAAGTCAACTATGCACAATTTCGCCTATCTTGAGTTTTAATTTTTTAGTTTATATTTTTAACTAACCTAACCCTATTTTTGGGTGCATAGAGGCATGCATATTTGTTTTTTCTTTAGTGCGTTATATTCCTAGCACTGTTCATGACGATTATTATGCAAAGTACGATGTCAATAATGCATTATTTTGAAATAAATGGACTTTTTATTCTAAAAACCCGCATTGTTATTATCTGCAATGGTGAACAGTGCCTAATGATTAACAATATATTATTCTTGTCGTTTATAGAACATAATATAGGTATTATAGGAGGTACCTGCTCGAGTTCATTGCCTCAATTTCAGTCGTTTTTCTAAAATATAATTTTACAAGTCAGTGAGTTCCATTTATACTGTTACGCCTATATACTTGTCCCCTGCATGGACTCCTCAGCACGGCCATTTTATTTTATGGCACAAGGGTGGTCATCGTTATAAATTATAAACAATGAGCCAATGAGTTAGACGAGTTCAATGTACAGTTCAATTATTTAAATTATTCAATACGTCATGTAGTGCATTTTTAAACTTGTTAAATAAATTTAATAAACACGAATAATATGTTTATTCCATTTGCATATTTTGAATATTTGTAGTACATATTTCAATGATATTATAAGTGCTTAAATGTATGCACGATTTTAGTGCATTTAATTCATAGCCTTAATTATTATAACTTATAACTTATAACGTATATAGTCAATAAATGAACGTATATAATGATAATAATAAGCGTAAATGTATAGTAGAATTGTTGAATAAACTATGTGTATATTAATATTATACGCAATAGTTACCTATGTCCACCAAACTAGTGAATTTTGTTTAATATTAATATATTTTAATATAATATATACGTTGACTGATCCACTGCAGATCGATATAATTAAAGTATTCGTTTGACACTAATATTAATACATTTCACCATAATGATTAATGATTAATATTAATATAGGTAACTATATATTATTGAGGCATGATTTTCATCAGACACCAGGGTTAAAGAAGGGTTTTAACGTGTCCGATATTCAGAGGAACTGCATGTCATCTATATTATATACGCATTAAACGGTGATGCAGCGTCAGTAACATACCAGTTATTAATATAGTCTCGAGGTCCATGAAGTAAGCGGGCGATTGAAAAGTTATAACTCCCACTTTACAACCAAATTTGAGTCATCATATTCTTGTCTATAAATTCTAAACTTATCTATAGAGTCTTGAGTGTCGAGAAAAATGCAAAATTGAGGTTATTATAAAAACAAAAAACATCAGTTCGATCTAAGCCAACAAGTGTGTAAACCGTAAACGAGACTTAAAAATGAAAAGTTCTAATACGCGTAGGCCACCACCGTCATAACATATTAACGTGACATTATTTTATGTCGAGTGACATTCCTATTCCATTTTATAAATTACATTTTTTGTTGGGGCTTTGTCATAAAACCTGAAAAGTGGACATATCGTCACAATATTGGGACAAGTCCAATGTTTGATCTATACCGACAAACGGTTATCTACGATAAAGTGTTGTAGGTAGAACGTGTGATCTACTGATAACTGATATTTACATTATATTATAAAATATTATAATACGTATATACGTAATGACATCGATATAATAATTTATTTAAAAAAAAATAATTTCACTACAGCATCTACTATATATTACGGATGAAGTTGTAAGTTTGTTGAACATTAAACCTTTTTAATTAGCAATATGGTTTATCAAAAAACAGTATTAATGGCAGTGATTGTGGTGAACGATTACGTGATTTCATCAGATTTAAAGAACACCTATAGTGCTTCAGTATAAACGTACCAAGTAACATTTTAGTAAGTATATATGGTATATACCTATACATTTAGCATATTGAATAAAAAGTTAGTCGGTATAGTTCACACGTTCGACTTCGAATTCGTCAGTAGATCACACTTGTATACCACACACATAGTATAACTTTCAAGATAAGATTATACAGTATACATCATAGGTGATAGAGGTATAATTGTTTTCTACAAGCTTCAATGATATAATATGTATATTATATAATTAAAGGGTGGCCAAATGGTCGTTTCCAGACGATTTCAAAGTCGACCTCCGCCCTTTGATTGGACTTGTTATATTACACAGTTAGTAGATTCAGTTGCATACTTCATATTAAGCAGTTTATGTGAGAAATACGATGAAGTTTATAAAAGATGAATATTGAATACCGTGCTATACAGTCTGATAATCGTTTATAGACCAGCGTCTTAGTTTAGCAGTATTAGCGACCATTGCCGAGATTATTATCGACTATGCAATGCCAACGCAGTACGTAATGATAATTTAATTTGAAATTATTTAGACATTTAATGTGAAGCACTCATTTTGGGAAACTTAAACTTACATTTTAATATTTTATTACTAATATGACTTTTATTACTTATGTGTACCTATTATTATAATGATATTATTGAATAAGACAAGAAAAATATTATAGGTACATCATCAGAACTAAAAAAAAGTTTGAGTACCCCTGATATATTATACCGTATAGCTGTAGCCCGAAGGCATTATTGATATAAAATATTGTGGTCCGCATATTGAAATAATATTAATCGTCAATAATCATTTTGTATTATTTAAAAATTTTGTTTTCCAGTGCCGAGAACCAAGGCCGCCGTGCTATCGCGTCAGATAAAATTATTATTATAATATCAATTTAACTATAACGAATTCACACACGTTTTAGACGATCGTTGCGATAAAATTGCCGAACTGTAGTTATTTGTCTTAGTCAAAAAAAAAAAACACCGATATGACGAATGGCGATATGATAATAATATGATGTGCGCAATAGGCCCGGGCTTATTTTGTTCGTGTGTTAGGTACCTGCACGACGCATTGAGTATAATATAAAATATGCGTTATGGAAATAATTATATAGTGTGTAACGACTTATTAACCGTGGCAGTATTAACACTAGTTTTCTTTAAATTTACATAATTAAGATGTGAAACCGTCCGTTAGTGACCGCATCCATCGACTGCACCGATTTCGCTCTTTATGTTTTGAAAAAAGTTCCTCAGAAAATTGTAAAATTCGGGAAAAACTGAAAGGCCTTTTTTCAATGGTATTTTTGTGTACATTTTTTTTTTTGTTTATAAAATGTTTCCAATAGTTAGTTCATTATTATATTATAATATAGTAATATTAGAAATAAGTATTATTTTTTTTCAATTCCTATACCTAGGTAGGTAGCTAAAAGGGAGCTCATATACATTATTTTTTTTTCGGCTCACAAAAAAAGAATATATTTTTTGGTTTTTTAGAGAATTTTTTACAAATAAACTTATAAAAAAAAACCAAATCTTTGGCATGGACAACACCGGGTGGGGCAGCTAGTTTTTGATAAACAACTAATTTAAATTTGTAAAATTGTCTTTTTTATTTGATAAGACAATTATGTTACATGGTCATTTATTATTATTATGATACAGTTATTCATGCATAAACAGTAATAATTGATAATACATTGGTATTTATTTTATGGATGTGGCAATTATGTATCCGTTAAGTCCTTGACTAATAGTTAAGACTAAACTATAAGGTACCCGATAATTTTCATAAATATAATATATTATGTGTCATTTATTATATTTTAATTAATTAAAAATGTGTCGGTGTACAGTAATAAGACATAGGTATTAAAGGTATTATGATATTGTTTTATATGAATAAAAATAGGGTGTAGCCCAAGCTTTTTTTTTTGTAATACGAAAAATGACAAATATGGACTGTGTTATATAATATATTGGTGCGTTTTCCATTGTAATTCATCGGACCTTAACTCCATTTAAATTTACCACAAATACCTTTTTGGGAGTTTCAGCATAAAATATTTTCAGCCTGAAGTCTCCCGTTCCCCGAGGATTACAAGCCGAGGACAATTTATAATATGTGTCAAGGTACTTATAGGCACCTCGGCCATACCCGTATGTTACCTTCATAATAATATTCACACTAAGTTCCTCGTAGGTGTGGATATATAGACAGTTGTTACGAATTTACGATAGTAGGTACCTGTAATATGTTATTCGGTCAGTTCTATGGCAGGTATTAATGATGATTAGGAAATAACTGAGGATCATAATATGTGGTAATAATATTATTGACTAAATATTATTATTATAATATTATTACCTACCTATTTTAATATTATAATATGATAATCGTGTATGTCAATATAAAAATCCCATTCAGTGTGATAGCAACTATAAATTCCAAATCACTCAATTCAAAGTCTCGTCAGACTCTTTAAAAATTAATATTACATTTTAATTATTTCTTTTTCTGTTTGATAACACTATGATATATTTTTGGACTGTTAATATAATAGCAGCTTTTACCCTTTTATTTATTTTCCACGAATTTCTATAGGTTGTAAGAATGTATAATTAATTGCAATCTTACGTTTGATATTTGATTCTGAGTTATGACTTCAGATTAATTTTACGAGGGACAAGAATAATTTATTGTTTACGTATCTACTATAAATATTATGAACAGCCGAACACGGATAAAATATTTCTGTTGTTCCGGATAACTGTTTTCAATTTTAACATCTTTGGAATACCTACCTACTCAGTCATAATATTTTTGAACGTTCGCTTTCGATTTCCAGGAAAAATGTTTGTTTATAATAAATAACGCGTCGGTAAAAAGAGCTGAGGCCATTCGCATAAATAGACCTAAATAATTTCAGGAAGTGCTAAAATTATCCCGTAAAATATCTCATAACTCACAAGCTGCTTTCAGTAATGTTAAAATAAGATTAAAAAATATATATTTATTAAATATTACTTTTTAGTATATTTTTTACTTTTAAATATGTTTTTAATTTTTCTATATAATAATACATATTATATTAATACATAATATGTATGACATTAATTAATATCAACAATAAGTAAAAACATCATGTACTAACTTTTTTTATTTCAAAATATTATTTTTCTAATTTCTTTTTTTTGTACTGTACCTAATTATCTAGAACTGACTGTTATTTAATTATTTGTAATATTTTCTTCAATACATATTTAAAATAAATAAATTAACGTTTTTGTGAAACACTCATCTTTAGCCAATTTTTGATTCACCTCATAACCAGATACTTGAAAACCCGTGTTCGCATGTTGCAGAACTCACTGGAATAATATAATGATGCCAATTTTAAGTAATTTATACAATCATACAATTTATAAAAGTCTCCCAAGTGTTATTGATAATTTTTAGTGTGCATGTTGTTATTATTATTATGAAACCTTCAACATATCTTGAATAAAAAATTTCAAAACACAAATACGGTAAAATAATGAATTTAAATAACAAGAGCTTAAATCAGAAAACACTATATTAAATGTATAGGTAGGTACCTCATACGGTGTTATACCTAGGTATGTAAAACCAATAACTATGAATTGGATTTTCCAGGGTACCAAAGTTCCCTAAACAGTTAGCATCCTCGCTTATTTTTGATTTTGGCAAACCAAATTGTGGCGTCACTTTGAGACTATCGCCTAAGTATAAAAATATATATTGTGAGCAGTGTGTGTTTAAACTTCATAAATGTTCGATTTGTAGCACGGCCCTACTATGTTTATTATTATTACTATCGGTAATAGTAATACTAGTGATAGTAGTACCAGTGGAGTATATACATATTTTTTGTATAGAAGGAACAGAAAAATAAATGTTAAACTAGATACTTACACATTAAAACAATAAATAACAAAATATAGGTCATTTTATTTCAAAACCACAAGCAATTAATATTGCAGAGGCGTCATTTGAAGTATTCTTATGGGTACTTAAAAATTATTAAGATTGTATTTTGGCCAGACTATAATTTATTTTGTACTAGTACAATATACTATGTTTGTCTGCTGAACATTTTTTTGCCCTTTTCCTAGTTGTTAGTTTTTACCATACCTACCTTTGAAAAAGTTGAAATTAATTAAACAATATTATTGTACACAATTTATTTAGTTTTTTTTATGTTTCCTTGTAACGCGCTAACACCAAAAACAATATTTTATAACATTTAAAAAAAAAGCCCTATGGGGGGATATGACCACCATATTATCCCCCCCTTGTATACGCCCTTGGTGGTACATATATAGTAGCCACAGTCATATACTTTATTATCATAATACTATTTATTATACATTTATACAGTAGTTGTAGTGTGCACACTCGCGTCATATTCAATTCAACACGGGCATGGCGGGCAAACGATTTGTAAGTGTTAAAAAAAAAAAACGTGTTAAATCGCGTTTGTACGGATGTAACGTAGGCACACTATATAGGCATATATAATACGATATTATAGCATACTTGTGTACATACGTGAATTGTACTGGCATGTAATAAAAATACAATATATATATATAATAACGTATAGTAAAACGCGTAACATCATAATAATAATAATAATAATAATAATATAATATGCGGGCGATTGCCAGCCGTCTCCCTATGATTTATTACGTCTGAATTGACGCGACACACGATGAAACGTATGAAACAGAACACCGTACACACTACACAGAGAGGCATTATGTACAATGTACATGGTTATTATTATTATTATTATTTCACACGAATTGCTTACAAACCAGCGACTTTGCGATAATAATTTATTATTATTATTATTACCACTGTCATTCGGAAACCCTAAACAGCATGCGGTGTGCCCACGTCAATATACGTCGTCACAAACGGTAAACACACGATAGTGTAGTTTTGAGCCGAGGAAAACGATATTAGATACGGGAAATTCGTCATACTGTTTTAAAATTATTATTCTAATATTATTATACGATGGTATAACATGTTGATATCAATATATTTATAATATTATCGTACGGCGTTATTTTTTTTTTCGGTCGTTCGCCGACACTTGGCACTACGAGCAGTTACTGTTGAGTATGGCATTTTATGAAACAATCATAAAGATAAAACGATTTAATTTGATGGTAAAATATATTTCGAAGATGTAAAAATGAATAGTGTACGAGTTTGGCCCGGGGCCACCTAACATTAGGCAGATCAATCCTACGCCCTCGCCAACATAACAGTAAGAACAATGCATAAATATGACAATATAAAACTCGATAAAACGAATTTAGGTATGTTGTACCTAATATGCATCTAACAGGCAAATAATATTATATTATACTATGACTTTTTTATATGATAATAATTAGTTTTTACCGTGTTGCCGTTGCCATTTCGAATTTAGTGAATAGTGTTGAGTAATTTCTTTCCTGCTTTGGAACCTAAGACGACAGAGGGTTCTTGTAATATCATACATGAAATAAATAATATTATAATAATATAATAGATATGTATTATAATAAATAATATGTAATACGAGTTTGAGGCTTTGAGCATTTGACACGATTAGATATATTATACAAGTGGACGTGTAACACAAATTACATATTGTTAAGTACATTTTTTTATAACTTAAAAAGAAATTATACTCAAAAAATGGGTATTTTGATATATGATTAAATTTTAAATTAAATTAATTTTTATTTGTAATTATAAAATTTTTAATACATCATAATATTATTATTTTGATATGTTAATTTAAGTTTAATAATTTTGTTGAAAGTTGTAACACTTTTCAAATTACATACAATATACAACACTTTTCATTTCAAAAAGAGTGCATTAACATCATTCATCATTATAATTTGTTATTTGGGGTTACAAAGGCAATATTATATTAGGTTCGATATATTTATATTTTGTAACAAGGTATAAAGGTAACCAACGAATTCAATTAAATAATATTTTTGTGAAACCTTGTATGTAACAAAATACGAATGGTGACAATTACTGTCCACTTCCACCGTGTTGACACAATTAAGGAAATATTCGGTCTAGAATAATTAAATAAAAAAAAAAAACCGTAGGTAATGAATTGTTCGTAAAAGGTATAGAAATACATTTTTATATTTTTATGTTGATTATAAATTGAAATAAACCAGTGAAAGTGTACATTGTTTTTTATTTTATTGAAATGAACTGATAGAGTGAAACGAGTATAATATTATGTACGTACCTTATTGTCGACTGTCGTATGTCAACACAACAAGTACAATAAGTATTATAATAATAACAATAATAATAATAAAAGGGGGAAAGTTCGAAGTTAGGAATATTACAGTTATTATTGTTTATTGTGACAGGATGTTTAAAATATAGTTTTAGTTTATCTATTTTTTCTCAAATGTATATAATGTCTTCGCTGTTCATGATGCAGGGGTAGTATACTAATATAGGTGTAGGAACATCGGGATAATGTATTCATTGTTTTATTGACTATTAATAAGCAAGTATTATAAGTTATGATAAAATATTCAGTATAATACTATAATATGTAGCATGTGACAGTCACATGCTGCATGTTTAACAAATTAAAACCAGCTATAGCTTAATCAAAACAAATAAAATCGAAATCGATCGAATTCTATATGGTATACATAGCAGTATAATATTGACAGTAAATATTCGTACATTTTAATTATATTCTTCAACATAAAGAAAATGTAATTATTTAGTGTATAACTGTAATAAAATTGTTACGTTATTTATTATTATGTTTCAATATTGTACGGCCAACAATTTTCTATGGTATTCCTATACAATTCGCAACGTCAAAAATTAGAGTAACTTTAGATCTTTGACCCATGTAGGACATAGGTACAATATCTCACATAGTAATATTATTTCTTAGCAGGTGTTTAATTTTAATATGATATTATTTTATATTTCACAAAAAATATTTTTTTATTTTCAACAAATATATTATCATTTGAAATATAATTAACCATTTTTTTTCTTCATTTTTATGAGGTTTTTTTAGCTTCTTACTATCTAATCTTGGAACGTTAACTTATTGCAATTGTTATTGTACCATATTAAATGTATTTTATTCTTAAACTAAAATATAGCTGATACCTTCAAAATCTAGGTAATCACATCGAATTAATGTATAATTTTAAACCTAATTAAAGCTAAATAGTAAATTCAGTAAATACCTAATGAACAATTAATAATTATATATTAAATAATAATATTATTTAAGTCCGTATAGATGTAATTTCAGTTGTAACAGTATAATATTTTGTATACCATGGTATACGTATATTATGTTGTATGACCATATTATTATAGTGAAAATTGAAATTGAATATAGAAAATTGAAGTTGTAAACAAGTATTCTATTGTTTTATACGTTGCAGATTTCTGAAATCTATTTGAATTTTCCAAAATAAAATATCATAAAAATACTTTTTTTAGCATTGGTATTATAATAAAGGAAATTGAAAGCGTACATTCGCAACAAACGAGATTCTCAGAATCTTTGGAAAAATGTTTTATAAAAATCTGAACCTTGGTAGCACATTGCACTCTATAGATTTCAAAAGTTTCCATTATATCCGAGTTATTGTAATAATGACTTTCTAATTCAATTTCACACTGTAAATTATATTATGCACTGTGCTTATTTAAATGTTTTGCGTAATGAAAAAGTAATCATTAATGCTACAGTAACGGTAATCAATATACCTACCTAGGTATACACCTACACAATTTTCAAATACGTGTATATAATATATTAAGACAACCAGCAATACTACTACATATTTAAAAACACGATATTGTCATATATACTACTATACTAGATGGTACGGTGGCAGAAGATAATTTAGATATTTGTTGCGTAATGTTTCTGCGGCAAAAGATTTATTTGCACTCAGCTGACGTGAAATCATTCTGGCCGCCTGCAGAAGTATATTTTTTTATGTCATTATTAGTTGTCGGAAACAATTTTAAGTTATACGATGAATACAAAATAAAAATAAATAGGTACAATAGATACAATTTTGGTGCAATACGATTTATTCGAGTTACTATACCACCTACTATAATAGATCGATTCTTATATAGTTAGATATAATTTATAAATTATATACCATTCATACGATCGTGACTGAACATTAAATTTAGTCAACAAACGATCATTCGTTTTATATCAAAATATCCACATCTATAATGAACTTTCATAATAAAAATATATTATTATTATGATTTGTTTATAACGTTCGAGCGATATGTAGCGGCATTCGGTTTATGATGTTTTACACTTAACCTATAATAAAATAACGCCCATACTTTGAATAATAGTATTTAAATTCTGTACAAATATTTGAGTACCTACCCATTATAGTGGTCTATTTTTTAGGTTGGTGTGGAAATCGATTATTGTTATTTGAATCAAAAAGTGTGAACATTTAATTTCTTATATTTCTAAAATTACTTCATAGAAAATGAAACAGTTTTTCAAAAATCGACTTCTACGATAACTCCCAAAACTTAAAAGCAAATATTTTTACAGAATTAGTGTTCGATCAGTCTGCGAATAAGTATCAGACTTGTTTAAGCATATAAACAGTAAGAATTAACTTGTCAAGTTTTTGTGAGGTCTAAATTAGTTTCTCGAACATAATATTTTTTTTTATTGTATGCAATGCCTGCTCGTGCCAAATATGCGGGTGGCGATGGCAAGCTGGAGACCACACACGTTGTGATAATTGCCTATCAAATACTCCTTTAGAAAAGCCGTATTTCCAATGTTTCAAGTTTCAACCCCCTTAATAGTAAAACAAAATATTATAATATATCTCTTTTCAATTCGCATCCCGCTTCTTATTAGTGCTTGATTTTCAGCTCAATTATACACTTACACTTTATTTGCTAAGGCTAACATATACTTACAATTTACATATATATATTAAGATATTTTTTATCACAATTTTTTTTTATTTTTTTTTAAATTGTAATTTTATATTTTATTATATAATAAAAAAAATATAAGCATTATGGACATCTGCCGCTTGAACTCGAATCGTCTCGTTAGTATTATAACTACAAGTTTAAAATTATGAATAAGAATTGTTTTGTACGTGTTCCCCTACAGTAACGCGAGTATCGGGTATAATATTATTATAAAATATAATATAATAGTCTTTCGTGTGACGGTGTCAGCGCGTACGCCGTCAATATAATTCTGTCCTCGACTTATACGGACTACGTTGTTGGTCACGTTTTTCGATGTCGTACGGCGAACACAATAAGTAGTATAATGTTATTATTATTATTATTATTATTAGTACCTATGTGCTCCGATGCGCTTTCAGAACGACTTGCACCTGTTAAAAAAACAGACGAGAGAGTGCAGTAGGGTGTGGGAAATAAACCCGCAGAGGCCGATGGAAATAAAATATATCATAATAATATTACGATACACAGAAATTAACTATTTGTATCATTACAATATATTACTATGATGCTAGGGTAAAGACAATTAATATGGAACAATTCACAGATGGAATCCCGATGTACCTATTTGAAATATTCTCTAATTTATATATAATTTATTGTAGATTTATAATTCAATTTTAAATATTATGGGTACACCGTAAGCATGTTTTTTTAAATATTGTATAAACACGTGGAATTATACACAATGATTGTTAAAAAAAAAATCCTTTTTATTAATACAAAAAATAAAATATAAGTGTTTCTATTGTTTTAAACATGATGTGACAAATGTTACAGTTAGGGCTACGGATATTAACTTTTTTTTATATTAGTTGAGAACATTGCTAATTAATAAAAAAACGTTTTCCATCACATAAATGTTTCATATTGTAATTTTTATTTTACATGCTTTTCATATTTATTTTGACCTTTTTTTACTCATATTTTCAATCGGAATACAAATATATTTTGCTTAGCTAGTTTTCAAATGGTATGAATAAATGTTTTATATACATTTTTGCTATAAACTCATATTTCTACACAAAATAATTTTAAGACAATAATAATTTGATTGTTTTTGTTTATAAAATAAGTAATGACACATCAACACTAATAATACATATCATGGGTGCCCATTGAGGTGCAAGACAGGGCACTCCCCCCCCTGGAAAAAAATATTATATGGACTTGTAGCTCAATAAATATTACCACAATATTACCATTTACCTTATTACCGAGACAAATTATTTGTTGAAATCACTTTTAAGATATGAAATAAGTATAAAAATATACTCATTGTTATCGTATATTAACATTATAGATGATGTGTGATGTGCAGTGACAGAAATACAAAATACTGTAGGAGTAATTAAAAAGGTTATTAATTTTTCTTGTGAAAGTGTACTTCGTCGAAATTGATTACAAATATACCTACCACTTTTGTGTGATACTCGTTGGTCTGCGAAATATAAATCTATTCGCATTTTTGCTTAAAACTTTATTAATATTAAGTTAGTTTTAGAAAAACTATCTCATAATAATGACTCAAAAAATTTTCAGTTCTTATTTACTGATACCGAATAATATACTTAATTATATTATTTAATTTCTATTTTTTTACATAATTATTAAAATTATTATTTATTTATTAATTATTTATTCATATGGCAATTATTCAGTTCAGAATTTAATATAACATGCATGTATACATTTATGAAAAATAACATTAAATCTTTATTATCTTACATTCGAAAAATGTTTTATTTTGACCCTCTCTAAAATGTTACATATGGGCGCCATATTATAATTATTTTCGGTGAAAAAAAACTATTGAGTACATACGATACAATAACCGATCATAAGTAGTAACTTTATTAAATTTAAAAGTCTAAGTAATGTATGCATTTATAAATAAAATATACGTAGGTATAATAATTTTTATGAACTTATAAAATCGAGCCGTATTTTCCTTGTCACGACGAGGGTTTAAATAATAAACTAGAAAAATTAAAAAAAAAAATATTTTAAATTAAAAACAAATAAAGTATTTTTTACGGCAAAGAAGTTTTTATAGACTGATTCACTATCCTCGTTACATAGTTTTAACAAAATTACAATTTATTTTCTGAAATAATAAGATAAAGTTTTCTCAAATATAAAGTCTAGATTTTTCACCATGTTCATGTTTTCGTATTTATTTTTTATCTCAATAACTTTCTTGCTTTTTAATTTACTACCCGTCTTCTGCAGACCTATACATAGGTATATAATATATGTCTATAGTTGAATTTATAACAAACTGTTGTACAATTATATATATTTGGATGAGACATGTAATAAATACATGAGACACAAATAAATATACAAATAAGTGATAACTGTAATTTGGTTCTATAGTCGGATTCAGACTTAAGAATCTTAAAATTGGATGGTCCGATTAAAGCAGTCGAACTTTTATAAAATATATAATATTTTTTGTTGCTTATGTACCATATTTTTAATAGGAAAATGTTCATTTTGGAACGATTTCCGGCCTTCAAAACAAATAATTTATTTTGATAAACATAATCGTGATAAAATTAACAATGTTTTCGTATGCTCATTATAATAATATAACCTTTCCAAATGTTCCAATATATTCCACTAACTTAAATTCTATAGCCCGGCGGGGAGTAGGAGAATACAATATTATTTAGAGCCCAGAGGGACAGATCTCTATAGCCGTCTACTGTATAGGTATTAAGGTATACCTAAAATATAGGTAACATATACATGTGTATAGGTTGTGTATTAGATTCGGTCATAATATAAAATCGAGGGATTTACCTCAAAGGGATTTTATGATTTTTTTTTTCATTATGATATGGAAAATGTTATTTCTAAGGAGCGATGGCCGATGGGACTGTTAGGGATAAACATTTTATTTATGGAATATTTTATAACTCCACAGTAAAATCAATCACTGCAAATGGCAGGGATGAAGTGGGTATTCCTACTTTAAATGGTATCTGTATCATAGTAACTGGATAACAAAACTGCATCAATATATAGGTGAAATGCACGCTAAAGTATCATCACAAATATTACTGCAAATAATAATTACTAGGTCCTACTGTACAGGATAGGGTACAATAAAATAACATGGCTACAAATTTTGTTTTCTATGTTTATAATTTAGTTTTCTGGTGATTTTTTTTATTTAATATGACAACAATAATAACAAATTATTAATAATCACCAACAGCAATAATTATTGTACACATACGAATACATAATGAGATGTTACTATTAGGTTCATATATTATTATAGTATTGTAGCTATAATATTATCTATTTACAAATATGTACATATATGTACATACATGTATAATAATATACATTATTCCATAATGATATTAATCTTTAAATGTATGTACATATTAAAGTATCAAAGTATTCTATTTTCTACACTAAAAATACATATATTTTTTAATCATAAAATTTAGTATACCTAATTGATTAACTCAATAGGGAACTATACATTTAATATATAAATCGTCTACTTATTTTAAAATATATTCAAATGCAATGAGGTATTAATGCTTTCAATATACATATTATACCTTAATTTATTTCAGTTATATCGTATCATACCATAATAACTTAAATAACCAATATAAGTATTAACACTATAAGTATATAGTATGTACCAAGGTGTGAAGCGGAGCAACTATAAGACTTATTTTCGGAGGGGGGTTATAATAGGAATAAAGTAGATACAGTCAACATTTATGGGTACTAGGTAAGACATAATTTTCTAGATATTATAAAAATAACATTAGACACTGTTGTTGTGGCAACAATGTTATTTTATATTTAAATATAACATCACAATATAAGAGTGACAAGAATTATTTTATTAAATAGAGAGATGATAATATAAATATAATATTTTTTTTTTATTAATTAACCCCCGGAAACTTAGGCTATTGGGTGTTTTTTAACCGTGGGGGAGGGTACTGTAGGTTTGAACACTGTTAGTTTGGCAAATTTTTTAATTTTCAACAGTAGGTATCTGACTTCCCCGAAGAAAAATGCCACCCGTGGCCGAGGTTTTGAACCAGAGTCGGCGGGCCCTTTGTCCGCTGGCCACTCCGTCCCAAAAATATAATATTATATTATTGTTATAATACATACCATTATATTTTGGCAAAATTAGTTCAACCTACACCGTACTACAAAGAGAAAAATAAATTACCTCGACAATAATATAAATTCTATTATTTATATTTATACTAAATATGTAGGAAATAAAATATCTTTGAAATATAGAGGCTGACATGCTGACATATTAATATTTTTAATATTATAATATATACTATACTGTCTCTGCTGACAATCGTGTTGTATATTCAATGATTTATCATTGAACTCAAATTTAACACATCCAGTACAGTGACCTATTAAATGAGGAGGCACATTCAAAATCTACATCAAACTGACTTCCTGTTATTTTTTAACGTTAAGTAAGTTCATACTTCGTTCATATTTGTTAAGCCTGATACAGAACATTTACGTTCAACAGTTTACTTTTATAGTTTCAAAATTGGTTATTTATTGACTATTATTTAAATTTTGAAGGCAGCAGCATGATCTCTGTTCTTTTATTTTTCGATTATTTTTACTTGAAAACGAGTAAAAATTTGTAATATATAAAAAAAAATACTAAAAAATGTTCACCATTTGCTTTTATATTTAAATATCAAACAATCATCTGAATAAACACACATTTAAAAATATGTTGTTTCACTCTTATTTTACAGCTGAAGTAAATTGTTGATGTTATGCACTTGTAAGAAGGATTTCACGATATTGCGGGTGTGGCATATCCTCATAATTTGTATTTTTAGTTTCAATTTGTTATATATTATGTTATCAACTGATTAGCCGTTAGTCATAGCCAGTAACCATGAGGCGTGTCTTCGGCTATGGGTTGTATCATATCACGTTTATTTCCGCGGTGGCCAAATTGATATGATACAGGCCACAGGGTTATAACAAGATAATACAATAATCGTCAGATACCAATATAATATTGCACCCATATTACATATATCAGAAACTTATAATTTTTATTTAAAACAACTATTCGGGAAAGGGTCCAATATTGTATATAATACCTACTCAAAATTTGACCCATGTAACTTTGTTGAAGTATACGATATTAATATTATGAGGTATAGTTTATTTTTTATGTTAATAAACATATAGGTACGTACACATTTTTGTTCGGTAATTTAACAAAAAAAATGCATTGTCACCTTGGTATAAGATAAAATATACAAAAATAAAGTGAGTGTAATAAATTCGTTGTTTTTATTATTTTACGCTTAAAAGCTGATAAATAGTGTTAAATATAAAAACAAAATAGGTACACGAAAAAACCCTTTTGTAATTAAAAAATATTTTTAAATGCATAAACGTTTATCCCGATTAAAATGTTTAATATTCAGGATGTTATGAGAAAAAAAATTAGCCCACTCTCGATGAATAATTATTATGGTTAGTCGTGCATTTCCAAGAAACATGAACGGTGGTGACGGGCCGTCGTGAAAAATATTAATATTTCAATTTTAACATTAATATGGTATTATACACACAGTGTCGGTACGGTAAAAAAAGTCGTTAAAAATCATTGTCGTCGTTGTTTTTAAAAACATATAATGTTATGTAGGTATATAGGTACGTCTTGCATGCCGCATAAATAAAATCTGCCGGAGCGTATAATATATTTTAAGAGGATATCTGTGTTTTCGAAAGCATAATAATTATTATCATTATTACCTACTGCATGTACCTAGGTATATACATGTGTATGTGCATCCAGTAAAATGTTCGAGCGTTAACTCTCGAGCCCTATTATATTATTACTATTAAATATATAAGACTAAATTATAGCGCATGTGTGCCGGCGATATACCTATACAGTGTGTGTCTGTGTAGATTATATGCTAATATTATAATTATGAGTGTACTTACGTCGCGTAAGTGCGGTGGCGGTGAAATTGTATTATATTATCATATAATCTGCTGCAGGTACTATAGGTATATATTATATTAGCTATATATATATATCATACTCGCGAGACTACGATATATACATAAATACACTTACAAGTTATAATTAATAACATGATAATAATTACAATATCATTAACCCGCGATGTTTTCGACCCTCTTATTATAATAACAAGCTAGAGTTTTGTGGCACATATTATTATATGTATACGACGACGACTCGAACAAGTGGCGTCTCCGATATCAGGGGTTCGTGTACAACGCCGCCGCGCGTATCACCTGCACAACCTAACCTCGTACATGGTATAATAAATTATTATGTCGCTGTATAAACCGCACGTGTACCACGTCGACAGGCCCATCACGAATTTTGACATTACACCATTTTTGTGTCTCAGGGTTTGCGTGTATAATATTATTATTATGATAGTAGGCAGTTGAGTACACTACACAGAATACAGATATTTATTTATTTATTTATTTTACTTTAAACGGGATGAACCCAATAACAATTTAATAGTTATTACATTAGTAAACTTAAATCTATTTGGTAGACTGTAATGACAGTAATATATAATCACAAAAACAAATAACAGAATTATAAAATAATAATAATTAAAATATCTTGATAGAACAATAATAATAATAAAAAAATATTAAATATTAAAAATATAAAATAATAAATAATATAAATTATGAAATAATATATATAATATAACACTATGTATAATGGGTAATATAATCACAAAAACCATCAATAGCATGAAAATTAAACAAATCAACCTGGACATCATTAGATAATTTCATTAATCTATTTAAAGGCGAGACAAGTGCATAATTTGTCCTTTGAAATTGAATGTAAAACTTTTTTTGGATCTAGTTCGACATTGAGGAACATTAAAATTTAAGCTACTGAGTAACTCAGGACAGTTTATAAGATCATTTACTATTTTATATAGAAACTTCAAATCAATAATATTTCTCCTTACGGCTAGACTGGTCATATTTAATTTGATTAATAATGGTGTGTACTCAGAGTGATGTGAACGAGGGATATCACATTTATAAGAAATTAATCGAAGGAAACGATTTTGAATAGCTTCCCGACTTTGTATATGAACTGCACTAGAGGGTGACCAAATAACTGAGTTGAATTCTAAAGATGAACGTACTAGAGAAGAATATAGAGTTTTGAACGCATCAGAATTTGTAAAATCCTTACATGTCCTACTTGCTGTGTGGGACGTTACGCCGCTGCAGCCAAGCAAAATTATTCAAAACTAGTGTTTATTTTCATGAAAAGTTTAATATTTTTATCGTATTTTGTGTATCGTATATTATCATAATATTATACATTTCGACATGGACTTTTTTATTAGTTATAATTTTGGTTTCTATAGTAATCAGGGCTTGCAATTGAAAAAATATGTTATTTACAATTAAAAAGTTACACAATTGTTGAGTTTATCGTTAACTAGAATTAAAACGTTATTCAACTTTTGAGTTTATTGTTATTTAAAATAGTGTTAATACCTATTAAATTTGAAAATAATAACTAATAGGTAATGGCCCTAATACGGAATATAATATAATCAATTATTAGATTCTTAGATTGTTTGCATGAAATAAATGTTTCTACTAAACCAATAGACCTTTTTGAATAAATTGACTTTAAAATATTTCGTTTTGAGTTATTTTTTGTTCAATGATATTATTGATATTGTATAAATTACGTTTTTCGTTATTTTTCATTTAATGATGTATAATATATTTAGTTTTGCGTTATTTAATTATTTTTTATTATCACTATCCGTATAATAACGTTTACAAAGTTCAATCGGTTTTTGTCAAATATAACGTTTTAATCATATCGTTATTATAAAGTTTGCAAGTAGGTAATGATAGTAATTGAATAAGGGTTCTAGAGTCGATTGTTTTCAGTTTGGTTCAACCCTATCAAATTTTAATCAAGCCACTGGTACGAGTTACTATTGGTTTTACATATTTTGGTCAAAGATTCTACTTTGATGATCTTCCGTATTGACCCTCTTTGGTTTAAACTCCATATTTGAAATATTTGAAAAGTTGTAAGTATAGAATAAGTTTAAATAGGTACATAATATTATGTCTGTTGCACATATTTTATTTGTTTCTGGTTTTTTTCTCTGCTGTTATCGAAATGTTTCAGGCTACACAACTTGATAATAATGTTAGATAATTTGAATAATTATATGTCTAGATTATACTAATAAATTATATTATAAAAACATTACAAAAATGTAATTTGTATAAATTTGTTTTATTTTACAATATAATGAAAAAAAACTGTATATTTATTGTATTATGTTATAATAATTTATATATAACCCTTTTATTTTTCCATATTATACACGGATCACACGATTATTAATTATTATAAACTGATTTCGACCGTGTTATAAATAATACATGTTCTATATACGGTGTAGTCTTTTATAAAGTATAGATATAGGTGCAAGTAAAAATTAAAAATAATGATGGCAGTAACCCTGCTACTCTGCGCCTAGGACCATTGCAGTATAACCTAAGACGCCCAAAAAAATGACGATTATAGTACTCAAATAACTAATCTGTGTAATATGAAAATCAACTAAAGAAAAATGTGTAAATCACTGTTAGATTATTTAAACAAAACGCCTAATAATAGTTCATCTTAGAAAATATTATTTTTTGCTAAGGGTTACACCACATCAAGCATATTTTAACAGACTGCAGTTATACATACAATTATTATACGACATATAAGTAAACAGCATACTGCAGAATACTCTCAAAAAATATGAAATTCAAAGCTCTTAATATCAATCACCGAATGGATTAGTGGAAATTGTACAGAATTTGAAATCCGTGCCCCCTATATCATGGTCCTACTTTTGTCTCACATTCATAAAAACTAAATATTTTAATTATTATGTAAACAAATATTCTACTATGTACTATTATATTCCATGGTTTTAGTTATAAAATGTACTCCATTGAGATAGTGACCACTATGGGCTATGGCATTATCATTATGATTATTCAATCATAAATTATAAATAGGTTCCTAATTACTAATCTATATATACATACGCCAAATCTCACTTAACTATTGAAATAACGAACACAAGTTTCTGCTCCAGTGATCTAGATATGAAATGAGAAAGAACTGTAAAATATTAAAGAGGTAGTCAAACAGGGATATTGTGATTAACGGTGGGAAATGAAATTTTTTTTAGTTAATAATTAGTCACCAATGATAGCGGGTTATTATATTAATAATAGAAAGGAGCATTTATTTTGTTGTGTGTATAAACGGTTGCCACTCAGGAAGATCAGGTACAAGCACATACAATTTCCACGCTTATAACCTCGAATAAAGAAACTATATCTTAAAACCAAATGTATATGTATTTAGCTCATATTATACTCAAAAACTTCTCAGTTGAATTTGACAAAAATCTCAGAGATTGTTTTTAGATATGTTAGAAAAGTGAAAAGAGTACTAAGTAGTTTAAACCACGTTAAAAATATACCAAGTGCCAAATAATATAATCCGGTATTTGAAGTTACACATAACCCATCTAGGTCGAATTATTTCACAAAGATAGGAATACTAACGCCAATTTGTCTGTGATCAAAGGTACTCTAAAACTGAGATATACTCAAACCAAGACATGGAGTATATACTATATAGGATTTGCTACAAAAAAAATAAAATAAAATAAAACTTCACGCAGGTGAAGCCGAAATATTCAGCTAGTCATGTATAATGACCAAGTTGTAAACAAATTAGGGTTCAAGGGTAATTTTATTATTTATTGATATTATTTTACATAAAAGTAGAATTTATTAGCATACGTAGAAATTAAGTAGTACCTAATAAGTGTTTTAAAATGTTCATCATCGAAAAAATCTAAAAATATAAACAATAAAAAAACACAACCTATTAGGGAGCTCATTGGGTAATCATCGAAACATCACAAAATTTAATATAAATACATCTTATTGTAATTCCATTGAATTATTGTATTACGTATCAAGATCCCATTTAATCTTGCTTAATTAAATCATTTTATATTAACAATAATAATCATAATTCTTCAAAATTAATTGACTTGGACTGTTTAAAAAATAAATGTTATATATACCAACAGGTACCAAATCCACTGTTATAGCTCTACTTCATGAATTATAAAAATATGATATGAGTACCTGCCTTATTTCTATAATATATTAAGTAATAATAGCTTATAACTAACTTACTCTTCTTATGATTTATGCAGGCGTGGATACAAGGGGGGGGAGGGTCTATGTGGGCTGAAGAGGTCTATGGTGTGGTTTGATAAGACTTGAATATTTTTTTCCTATTTTTCCGGACTTCACTTTGTGGACTCTCAGCGAAGTCGGTGCGCTGAAATAGGGAAGTCTCGTGTTACTCTATCTGATTGCTATGAAAGTTACAATGTGACGAAACATAGAACATTGTTTTGAGATATCGCATTCAGTAACTTCACAGGTAGGGATATTAACGGTGCTAACAACATCTCCGCGATACCCATAGGTACTAATATTAAACTTCACATTTCACAAAATAACTGCTTTATATCTGAGAATCTACAGGGATATGTCTAAAAACTTTTAGAAAGTGTCCCACTTTTGGACAGGAAAATAATGGTCACACTACTCTTATCTTCACCTAAATCAAATGTTCATTGTCGCTGCCAATTTATACAACAATTGAAAACTATAATATAGTATTTCCTAACTGATCATAAAGTTGTTTATATTATCATGTAATATGTGTATATATTTTGTTAATGGTATATAAGGGTATTATACCTATTTAATCCATTTGTAAATAAATATCTATGAATCTCTTCCAACGAGCACTGCAGCTGCCGAGCCGTGATATCTTAAAACTAAACATTATAATTGTATTTTTAATTATTTGAACAAAATTGACTGATAACTATTTAAATAAGAGAGATTTTAAATATTTATTGGTTATGATGTCTTTGAAGAATCGATAAATGCAATAAAATATTTAAATTAAATTTATAATATTTATAATACATTCGATTGAATACCGATTTTTTTATAAGAATCAACACTCAGGCACTAGAGGTCTCATTTAAATCTTGTACACGCTTTATGTTTTGTAGTTTTAACTGCACGCCACTATAGCAAAATATCTCATTTTTAATTTTAATTTTAAATTTATTATGTTGGCTAATATTGTATTAATTTCATGGATAAGTACAATGGAACTAGTCCTAATTTTATTTGAGTAAAATGTATGTGTGAAGTGTTTGAGTATTTTAATAAAATTACTTATTTGAATATTTTCTTCACTTCTTGAATAATATCATTAATAGTACAGCTACACAGGTGATTGAAAAGCATCTAATGCTTACTGTAGGTCCAACCCAATCAAATTATGTTGGATACAAATTTAGTCCTGCCGTCTAGTTTCGGTCTAAACTCTGTTTGATTAGTTCAGTACCAGTTTTGTACTTCTAATTTCGGTGTCCACAATATTTTAATAAATAAATAATATTAGGTATATATCTTATTTATCTTTTTCAATCACACAACCACTTACGACATTGGTCTATTTTAATGTATAGGTACAAACCTTTTTGATACCACGGACCACTTGAATAACTTTCAATAGGTCGTGGTCCACCTCGATTTTACTAGTTACTACTTGACCATTTATGGTGTGTGTGACATACATAGTCTATTGCAGAGTGTAAAGATGCATTAGATAGGATTTATTCCGTTTATTTTTACACCATATATTCAGTTCCACTTATCTAGAAGGGTGGGATGGTCTTTGATGTAGAATGTAGCAATTTTAGAGTCAGAGCTACCATGGATTTATCGTCGATTTGGATTAACTAACTGTCTAACTCTAAAGAAGTGGTAGAATGCGCTGATCAAAAATATTGTACATATTAAATATGACGAGTGACCAAACCAAATTATTTCATAAAAATTCGATTTTCCAATTATAGTTTATAAATTAATTAATTAATTAGAACAATATTATAATGAGTTAGATGCAGGTAAGAGTACCTACTGCCATATTGAGTACCTAGTTTTAACGTAAATAGCAGCCCAGTGGGTTAGTCACGATCAGACGATTAAGAACATTAAGACATCAAAATATGCTACACCAGTACAATATTTATAGTGTATATTGAATAGCACAGTACCTACGTACGCAAACACAACATCATTGCTTTACAACAATTATATCATATGCAGGTATCATACGGGTATCATACAGCCATTAATAAAAAAAAAACTAGTTATTTATTCATTATTCGATATTTACACTTTTTGTTATTTCAAAATAACCATATTTATAATTTTGATTCTGAACGCACAAGAATTATATTTTGTGCTAAGATTATGTTTAATAAAGCATTCATCTATTTAGTAATACTCAGGATTATAACTTATAAGTTATAATAATTAATGAAAGCTTAAACCAGAACAATAAATTAGTGCAATCTAAAAATTGATAGGATATATTTTTCATTCTCTAGATCAATTTTTAATAAGTACCTATATAATTTAATGAGCACCTAAGCAATTTATCTGGTATTATGTAATCTAAATTATAATGTAGGTGTTAGTATTGTTGTATGGTTTATAATAAATTATAAAATAATAGACATTTTCAGAAATATATTATATGTAAAAATGTAATAAAAAATCATCTCTAACCAATCTATGCTTATTATTATAGTGAAAATCAACTCCATCAGAGACTTACAGGCAAATATAGACAATGAGTAATAAAAAATAAATACATACAAAAATAGCACCAACGATGAATATCTCGCCAAATGTTCTACCAAACTAAATAAAAGTGTACAAAATATTACCGATTCGTGGACTTTCCCCTTTGAAATAGATAGACAGTTTGAAGTGCTATTCTCACCAGACATAGAATCGTGCACAAAACGCTCACTTGCAGTTTTTTTTTTTTATGACAAGAAAATATATCCCCATATTATGTACCACATGTAGAATTCGTATCGCCATAAAACTCATCTTAAATGAATGCCAAACCTAAAACAACACCAAAACCAATTTAAATCCTCCATGGAACTCATCCAGTGAAACACTAAACAACCGTCCCCAATTTCTATCGCTATCAAATTTATAATAATTGCCAATCAGTTTGCAAAACCAAATATAAAAAAAAAATGGTTGATTATTTTGTTTTATATATATTTTTTATTTTTATAAGTATATACAATATCAATATGTTGTATCAAAATTGTAATACAATCATGTTCGCCCAATGACCATAGGGTTTAAAAATAAAAATAAAAATAAATAAATACATCTTTGTAGTCTGTTATATATTGCACACGACACACGTCAAGGCACATATTATTATTATTTATGATATTGATACACGTGAGGTTTATAGTTTAAACACGCTGAACGACGTTCAAATTGTGTACAATTCGTCGATAAATGTGTGGGTTTGATCCGTTTAAAGGTTTCCGTTTTACATATTATTATTGTCTGTATTATTGCCGTGAATAGACGTGCACTTCAACTTAATGTTTTCAATTGTTATTCGCTGAATACGATTTGTCAAGCCTTACTATTTGCTGTGGGTTAGTACTCCACGCGAATATCGTATTATATTGTATTGTACATTTATATTTATAACCACGACAGTAGGTACATACCCGAATAAATAATACTGAATACGAAATAATTATTTAATATTATTATGTACGACAGCAGAGTACCGTACAATTTTACCATTTATCTAAATAAAAATTTGGAGAGTATAATATTTTATAATTTTTGTTCATGTTTACCTACTGTAATATTATTGAGGACAATATAATATGTGGGAGGGCGCCGGATGGTCTGTAATTCGACATTAGGAGGACAATATTAATATTAATTGCTGAATGAACGTGTTCATATACGTAATAATTTTAATGATGTTGAATTTAATTTTTACAGTGTTTTTAAAATTGGAAAATGTTTAATATTATCTATAGTATTAATTAATTGTTGTACAGATATTTGTGATTCATATTTCAGCTTTATCCTTAAAAGTTACGACTCTTAATGAATTCAAAGGATGTATTTTAACTACCTATGTTTGGTATGTGAATAATATTACAAAAATCTTTAATATTTAAAAAACTGAGGAAATCGCTCAGCTGTATAATAGATTTAATGTGTTCCTCGTCATTGAGCAGGTTCCTGAAATGTATGTGTTACATTTTAATTCAATGAACAATCATTGTCTACAAAAAAAATGGTTCTAACTGAGTCCATGCCACCCTCAAATTCCAAAAAAAAAAAGAACAGATTAATAGGTACTATACAATTGAGTTTAATATTCATTTTTATTATTACGGTATATAATATAATATTTATTAGCATAATCAATATTATTTAATTGCAAATTATCGTTAGTCAATATCTTATATTTTCTTGTAGTAAGCCAGTATGTAGTACGTAGGTACTAAGACGCAACTAGGGTTAAAATTCTAGGGGGCTAATAAAACTATTTATTTAAAATAACCCACAGGGAGCATATATATCTAAATCAATAAGGGATATTTGAAGGGGAGGGCTAATCTCCCCAAGCCCAACTAGTTTCACCAAAGCGTAGGTACGTAGTTTCCCGATAGAGACTGGAGCACTAGTGTGTAATATCAATTTGAAAGGATATTTTATAATTTATTTTTTTATTAGAAGGCGTTAAACTATTTTTTGCCAAAAACATCGCATATAATATTATATAGGTAATTAATTATTCAGTATGATCCGTCAGCTAACATCGACCGGGACGTCGTCAGTGACATCAGGTATGGGGCACCCGATCCGGACAACAGATAGCCACATCGCCGCCCACATCACCAGGGTCCCGATCGGGTGGACCATGTACCAAGTAATTCCCAGCCCCCAGGACTCTACCGCCGGAGAGGTGATTCAGGTGCCAGGCGTTCGGTCACAGTGCGAGGACTTGCAAAGCACAGGACAGGACCGGCGCCTGCTGGAAGTGCGGTACTACACTCTATGAAGCTTATGGCACAGACAGCAGATGAGATCGAGGCGGACGTTCTCATTGTGTCCGAACCGGTAACCCGCTATGGCCACGAAGACTGGTGATGTTTCGGATCAGACCGCAAGTTATACCGAAACCTTAGTTAAGTCATTTTATGTATCCGAGGTAACCTTAGGAGAGTAGAGGCTCCCGCATTGTTATATTATATTGTATAACTGTATTGTTGTTGTAATAGTATTGAGTAGAAAACTGGTCTACCACTACTAAAAATATGATGTATTTGATTTGTTTCAATAAACGATGGGGGCCGTAGGAGAAGTATTGGCAAACTTAGTTCCTTCTCCGGTCCTCGATAAAGCTCAAAAAAAAAAGTAACTAATTATTTTAATATTATATTATTTTTTATCAACTTATAAGTCAATACCGGACTTACCGACTGTACAGAATGTTGTGTATACGGTATAATTTATTGTATTATTGTTATTGTATACAATAAAATAAATATTCTAAATATTTTAAAAACTTCATTGTTTAAAGAAAATGATAATTTATGTAATAGTAATGTTTCAAGTTTCTACGGTTTATAATTTTTGAATAAATAAAATAACGAAAATTGTTGGAGCATAAATCAGTATTATACGTTATATCCAATTTTGACAATATTTGAATTACAAATGATCATAAAATATGTAGGTAAGTACGGCTTTACGCTAAGCTTTTCTTTAAAAATCCAGTAAAAAAGTTGTATAAATAATGTAAAACCAACTTAATATGTGGAGCCTTGTATAACATGTTCAAGTTTTTATACTCACAGATAAAAATTGAATCATACGTAAGTCGAAAAAATGTAAAAAAAGATGTGAACATTTCAAATGTTCATAAATAGCTCAAAATATCCGAACTATAATGAAATTGATATCATTTATAAAAAATGAATATATAAATATTTACTGAAAATGTCAAGTATTTTATTAATTTTACAAAAAAACCAATTTCTTACCTACCAGACATGAACCCGAAGTTAAAATTTTAAGTATATTTTTCACTACAACCAAACTACTAAGGTGGCGTCAGACACAAAAAATAAAACCACATATCAGTGTAAAACACTAAAACCTATACATTCATAGTTCCACTCATAATTTAAGACTCAATTAAGTTAAATTTAAATAATGATTTGTATACAGCTGATATCTTCACACAAGGTATATAAGAATAACCAAATATTATAATGTAGGTATTATGCATTTTTATGCACTACAATGCACTGAATTTTTATTAACCTTGTTTGGAGCATATATTATAACTATCTATTTCAAAACAAAATATACTTACGAGAAAACCGTTGTCACGCACCTGTTGACTGTTGTACAACTGCAATAAACAAATTGGTATAATAGATGTTATCCGTATATATGCAACTTTAATAATCAGTTCGGAAAACATTTAAATAAATATTAAAATCATATGGAAATAACCAGAAAATTTCTGCTTGTAATTTTTATATTATTATTATTAATGGTATTATTATGCATATCTCTGCTAGACATCATCGCATGTACTTAGCAAAGTGTAAATATGTATTATGTATATATGGTATATAGTGTATAAAACTGTATATATGTGCATAATCTTTTATAATTTTATTCATTATAGATTTTCATCTGTAGCTTTTAGTTTTACCTGTTCAATTTTATTTCATTTTCTTAGAAAACATTTTTTTTTTTTTTTTTGTATAATTACCTACTCTACTTTTTATTTATTTTTTTATGGCAGGTCTGTCGAAAGTAAATTACTAGGTAATATAGTAAATTACAATGGTTTACAATTATGATACCAACACTTTGATGTTGAAGTGTTTCAACATTTCTAAAAGTATTTTAAAGAAAAATCACTATAAAATCGATTTGGTTAATAAAACGTATCTAAATTATTACTATCTATACTAGTTTGACTAGGTATAACCATCCCACAGACGAAGTGATAAAATTAAAGAATATGTGTAATTTTAAGTGGCAGTAATGTATTTTATGATTTTATTAAAAGTTCATAAAGATTAAAGATGTACCTAAGTACCTAATAAATACCTTATAACTTAATTATAATGCATATAATTTACATTCATCTCTATCGACTATAATTATATACATATATAAATAATTATATAGTCATTATACTATGTGAAATCTGCATTTTTTTTAAATTAATCAAAATTACAGTACAATAAAATGATGCATTGAAAGTTATAAATTAAATTATAAGAAATTGTGTAATTATCGTACAAATGTTCTAATTTATGATAACATAAAAGTATTAAATTGGTTTGATATAAAGTATAATAAATATATAAATCAAGTAAAAATCTTTAAATAATTTATGTTAAAACTACCTACATTAATATTAGAATAGTTGTAATTTTAAAATATACAACATAATAGATTTTCCACTAATATAATAATATTATTTTATGCAATAAAAATTTCTTTGAAAATACATAATAGGTAAACGAATAAAAATAAAATCTTATTTTATATTATATTAGTTGTGAAAGTCATTAAACAAAATTTATAAATTTTTTACACTATGTTTTAAAAATGAATAAATAAATTAAGAATTATAAAGTAAATAAATTATTATCTTAAAAACGGCTGTGCTGGACTATGTATATTATTTACACCGTTTTTCGCAGTTTGTAAAAATTGCGCATTTTAAACTATACGTACTATTAGGAAAATGAATAAAAAAATTATATTTATTATGATGCTTAACTTTTTATATAATAATATATACATATGTATTTTATTTATTGTTTAAGCTTCAACTACAAGGTCACTACATGCTTACAATCATTAAACAGTCATGCTAATTAAGGACTATTTAGATGTATGGAGTGATATTTACATTAGACTTACATCATATTAATTTATTGTATACATGCAATAGGTATATTAAAAGCATAAAAGCTCAAAAAATAGTTCTGAACATTTTTAGTGTCCCAAACTCAAAAGAGGTTATCCGAAAACAACGCTTTACTTTAAAAAACAATTGATCTCATAATTTTCTAAAACTCTGAATACTGATTCAATGGAAAAATGATGATGCATAATAATATTAAATTTTTAAAATATTTCATGCATATTGTGATTATTCTTTAACGATCTTGCATATTTTAAATAAGTTTATACAGTTATATGTATAAAAAAAAAACTTACTGCTTATTTTGTTTTCTCTGATTGCATGCGTTTGTGAATATTTATTTGCAGTCTTCAGTGCATCCAATAATTTAAAATAATATTCTTTTCATTATTATTACTATTTATTGAGCTTGACATTTTAAAAAATTAATGCAAGTTTATATTATATGAGCTATTCAACTATTGGAATCTAGTATCTACAATGGAATCTTCAGACATTTTTACATTTTACACACATTTGTGATTTTTTATGCAGATTTCATTCATTATTATTTTCTAAAATTAATTAGAAAAAGTATCAGTGACTTATATTAACTAATCATGAATATCAATATTATTAACGTTAAATAATAAAACTGTCCATACCACATAAGGACGAATATGGGACAACAATAATTGCGGCCCATAAACAATATGTATATACCTATTTTAAAGTGTAATAAATTAATATATTATAATGTACCTCGTTCGGAGACCGTCGTTATATATATATTAATATTATTTTAACAATATTACAATTTCCTGTATTATACCTTACTTATTATAATAACACTATAATATTATACACTCGATTATGTGTTGTAACATGTCGTAGTTGCAAGACAATACAATTGGCCGATGGAATCAACACAAAAATTATTGTTATGTGAAAAACTAACAATATATAATAACTCCAGACGAAAACTTAATTCTTTCATGGTCCCATAATGGCATAGTAGGTATATATATAGGAAGGTACTGAACTGTAATATTACTACACAGTCCCACAATTTTCGAGAAGTATATTTTATTATAATAATTCTTTTTGTCCACTTTAACTTTTAATTCGGATATTTCTCTTTCCCTTCTGCGGTCACTTTGTCAATTATGGTTTTCCAATAAGGAGGCTGATGCAACAATAATAATAATTGCAGCATAAAACAAAATGAATATTTTATTATTTCACAATTTAAATTATTTCATATTAGACGAGCGCTGGTGAAACGGACGTCATCGGTGCTCGGCCCAAGTGTATAGTCGTTCTCCATATGGGTGCTTACGAGGTGCGATATTGTAAGAAGTATTTACCTATTACTTCTACGTCGTATGGATTATATTAAAATGTAAATACAAAAATAATAATATTATATTTAAAGTGTAATAAACTAATAATGATATATTATTATGTACCACGCGCGGCGACCGTCGTTATAATATTATTATTATAACAATATTCCTGTATATTAAAATAACACTACCATATTATAATACACTCGAGTATGTGTACATTGAGTTCGTGCGCTGCAACGACGTGCTCGTTGTTTAGTTCATATATAATAATAATAATAATAATATAATATGAATTATATATATTATTTTACGGGTACCTATCATAGGCGTATTTATACAGGGTGAATTTTTTAAATCGACGTTCGTCTATTGATTATTGTGCATTTGAAAATAAATAACTTATTTGTACGCTTGGGTACCTATCATAGTAATATTATGAAAATATAATATACTTTTTCAAACGAATAAAATCATTTCCCACACTGTATACACGTTTTTACCTGGTCTCGTTCTCTTAATAAAATCTCCACGAACCTATATAAACCTCAAGGGCCGTTTCCTGAATCCAGTATACGGATTTTATTATTAAGCCATAATTCCGTGAATGCAGTGATGATAAAAAACATTTTATAATTTATTTTTGTTTACTCCGACTTATCCCGAGTAGGTAGGTATAGTAAATATATTATGTGCTGTACGTTGAAAAAAAAATCAACTCGTATATAATATATATATATACGATTTACACATAATATTATAGTAAGTATACTCTCGTATGCCGTCCATTAAGTTGGCGCGCACGTATTTACCATCGTATATTATAATATAAACATTAAACATTATATTATATTATAATATTGAACGTGAAAATCGCTATAATAACAGTAATAACTAATAATATATAATATAATATAATAGTATAGTCTCGATGACGATACTATAACGTTAAGCTGATTCAAATAGTTCCACCATCAAAGCACTGAACATTTTACTCATTATAGTTATTATTATTTAACACAGGGTGAAGGGTTATCCGTCCACGTGTTACATAATTGTTTTTCTGTTAAACATTTCGAAAAAAGTATGGTAGCTCACTCTGTTTATAATTTACACGCCTCATTAACATATTATTCCTACAACAAGTGTTACGTTTTTATATCAATACATTTACCTATATTGTTCCTTCGTCTTGACAACTGTAACGTAATTATGATTTTTGTAAGTTACTTATCTATGTGACTATGTGCACTATATAATACATACGAGGCTGCGAGGTATTTCCGAGTTAATATAACTTTTACAGACTAGTTAGTATATCAACTTGATGTGTCAACGAGTCAGGACAAGGTAACTTTTAGATTTTGCTAAAGTATGTGACACCCACGTTGATACCCATTGAAAATTTGTCACCATGAAGTTTTATTATTTTCCATAAGGTATAACTCGAAATCACGAGTAAAAACAACTAACATAACTTGGAAAGTTGATTTTAGATTCCGAAAATATATTACAGGTTTTACGGTAATATTATTTTCTTATTACCACTATAACTATATTTCTCTGCAAACACTTGTAAGTGCAACGGAAGTTCACAAAAAGAGTCTTGTAATTTATTTTAGTCTAGACATATATAACTTTTATAATATATGTCGGAAGATATTTTTGAAAAGGCTTGATTTTATAAAATATAATTTAGGTAGTTTTTATTTTTTGTATCTATTATTTTACGAATATTTCAACATTATAAGAATCTTGATAGAGGGATGAGGTGACCGAGCGGTCTAAGGCGTCGGTTGAGGCGCTGCCGTCGTCGGTTCGATTCTCGGCCACTGGGCGGCATTTTTCTTCGGGCAAGTCGCAAGTCACGGTGTCCGGAGAACAAGTGCCGCCATCCCTCCCACCTGGGGCATTACAGAAACCTACGGGGGCCCCACTAGAAATTCTGCCACAACATACACACACACGTGTACCAAATCTATTCAATTCAAAAACTCACAGTTCCTTACCCACCCATACCCAACCACTATGTTGCCACTGGTCATCTAATAAAAAAAAAAATCTTGATAAATTGTTTACACTATATTATATTAAAATTATTATTTGTTACGTGTTACAGTAATACAACCATACAGAGTAAACAGTATTGATTTTAGTGAGTATTATGCAATATCTAGATATAGAATTTATAAACATAAAAATTAAAATTAAAAATAGGTTTGTGAGCATAGTGTTATTTTTCGTCGATAATTTTCTATACGAAACAATTTAAAACTTTAAAAGCGGTCGATAATTTTGTTATGTTAACTTAGAAACTCCCTTTTGGAAGCATTTTTTTTAATACCATGGTAAGAAATAATTATGTTTGATTTCACTTTTGACATCTCAAAACACCAATATCCGTTGAGGTGAACAAAGCGAAACCCCCTTCCAAAATTCATTATCCACAAATGAGCCATTTTTTTGAATTAACTACATATTTTTTTTTTTATTAAATTTAGCTGATAAAATATTTGACTACTGCAGCGAACAAATGCTATTATGGGTTAATGAGCATATTTAAATCAAAACAATTAGTATCAATTAAATCAAAAATTACACTATAAAAAGTAATTATCAGACCAGTTCTATTATATGCTTGTGAAACATGGCCAACAACCAAATGAGATGAAGACAAAATAGCAATCTTTGAAAGACGAATATTAAGAAGAGTATTTTTGCCAAATCGAAATAATATCACACAACAGTATGAAAGTAGAAGCAACATAGAACTAAAACAAATATAGTTATTTTTTGTAACTTTGGGTCCTAAGGATAGTAGGCAGTGGCACAACAAGGGCTGAGATATCGAAGGGGTTAGAGCCCCCACCTAACATTACATGAAAAGCAACCAGTGGGGGAGATTCCCAAACACCCCCATATATGTTTACTTAAAAATATACAAAAATCATACCAACAAAATAAATGATTTATTTACTAAAGTATTTAATATTAAATCTTTTTTTTTTAATATTCATATTATAATTTATCACCGAAATATAATATTACGTTTCCTAATAACATCTTAACGATATGTAAATAATAATTATTATTATTAGAAGTTGATTTTGCAAGTTTTACTTAATATAGGTAGCTACAATATTTAAAAGATTATAAAATAAAAATATTTCAAATGATCGATACATCAAACAAAATAAATAATTAATAAACAAATAGTTAATGAATGTAGGTACCTAATCAGTAATATTTTGAAAGAACTATAAACATAATATGTTGTTTCACATCGTGATATAAAACAAAACAATATTATTGTTAATTTTTGAATATTATTTACTATAATATATTATTTTTTTTAATGAAAAGTATACCGTATACCTATATTATATAAGTAAAATAATATATTTTTTATTAAATATTAATATTGTAATAATTACACTAATTATGTCTTAAAAATGCCATGTGGTTGTCAGTAATATTGTAGTCTGGGGGTTATTTTTCCCAGGGTCCAGGGTTTTTTTCAGGGGACTTTTTTTCTGCTATTGCCTATTTCTTTGTTATAGTTCATAGGTATACTGTAAAATTATGTAATAATCTTAAAAAATACAAAATAATTTCCAAATACCATACCAACATAATTTTTTTCCTTAAAACGAATACAAGCATACAGCTTATGATATTTACCATGTTTATCATAGGCAATATAAAAAAAAAAAATTTTAAAAAAAATTAAAAAAATAATATTATATTTTTTTCCGAAAAAAAAAAATAAGAAATACAGTTTAATTTTTAAAGATTTATTAATAATTTATTTTGAGAGGACTATTACAAGTTTTGGGGGGGGCTAAGCCCCCCTCTCATCGTAATTATACTTTTCATTATTGAGAGTAGAGTATGTATTAACTATTAAGGGGCCTTCAATAAGGGGAAATACTTAGGTAACATGCAATTTCCTCGCAGACGTCAATGGAATTTGTGTCATTAATTATGATTAGTGTGAATGTGATGTATCGGGTAGCGGGCCTGCACGAACAGCATATGCTCACATGTCAACGTCACCTCCGGCCAAAAATGAAAATCGTGCTTTTTTGCACTTAAAACACTAAAACACTTTACAGGACAAACGTAGAATAATCTGGCTTAGTTTATTTTATTTTTGTAAGAAAGAGGATGGTTTTCTACATGGCATATTTGACTTGAATTTTTGATATCGTTGATTAAACCAAAAATAATAAAACCAACAGAAAGTTGTAATAATATTGTTCATCGTATTATGTATATAGTTTAGAAATAGCCTTTTGAAAATCTAAGTCTAATACGCCTTAAGAAAGTGAGAAGTATTTCTCTTTCAAAAAAAAAAATTATCAAAATGGGATTACTTGTTTGAAAGAAGAAGTTTGTATCGCCGCACAGGCACTTCTTGAGGAGTATAAACAATTTCAATAATTTGAAAATATAGTATTTATTTCCATATTTTTACGAAAAAGAAG
Organism: Macrosiphum euphorbiae; assembly: GCA_949089665.1. Taxonomy (NCBI): domain Eukaryota; kingdom Metazoa; phylum Arthropoda; class Insecta; order Hemiptera; family Aphididae; genus Macrosiphum; species Macrosiphum euphorbiae. The sequence continues at coordinate 39,299,372 of CARXXK010000002.1, read as the reverse complement.
AATAATTTGAATAAATTCATTATTAAATGGAAAAAAGGGGTTGAAGCACGCTGTACATAAAATAATAATTAATAACATTATAAAGCATTTTAACGGTATCCGTAAATGCCGCAAAACAGATAATAATAATTACATACCTATATACTATATAATAGATTGCAGTATTATATTATATCAAATGCACGATGTACTGCAGTGGCGTATATAGAGGGAGACCCCCTAGGCCAGAGCCCATAGTGAAATTGCAGTTTCAATTAATGCATGCATATTTACACTGTTTACAGTTTTTCACCATGATTAAGTTAGCCGGTTGATTAAAATCATTTTTGAGGAATCAACAAGAAAATGTTAGATTATCAGGACTTGCTTTGTTGAGTTATTGATTTTGATGTTAAATTCATAGTGGGATAACATTAAAATATATAAATGACACTGTCAATATTTAAAAAAAGAACTAAAAAATTAATTTTACATAATAATTATAAAATTGAATCATGCAATTTTTATTTGCACTGATAAAAATCTGTATATGTCATAATAATTATAACCATCCAACTCCCTACATAATGTACAATTATGGCTATGTTAGTCGTGCTATGCTTGACTAGTGATAACTGGTAAACTGGACCGTTGTGAAAATAATTCGTATTTACGCCACAGCGACGTAGGGCACAATAATATTGTACAAAGTATAATAATATTAATAATATTATTATATATATACCTGCTTATTATAATATTATATTATAATAAGCAGGTATACGTTTTGTACACTATTTTATCGTCATCGCTCAGTATGTAATACAGGCACGACGAAACCCTTAGCTCCTTAAAAATAAATATTAATATTTGCGTGTGGGCAATGGGTGTGTTTAGGCACTGTAATATTATATTCCACAAGCATAATATATATATATATCACACACACGCACACACATATATAATAGGTACTATAATATGCGTCAATCGAGCGGGTAACTTCGGAACGCCACAGCCGCGGCAATCGTTAATCTATATAATATTTATATTTTCACATACGCTTATAATAATAGACGTTTTGAAATTCCTGCATTCCTGCCAATAACCCGCGCACTCGGTGTATAACACATAACGCAAATAATATTATGCTCTGGCGGTTTTAAGCGCATTTTAAGCTGAGAAATCGCAAACTAGAAAATCACGTTTACAATATCATGATAGTGTAATCTGTGATATAATACTATGCACGGTTCTATTTTAACGTTATTACAATACGTACTAGGTATTATTAAACGGCGTGTGATGGAGAATATTTTTCGAAACGTGTCATTTTAGTTTGGCCGTTGTTATTTTTTTCTTATAGTTATATTGTATAGTGTACAATAAATTACCGTCGAAATACTTACAGATAAGATATACCTGGGTATTGGTTTTTTTGTGAACTCGATTATCATAGTTAGATAATACTTATATTACACCTACGCATTTCAGAAAATTCGGTTATCCGCGTGCGACACAATTTTATTATATTATAACATATTGTACAAACAGTCATTATTGGTCAAATTTAACTCTGTTCTTTTCCAGGTTTACAATGTTATTATATTATAATATATTGTACAAACAATCATTATTGGTCAAATTTAACTCTGTTCTTTTCTACGTTTACAATAAGTGTCAGTACATAAAGCGATCCCACTAAGGTACATATTTTATTCGTATACGATACACCCCCACGCATAATCCTGTATTTCAGTTACTATTGTCTATTATTATTCTTAATATATAATATCTTTGTTCGGTCGTTCAGATATTTTCAAACACCAGTATTATCATAATGCTAGTAATACTCGTGTATACTTAGACGAAAATAATGATATTATTTTTGTACCCATACATACGTACTTCATACTTGGAGCAAGTAGGACCTATCTTGATATGCACGTCATACTCTAAGTTGCGTATTATAATAATGTAAGCACACCTACGTGTGTATTGTATAAGCTGCTCGAGTGTTTTCTTCTGAAAAATAATGTAGGTATGTCTAATATCGTTTACTGCTATAATATACAATACTGTACCAAAATACATTTATTTATGAAAATATGTAGTTGATTTACTTAGGTCCAAATAGGTTATGACTAAAATGATGTGCTATGTACCATGTACGATTACATAATAATGCGTATAGGTACTTATTATACAATTTATTCTCACATTTTTTTTTTTTTTTTTATTAGAACAAACAATAATACATATACAATCTGTAATACAATTTACACAATAGGTAATATGGGGGGGGGGGTGGTACAAGTATACAGAACTAGACGGCATTATAGAAGGGGGTCCAATGACCCTACTTCATAATATTATATAAATTCAATTTCTATCTTTTTTTTTGTTTTTCATTTTAATTTTTTTGTGTTGTTTTATTTCATTTTATCTGTGGAGTAAAACTTCTTTCTTGAGGTGTGGGTGGAAAAAAAATCGTAATAAAAAATGAAACTACACGTTTGTTTATTTATTTATTTTGCAAGTGATGCACGGCGGCGGAGGATTCACGTTTAGTTTTTTTTAATGTTGAGGAGTTCCCTGGGCCAATTTCGTTTAAGACGGTGTGATGGGGTATCAGGAAGTGCAAGGGAAGAGAGGTTTGAAATTAGGGGATTTGAATGGTTGAATGTTTTTTTGTGAAATGGTTTATTAATATAGTGGGAGGTTAGTGAATGAATGGTTGGGATTTTGATTTCAGGATGAAAGGGATATTGCCGACGTACCAGGGGACTTTTGTAATGAGGCGAAGGCAAATTGACTAGAATGATTGGAATATTTTAATATTTGATGTTTTGGCCATACCTCATATCTGAATTCCGTAGGTAATTGATATGCTTCGCACATTTATAATACTTTAGTTACCAGTTAAACATTATAATAATATGCACTATAGTTATTAATTTAATCGTTGACATAATATTGATAGGTATATGGAAAAATATGAACTAAGGCAGAACTCAGGAACCTTGACTTCGAAAAATATTTTGAGAAGAACGAATGCAGAACAAAGTTAATTATTATTTAACATTGCTTAAACATTTGAATTGTTCGTATGACATTGTGGCAAAGCATAGTACATAGGTACCTAATAAGTTTTAAGTTATAAACTGCACGTGCAAAAGTCTTAAAAACCATAAAGAAAATTATTGTTATATTCGATTTCAATAAATTCAAATAGTTTAAACAAGTATAAAACAAATTCTTGACCAACAGTTCTTGAATCAAATTTAGAATAACACATGGCTTATGCGTGTATGATGTATACATTACGCAAATGCAATAAAAAATATCTGGTACAGTATATTATACAGAGACCGCGAGTCGAGAGACTATCTTTGCTCACCTCGTCGGAGAATATGGCGCGTGTTTCGATATTAAATTTGAGAGCAAAGATACGTTATAATTAAATAATAAAACCGGGGAAGTGCTATGTTGTATAGTAGGTTCCGAACGGGTACACTATAACTGTAATGGATGTGGTGCTAAAATTTAATTTAATGATAAATGTATACGATGAAATAAGATTCTGATTAGAGTCTGTCAACCTATATTTTTCTAAGTATATTTTATTTTATAGTACATTTTAATATATATATATATATATATATATATTTAAAATTTTTTTTTAAGGTATTTATACTTTATAGTGGTATCAGTAATAGCTTATTTTTATATTTATTAATACCATGGGTTGAATTAATTTTTCTAAAAACAGATCTCTTGTCATATTATTATCTAGTCATTATTTTAATATTATTTTCTATAATAATACCAGTAATTATTATATTAACGCATAAGGCAATACCAACGTTCGTTCTGTAGAATGGTATGAGCAGGTTCGTGGTGTACCTAAATAACTTAAAATTAATTTAAATATTTTGAAAATTTCATATTGTGTATAGTAAAAAATAATAAACGTTATGGTGAAAAGTTTAAATTCCTAATTTATTAGGAAATTTTTTATTTTTCGAATTACAACCAAATAACTAAAACCGTTATTTTTTGTTTGACGATTTGAAGCTATACAACTTATAAATTATCAAATAAAACTATATTTAATTATCCTTCAATTTAAGAATAATAATAATTGTCCTTTTATAATAAGTGTCTACAAATTAATAAGTACGTACCTCTATCGCTTAGAATCTTAAAATAAACAGAGATTAATTTTAAAGTTTAAACCAAATTTGCTAATTTTTTTTAATTTCTTCAAGATTTATCTGCAGTTTTTCGTTATACTTACATTATAATATAAAAATTAAAATTAAATCTTCATAGAAGCGAATAACAATGATTAAACAACCACATGACCACAGACTGTGGTGTGTATCCAGTTTGAAATATAAGTCACATTGAACTTGGATTTTTACTCAAAGTTTGACATAAAAATAAAACCAATAATTTCTTCATCTAAACGTTATTAAAAATGTGAACTCGTTTTTTTCTTCTAATTATCAAACTAGAGCATAAATTCCAAGTATTATTATTTTTAATCATTATTTTATACTTGGATCACACGAAAAAAAATAATGAATGAATCAAATTTTATAATGATGTTGTGCTTAATTCGTCTTTTTCTTCCAGTCAGTTGGTAATTGGTTTTCTTAATACTACTTATTCTGTAATCTTCTAGCTGCATACAGTTTTCTGAAAATTTTCAAATGAATTATTGAGTATATTTAAAGAAGAATTATGAGTGCACAATGAATTTTGAAATTAACTTTTTGAGAAAAACATTTATAATTAAAAACATATTATTATGAAATCTCACTCTCTCACATAAAATGTAATAATGTTTGGATAAAATAATAATAATATTTATTACACGATATTTGATGCTACAGCTTGTAATTAAATTTCTTTGAGGGATATTTTTCTAATTTATTATTTTAACCAGGAAACTTCCCCGAATTTTCTGGCACTGCAATATCCCTTTTCCAGTATATTGTTTACCTACATCAAACGGCACATTGATTACATTATAATTTATAATAAGGAGTGCTTCGGTAGTAAAATGTACCTCGACCACTTAATTGAGAATTTATTATAAAATGCATGGAAAACAAGCGTCGTGCAAAAGTCGGCGATAAAACGGTGGCAAATAATATTAAATCCGCCATACTGTTCCGGAGAAAAAAAACCCGTACCTATAATAGCCTATATATAGAGGTACCTACCCATGTATATAGGTATTCTCGTGGTTTGCCAACAAATTATTTCTGCATCAGTTGACGGTACATAGGTAGGTATATCGTCCTTAACGAACATGCACCGGTTGTCTAGCAAATAATTCTCATTTGAACGCCGCAACGAACCCACATGTGCAGCCTGCCCATGGACGGGGCTGTCAGACGGCCGCAACAGGTTATATAAACAATAAGTTATAGGTACACATAATATTGTATATTATTTAAACAAAACCTGAATAAAATAACGGGTGCTGTTCTTGCCGATCTCGTGATAATAGGCGTGACGACAGCACAAAGGAAACCGCGCACGGTATGATCAACATGATAGGTATATTTCTATTGTCTGGCGCTGTAGTTATAGGTATAAGAAGAAATAAATATTAAAAAAAGTTAATTAAACTATATACGGGCTACTCCGTTCAGTTTTGTAAAATGTCAAGTTTAGAGGTAAAATAATAATAATAATAATAAGCACGTATAAAGGAATGGGATGTGACCTGTCGAGGCTGTCTGCGCTATGTGCAGTTGTAGGTACCTACGCAGAGAATTTCGAGTAATTTTATTTGTATGTTACTAGACATACACGGCAAATAAGTGAATTAAGTGTGTGCGACTTGGTTGAACGTTTACTTTGTGCACTATCTGTCGCTACCGAGCGTGAAAACTAAAAAAAAAAATAAAAAAGCATTGAAACGATGACATCCGCAAGGGGACCCCCGGGGAGCACGGAAAACAAACACCGCCCTACAAAAGTATCTTACACATTTACATAAAGATATCTGCGTTATGTATATACACTTATTGTATGCTTTTTTATCCATATAATATGTATAGGTTCAAACTATATATACATTTTGTTTTTATATACAGATTAGATACTTCAAAAATGTGCGAGAGTTAATAATCCGATATCAGCTCCTTTTATTTGCTCTGTACATTGAAATTGCAATTTCGTTACAGTGTACACAAATGTGCAAAGTTTCTGCCGAATCGGTACATAAATATTTAAACTATTGAATTTAAAAGATCACTTTAAAAAAAAATAACATAAACAAAATTACTATACACTTTACTTTTTCACTGAAAGCGAACAGAATTGATTGAATTTTCTTATTATTAAATGTCTACAGTTTTTCAAACTTTTTTTTTATGATTATTACTGTTATTTTTAACTTTTATCATTATAAATAAATTGCGTCATAAGGGTGCAACTATAATAATAGGACGTGTAATATAAAAAAAATTATATTATCCAAGCGAACAATTGGCTGTCATTTCTCATCCGTTTTCACAGAATTTAATCAAAGTTAGGTAGGCAATATTTTACTTGTTATAGTAATGAAGTTGAAACGTCTTACGAAGTTTGGGAGTCACTCTGGGCATATAATATTGTTGTAGTTTTTATTTGGTACATAGTATTGTTGTTATCATTATATATAGAACGTCACTCCGAAATATAGTTTGAAATATTAAAACTTATAATAGGTAATTAAATATAAGGAAATATAATACAAAATATATTTTTTTTAAATAGTAACCATTACACCATCCATAAAACAAAATTATAAACAAAAATAATTCAGAAATGTTGAGATTTAATGCATTTATATTTTTTTGATGTGCATATTATAAAAAGCAATGAAGAGATACTGGCTATTTTACCACATTGACTGCCAAACCTATTTCAGTAATTAGGTCGTTGGTGCGATCAGATAAAATTTATTTTGTAATTTAAACATAATTATAAACTGAGTTAATATTAATTATAATAAATTCAAAATTTTACAATTTATAAAACATAATATAATAATATAAAGCGTATTGTTTCTTATGCTGAGTGTCATATTTTGGCTATGTATAAAAGAACCGAATTCCAGGGGCCCCTTGGAGCCATCTAGAGACACATATTGATGAAGGTTCAAGAACCCTTTATGACCCAGAAATTCGTATAATTGAGCAGATTGAAGGGATACAATAAATAATGACCCTCGCATCTTACAAATAATATAATTATTTTATTATTTATTAATTATTATAGTGTTTTCTGGAATATTGGTGGCTCACTATTTTGTATTAATTAATTTATAGTATCTATTACGATAGTTTTATTATAGTAAAGTTGGATACTCCCTATTAAGTTGTAAGTAATTATATCACAGTAGTAACTATTATTGCCTTATTTTCTATTTTATAAACAATTAAATATAACAATTATAAACAAACAATAATTATTGAATAGATTACGAAAATGTATTAATATCTAGTTAATTATTTAAAATGTTAGTTTGTTTCAGATTAAAGCCCACTGAAGTTTAATATTTATATGAGAATTGTAATATTGAAAAACATTAGTTATAAAATTCATTTTTAGATTTTTAAGTTTTTTTTTTATTAGTCATCACGATCCCAGTCCTAACAATATACTTAATATTGTATTGAATATCTACACATTTTATGCCGTCATAAAATATATTATGGTTTATTTATACTCTGTAGCGTAGCAAACTTCGACATTGTCGGAGGCAAACATTTTTATACAATGCTCGCCACTCACCGCCCGCTACCTCTCTCAAAATGTGCTGTATAAAAAATAGAATTTCGCTTACAATGACAATACTGAATATGACATAGTCGAAATGGTCCAACACATAATATTATATTTCACCGATTTGGTCGAAAATTTGTCAAAATAAAATAAGTCTAATATAGAGGGAGAAATTGCAATTGTACCACCATACCACATACATCACCTATTATAGCAGGTTATAGTTCAAACACTTTCGTACGCTTTCGACTTGACAACTGCACGTGTTGTGATTTGAAATATTTCTAAAACATTTTTTTGTCTCTGTAATATCAAATGTATTATATTTATGTGTGTGTATGTGTGTTTGTGTTAGAAATTTACATACATACCTACCAGCAGATGCGTAATTTGTGGTTGAGGGAGGGGGTGCAAGATGTGCATTCACATTTATTTCTTGCTGCTATATGAAATAAGCACCAAATATGTAAAAAAATAAATATATTTTTTACCAGTATAATTATTTAATATATTTCAAAATATTCAATAACTTCAATAATATATTTTAATATAAAATATTATATAATTGTAAGAATCTATATTTTTGTTCATTAAATAATATGCACAATAATCCTATATACTTCTCACAATTGCTTACCTACTAAATACTAACAATATAAATACAGTATAATATACATAATATATAAATATTTCATAATGTTATAATGCAAACGCTCAGACGCTCTCGCAAGTCTATCGTAATCAGTTAATATATTTGTCGATTAGGTTATTTAACAATATACCTAGTTTAAATTTAATATCTAGAATGAAGGCGAAGCACATAGATATCTGGGATTTGGTGGTTTTGAACGACACGATTAATTTTTTTCTTATCTCGTTTTGGCGCTTAATATGTCTTCCACTGTTTTTTGTAAAACATTTTCTTGGCCTATCACAAATAAAATAAAATCACCAACATGTGTTTTAAATCTGATATTGAGTAATCAGGTATTATGTTCTTTTTTTTGCAATTCATATACATATTCACTGTGGTCCGAGAACAACTGACAGAGAGAAAATTGATAACATACCACACTAAGTACAGTACCTAATATATTATAGATATCAATTTATTATAAAGACAAATGTATAGTAAAAGGTAATTTGTACATACAGCAACGTAAATGTCAGTTGTTTGTATAAATCATATCAAAGGGGTATGAATTAAAATTATTGAATGATAAAAGTTTATAATTTCACATCAAAATTTCTAGTCTGGAAATTGCATTTACTACTACTGCTAACTGTATAATCGTGTATATTTTCACGTGTGGCCTGGTAATGATTTTAAAATAGCCTGCAAACATTTAGGCACCATCGAGTAAGACGCAAGTTGTAAAATCTAAAATGACCCATCTGCCATACATACTGCAGATCATTCCACACTAGCTATTAATGATATTTTCAATTTCAGCATAATATTTCAATAAGTTCTGTAGGTATAAAAACATTCCATTTTTAGGTTAAATTTTTAAGTTTTGGGAGTGTCTCAAAAATTATGATTTTTTCAAAACTATATCGCCTCCACTGGGTGAAATATAGTTATAAAACTGCAGTTAATGTGCAGTGAACTTTACGGTATTCTGACGTGATGAATGTAGTAAACGAGGTGTGCGGCGTGTGTGCGTCTTCGGTACCAGGAATAATTCAAAAGCTCTGAAACTTGACATTGATTTCTACGAAACAAATTTACATTCCCCCCCCCCATGTGAGATAGTTCAATACATTCTGAACAGGTACGGTCGTGCCCGACGCGAACGGTGCACAGCATACTATTATGACGTATGTGTGAGTATAATAATATAATATTATATCATGCGTGGGATCCTCTTCCGACCCGCCCCTCTCCGCCGTTTGAGGATGAATATTAAATTTTCATTAAAACACGATTGATACATTTCTGCGGAATACGCTTTATCGTAAACAAATAACGCACGCGACGATGGCTATTTTTAATAAATAAATACAAAACGATAATTGGTTTATGGCCCGCGGAGGAGTACTGTACCGTATATTACACCCTAATTATTATACACCGACGGCGTTATACTTGCACGAGCGTATATGTTATTACTCCACCAATGTGCACATGTAATATTATGTACGTATGTTATGTATTTGTGTAAAAGCAGACGGGATTTGTAGAAATTGTGTGCAGTTTACGACGAGTTTACGTTATAATATATAAGTCTCGCCTTGGCGCAAGATTATTGTTGTTTTCAGTTTTGTATATACATTTGAAACACCATAAATCACATCGCCGCATTCGAAAACTACATTCAACGGTGCGGTGCTATATTATGGTTTTTCGCCATCGGGTCGATTCCAATAGAGTACAAACATTTCGGTTTTAGTTACGGTATAATGACTCTTAAAAATATAAAATATTTCCATGGGTACCCGTTTTTTGAAATTTAAAACGTCGCTTTTAATTTCAGACCAGCTCTAAAATAATTAATCATATATGATTTAACAAAAATAAATCAAAACGGCCACAACCATTTGTTAATTAAAAAAATTAGAACAATTATTATAAGTAGATTACCTACTACTTACCTACGATTAATTCAAATGTCAAAGTTAAAACCTTTAATTGTATAAATAGGTAATAGGCAGTGTTTGGGTTTATCTAGATAATTATTTGTTCATCTTTTATGTTATCTATATAAATAGTTACAAGGTATCTAAACGTTCATCTTAGATAATTTTTTTTCTAATATAATAAATTCATCTAGATACATTTTTTATTGATAAAAATCGCGAAATTGTACAAACGCATTTTTAAATATTTATACAGATTCTCAAACAAAGTTTATGGTTTATAAATAATGTAATTATTTTTATTTATATAATTATTATTATTATGTTCCTATTAAAATATACCTAAATTTCAAGCCATTTAAAAAATAATTGTATCTTTTTTATCTAGATAAAAAAGTACTTATCTATTCCGAACACTGGTAATAATAGCCTATAGGTATCTAAATGTTAAATTTGTATTAAGGTAAATATTTTAAGAAATACTCTTACTAACTTCTAATTTCTGTACGATTCATGTTTGTAAAAATGGATAAATACCTTAACAATCATACATACAATTGAAAATTACAACATCGATTTACAGATTAGTACCTAGTCAGTGTAAATAGTTGTTAAACAATTTAATTATAAGTTGGTTAACTATAAATTAAGGTTTATAGTCACCCAACAAATCTTATTTGAATAGTAAAATTATGTTTGGAAAAAGTATTTTACATCAAATAAAATAAATAATTGGTAAAAATGTGTAATAAATATTTAGATTATTAGGTATATTTTCAACTACGACAAAAAATGAAAAAACTAATATAAATGTATTTTTTAGTTGTTAATTTGTTATTTTTTCATCTGTGTTTTTTGTCAGTTCTTGTAATTTTCCATAAAAAAAAGTTTCTCGATTATCTTAAAAACATATCCTATATAATAAAATTCCGACGTCCAAATTCAGAGTTTCATCAGCGTAAACAAAACATACAATTATTGCATCACTATTGCTCATTAGTTGTATAAAACAGTTTGGTCAACAGAAAATTGTTGGGTTTTAGATACCTACTTGCAATAATATAAGCATTTAACAATACAGTACATACCGTTGTATATACCGCTGCTACGCATAGTGATGACTGACTTTATGGACTATGGAAATAACGTCAAAAACGTATACGAAAATCATTGCCAGAAGTTGGGGGGGGGATGGGGGCTTGGTAGATTTAGCCTCCTCGACATTATTGTAAACCCCACAAAATAAAAGTTTGAGTAATTTTTTCTTTTATAATTATTGATCTTGTACAAAATATTACTTAATAGAAAAATACTAGACATGTTAAATTTATATTGCAAACCTAGGTACCTACCTAATAGGTATAGATAGTTTTTTTAGTAAATGCAGTAAATATATTTTGACTGAAAACAATTCTTTATTTTCCAAGAAGAGATGCGTATTGAACAGCAAACCGACTGTCAATATTTTGAAAATAATATATAAAATCCGAAGAGATTGCTTCAGCTATATTATATAGTCGGGTTGAACTTAATAAAATCAATAAATCGTTGTAGATATACGGGAAACAATAAAGTTCTGATTGAAGGAGATTGACAATTTGAATTTAAAACACTTATCAAAAAAATGTGTAGCTTTTCAGTTTTCTATATTTTATCTATCTATTATGAAGTATACGGGCCAAGCACTTTGTACAAATTATAGTGAAGTCACAAGACATACTAGATTTAGTACACAACATTTTTGAACATTTAATGAAAAACGTAAAAGAAATTAAAGATTAAAGATTCCAGGGACCGTATTGCCATGAGACATCAAACCTCTTAATAGACATTTTAAAAATTTGGTCCTAAAATAGCAACTGTGCTCCGCTAATGAAATACTAATCTTAGATGATTGACAATAGGATAATAATCGTGTGCTGGACAAGCATTATCCAGAAAGTATTTTGTTAATCTCAAAAACCTTCGTTGAACCCTTTCAACCTGTCAAGCGTTATCAGCAACGCGTGGGTCCAAAACGATAATATAATAGAGAACGTCAACTGAAAAACCTTAAATGTGAAATAATATGATATAGGTATTTAAATTAAAAATTATGTAGATTTTTAAATACAAAATAATTTGTGAACTTTCGAGATTTCAAATAGAAAGTACCTCAATATAATATTAAACCAAAAAAAGGTGGACAAGTGGGCACCACTCATCTGTACAGTAGTTGTCTGTACAGTACATTTAATTCATTTCATTAGCCCCCCCCTTCCCTAATAATATCACCCGATTTCCGTCTATGACGATCGCGTATTGTTTTGCACCGAACGCTATTACAGAATAATGCACTATGCTTGAAACTGTTTTTGTTATTACAGTGATTATTGCGTCTGCGGCAACTAATTCGGATAATCATTCGATCCAAACCGTCTAGGAAAATAAAGGTTTTATAATAATATAGTATAAGACGTAATACAGGGTGGCCACTGTGTTTTCTCGTGATCCCATGTGGTTAACACGGGAAAACACGGTGGTCCGCCCTGTACAGCAGTTAGGATCGTTTTAAGATTTACAACATGTTGTGGCTCGCTGAACGAAAATAATAATAAAATACCTAGTCGTATTTTTACATTATTATGGTCGTTTGCCGGCATCCAAGTCGACCGGTTATCGAAATTTTTATTATTTTTTTTTTTTAACGCGCGAATGTACGACGAAAATATTTTAAACAAAAACACTTTAGCCGCCGAATCCCGTACAACGCATAACAACAACAAAAATTGTATACCTATAAATCCCTCGTCCTACAGCGCGAGGTACCTATATACATATATATATACGCCTGAATATAATATTACGAGTTAATAAAGTAGGTATATAATGCGAACATGCGATACGCGTGTATCATAATTATTCTTATTCTACGTGCTCTTTTCGGTTTTTCGGCAATTATGAATTCCAATTGTATGTGCGCAGAATAACGTCAGCGTCACAGCATGTTATGGTGTTGCAGTATATAATACGAGTATATTATATATTGGTCATAACCAGGGCTGTGATTTAAAAGCACTTAAATACCATGAAATATGCATGCACTAATGCACTCGGATGTAGGGAAACGTGCACTCGAAATGTGCACCGTTAATTCCAAAATAATAACTTTGAGTTCTCGGTGTGTAATAATTATGCAAAATAAATGCACAACTATAATATTATGATCAAAAGGTAGGAAAAAGGAGTGTTATGTAAAAAAAAGGTGGGCAAGTGGGTGTCGCTCTGCTGTACAGTAGGTTACAAGTGGGTCACTGTATAATGGATGGTATTAAATTTGAATTCAATGATATAATATCATAAGAAAAACGATTCTGAGCGGTGACGGTATGTCAGTGTATGTATAAGACATATTAGGGGAGACTGGCTTAATATGATATATTAGGGTAATATGACACATTGATGTTTTGATTAGAATTATTGATATTTATGAACCAAATCTTCTTTAAATACGTTACATATAACCTCCTACATACAATTGTATACAGCGATCACCGGTTTTGACCTTATCAGAGAATTTGATAACAAAAATGTGTTTTTTGTCTTATCAACATTTTTTAAAATCATTTTTTAAAATTAATTTTAAAATATTAAACCTTATGTTCCTTCAATTTTTTTTATTCGAAGTTGAACATAAAAAGGCAAGCTATACTACAATTGTTTTATAAATAAGCTTATTATAATACTTTTGCCATAAATACTTTGAAAAAAACTTGTATTATATCAGGCAAAATGACATAGCCGTGCTTATTATTATATTAATTTCATATTTATATTATTATATTAATTATGTTAAATATATTTCTAAAATTTTGTTATTTATAATAAAAAAAATTCATTAAACTATTAAATTCTAAAAATTTTATAATTTATTTCTATTGACCAGTATACAATGGTTGCTTATAGAAATATGGTGTATGCCATTTTACCCGACACTCCGGGTAAAATGACATAGTAGGTACATTTAAAAAAAAGTGAATTAAAATTATTTGTTTATATTAAATGTACAATTAGACTTCAGAAATATGTGTATTATATAAGTACTAATATGTTGCTCAAGTTTCATGTGTTAACTAACATTATTTCCTTCATTTTTTTAAAATTAAAAATTGGTATGTCATATTAAGCCAGTCTCCCCTATATACTTATCTATGGTATTAAAAAAATTGACCTATAATGAATTCCAAATTAATCATATCACAATATCCATTAGGTACTTATAACGCGTTATACATCAACAAAAACCGTGATACTATCATAGATATATAATAGTACACTTTAGAAGTTTCAAGTACCCACGACTCATATTATTCAATCACAACAAAATAACTAAAATAGTTATTCTAGGTTTTTTAATATGTAATTTCGTCAAAATTTGAATTTAAAATGTCTGTAAAAATAACTGTGTTCATATATTTTTTAGATTTTTTGGTTATAGTATGAACTATTTATGAGAACCTTTGTGTTGAATTTGTAATCCTTAGCTATAAAAACTGAACATTTTATAATTTATTAATTACAATGATTGATAATTTTTGAGATTTTGATAAATTTTGTCAACATTTGATCTTTAAATGCTTATAAAAAAAAACTGTGCCTATGTATTTTTAATATTTTTCAACTGCTATTGTAACAATATATCAGGAGCCTTGTATTAAATTTTTACACTTTTTGGCCCAACAGATAAAACTTTATTGATATTTGTAGAAAAAAAAACTAAAAAAAATTGAAAGCTGTAAATGTCCATAAACAGCTCAAAAAGAGTCAAAATATTTTCAAAATTGTATGGTGTATAGAAAATGCTAATTTAAACATTCAGTGAAATTTTCATGTATCTACAGTTGTTCGTTTTTGAATTGCAACAAAATAAGGAAATCGCTACATGAGTAATCGAGTGAAAATCCAATGTTGTAAAAATTTCAAATTTCAAACGCTCATAAAAATTTAATTTGACTGTCCGGTAGAGATTTTTTTATTGATAAAGGTAGATAATCTTATAAGGAATCTTGTGTTTCATTTTCAAATCTTAGATTTAAAAAGAAAAATTTTTACGAATTCTTAACTCAAAATAATTTGCTAATTTTCGTGATTTTTCCATATTTTGTCAATTTTTGAACTTTAAATGCTTATAAAAAAAATTGTGACTAAGGATTTTTAATATTTTTCATCTGCCTTTGAAACAACATATTAGGAGCCTTCTATTAAATTTTCAAGCTTTCGCAACCAACAAATAACATTTTATTGATATTTTTAGAAAAAAAACTAAAAAAAAATGGAAAATGAAAATGTCCCTAAACAGTTCAAAATAAATCAAAATATTTTGAAAATGTTATCGTGTATAGAAAATGCAAATATAAACAACCAGTGAAAATTTCATGTATCTACGGTCATTTGTTTCAAAGTTACACCAAAAACCAAATTCGATTTTGTCAAAAACTGATTTTGCGTAAAAATTCCCGTTTTTCCTTAATTTTTATGTTGTTTTTCCCGGCGCTTGTGAAAACTATTGGGAATTTTAAATTTTGACCTCCCCAATGCACCAACGATATTCACTTTCCAATCGAACAAGATCCTGAAGTCGAAAATCGAAGCATTATTTCGACTACTTATCGTGTACACAGACACAAAAATAAAAAAATTAAAAATTAAAAAAAATAAAAAAATAAAAAAATAAAAAAAAAAACAAAACACACATCATTGTAAAATCAATACATTCATCGTTTCACTCAGAATCTAAAATTAAGTTAATGCATTAAACAAAATATTTTATCGATGGGCTTTACGAAAAAAACTTGTTCAATTAAATCATCATATTTAATATTATATTGGTATACAACGCCCAATCCATAATTGCTCCCTCCCGAAATACGAAATAAGAAATATATATATATATATATATAATTATGCTATGTAATGATGTCTAAGATGTGCGAAGCAATACAAATGTAAATTACATAGATAGGTATTTAGAAATTGCAATATATTGAATAAAATATAGAATTCTTTCTCTCATTTTGAATTATGAATGAAATACGGTCAACGATATACAAAATATTGAAATTCACATCTTTGGGTGTTAGGTATATTTCCACTGTGAAAAAATACATGTCATCGCTATTGTCATTCCATATGGCATATATTGTTATTGTGTAAACAAAATATATATAGTTGCTTGATTTGGGCTAAATCATGGGGGACGACCCGAAGATGGATCAATACTTTTTCAAAAAGAAAACAAAATGTACAAAAGTGTTGGTAATATATAATATTTGTGCTTTATTCAGATCAAACACAATCGCAAAATAATATTTAAAAAAGTAAAAATAGTGCCATCATAATAGTTTTCGAGAAAACACACTATAATATGATAAATATATTTTAATATCAGCATCGCCTATTTGGTGATTAATCTGAGAAAATCGATAAGACAAGAAAATAAATTTCTCGGAGTTATAATATTAGGATTTTACTAGGGATAACTACCAAAATAATGGTTCAATATTGTAACTAAAACAGTTATTATTATTTTTTTTTTTTTTTTATTAAAAATAGTGAAAACGCTATTACACAAAAAAAAATATTATGTCTGTTCACACCAGGCACCGAAAATAAAATAATATAATAACGATAATACAAAATACGTTAGAGTGTAGATAACCAGGCCCGTGTATGGTAATATGGTATTATTATCATGTGTGTCTTTATACGTTCAGAGTGTTATCATCGTCCGGACGACGATAAAACAAAACGGGAATCTGTCAAGTGTGTGTGTCATCTGCTGATGATAATATTATGTAATTCAAGATTGAACAATATTATAATATTCAGTGATATTATAGTTAGGTATCTATTACTTATAAATTATGACTAGCGCTGGGACTGTCTTAAAATGTTGCCATTAGTAAAAAATGTGTTTTAGTTTTTAATTTTATTTAGTATTATTTCAAAAATTCAACTTTTTAGGGAATTTCGCAAGTTTTTAAAATTATTTTTATAATTTATTTTTAAAGTGAACGTAAATTGTGTGCAACAATATAATATTATTGTTTTAATAAAAAAACAGCATTTTGCTAGAAGTACCAGCATTCATAGTGGTCAAGTAGTGTCTGCGTAGAGTTGAACAAATTCAAACTATAAATATTAGTAAAAAAATAATTTGCTAAAATTTGTAGGCGAGGGATGTGTCGAACGTGCAGTAGATATGTAATATTCGTCGAGCACTGTTTTCATACGTACAAATAATTAAAGAAGCCTCTTTTTACTAGGCTTACAAGTTATAGCACGTCTATTTTAGTTTATGTCTCATGAAAACGATTCACGTTTTCATTAAAGCATTCATTTGATCTGTAATTAAAATTTAATATTAGATAGGTATACTATTAAATGCATTAAAAGTAAATAATATTGAATTTAAAAAAAATACACTGCAGGATCCCACTTCATTTCACAAAAACACATTCAATAACCATTTAAAATCCCCTCATTTTAAACCTCTCCTATTTTATACTTTCTGATAACCCACCACGCCGCGCCGCCTAAAATGAAATTGAACTAGAAACCTCAACATTAAAAAAAAAAATTAAATAAAACAAAACAAAAAAAACCTCCTAGAATTATGAATTAGGCTCATTGGACCACCCTTGTGTCATGCCATCCAGTTCTGTATACTTGCATCCCCACTGTCACCTATACATTTCATACATTTTATTACAGATTGTATATATTATATTCTTGTTTGCTCTAATAGAAAAAAAAAAAAAAAAAGAGTAAAATAAATTCCTAAAATGTTGTTGATGTAAAGTTTCTTTAATTTTTGAATACCTTCAATTTATATTATACATTTTGGTTATTTTACTTATTTTGTTTATTATTAAGCAATTCTGAAAATTCTATTTTTAATTATGTTAAAAAATATTTTGTATTGATACATTATATCTATATTTTGATTTAAATAAAAAAATTAAATTATGGAACCAAAAATGTATTGTTAAATTTATTAAATTCTATGTACTTTTATTTTATGTAAATATTTTTTAATTATTTATAATTTTTTATTGAATTTATAATAATCTATTAAAAAAAGGCAATTGTTAAATAATTATTAAAATATACACAATATAGGTACAAAGTTCTAATTTGTTTAACAGTTTATGAATATTTTTCTGTTCTTCACATTTCATGATATTTTGTAATTAGGTACTAATCAATAATCGTATCATACATTTTTATATCGTCCTGGTTGTTGTTTATTAATTCTTAAATAGTATTTTTTAAATAATATTCTATTATTTAATAATACCTATATTTTCACTTAATTCATCAAAATGATTTAAAACATTTCTTTTTTGTCATAATTTGTTTTATTATTTAATAGTTTTAGATATTTGCCTAGAATGTGCAGACATTTAGATTTAGTGAATAGTATTCCCTAGTGTGTACTTTTGGCGGAGTAAATTCTAAAAAATGCATAAATAACATTTATATGATACCTCCACAACAATTTTTCTGCGATTACATATTTACATGAAATCAGACAATTCATGGATTTGGCCTAAAATATATTATTTCATTATGTAGGTAGTAGGTACCTATATAGATATTTGCTATATTATAATGTTTTGGGTTCGTGACCCATGTCGGGTGTCAGTGTACGCCATTTTAAGCTTCAATTGAACTTGAGGCTTTGCATCAATAATTGTCTGCTAAATTAAATGATAACTTTATAGTTAAAGTACCATATTGAGATAATATATCTTACATAATTTAGTAAAAATATACAATTATGGGTATGGTTAGGTTCAACACCTTGAGGCCGGACTTAACTGAGTGAGTCGTTTCAAGCGTGGTTTTCCTATTTCGACTGACGTGGCCCTATTTACAAGAGTGTGAGAATATAAGTTTCGAACACGTACAAATATATACCGGGCCAGAGTTGACTAACATGTATGAGTTACTTAACTTATGGCCACTAGTTCTGAATCGTTCTCGGGATAGCGTTTACTAATCGCACTTGTGATGAGGGGATTAACAGGTGGTGGTCGATAAAATAACCGAATTAAATGTGCAAAACTAGCTGATATTCAATTGCCAGAGGTCGAAACTTTGTGG
Source organism: Macrosiphum euphorbiae (assembly GCA_949089665.1). Lineage (NCBI taxonomy): Eukaryota > Metazoa > Arthropoda > Insecta > Hemiptera > Aphididae > Macrosiphum > Macrosiphum euphorbiae. The sequence goes on along the minus strand of CARXXK010000002.1, from coordinate 39,279,878 downwards.
GTGTTGTTATCTTCTACGCTGTCGAGATTGTTGGATGTGGTTTTTTGGCCCTGATAAAGATTGTTTTATATAAAATCCATTTTAAACAACTTTTATGTCATCGATTTTATGACTTTTATGCACACAATATCCCAAAAGACTAAAAATGAAAGAAGAATTATATTAGAAGTGCAAATGCGAAATAAGAGACGACGTAAGAGATAAAGGGTAAGAACGAAAACAAAGGTTAGTCGTAGCTATTTATTTTCATGTTATGAATATAAAAATCTAAATCCATGTGTAATTCTCGAGTGGTCGTCCCGCCGTTATTTTAATTTTAAAGTGTTAGATATTTTTAAAAATTTGATTATTGTAGCCTGTAGGATGTAGGTATAGGACGACTGTCGCATATCGTTCTTAGACACTTCATTAGCCACACAAATTCACACTAACGGCAAAACTAATATTTGACAAAAACAATATTTGAATAACACGATTTTTAGTAACATGGATTAGGGGACTGGGTAAATTTACGAATTAATAATAAAAAAAAAACTATTTTCATTGTTATTACGATTGCTGCAAGAATGTCGTTCATAGTGGCACAAAACGACGACACAGTCCAGGCCCTATAGCGATTACAATGTTATAGTGTGCACGAATGCACGACTATATTATTATATTGTATGTTATTACTAAGTACTATCGTCTAGCTAATTGTGTCTAACCACTACAAAACAGTTTGACGTTTTGAAATGTGCAGACTGACACTAATTGTTGCAGAGAATATTTATTATTTTTATGTACAAAAAAAAATGTATGAGTATATAATCTGAATTAATTTATATATTAACTTGTATACAGTGATGTACTTGTTAGTTGTAACTGTACGGAAATACAATTCTTTTAAAAAAAAAAATCATGAAATTGTTTATTGTTTTTATTCTCATAATCGCATATGTTAGGACGTTATGTTATTCAAGTCAATTTTATTCCATTTGCTATTGCCTATTAACATACTAAACTAATTAGGTGGTTTATGGTTTATAGGTAATAATACAAAGTATAGATGGAGGGAAACATTTCTTGTTAGCATAACTCATAATATTAATCGAATTTCATTGTTTTTAAAAAAATAATCTCATTTAGGATATGAATTAAAAAATGTTATTGATTTATTTAAAAACTAAACGTTTATATTCGAAAAAATTAAAAATATAAAGTAAAAATATTTATTTTTTTTTACAAAAACATTCTACGTTGTCACATATTTATATATTTTTCATAGTATACTGTCAATCACCCTCAGAATCAATGTAGAAAAGTTAAAAGGGAATTAAAAAAAAAAAAAAAAACGAATCATCGAGATAATGAAAAACAAAATGGTGTACCCTTGAGAGAAATTTAATTTTGTCGCGAGAGTGTGGGACGTGTATAAAATCGCTGTAGCTGCAAGATTTCAGTTACCAAGACGCAGGCTGTTATTAAATATAATCGATTTCCAAAAACAACGGGGCTTAACGAGAAAACACGTGTCATGAGTTTAAAAAAAATCACCTAGTACCAACATATGTTATCATTTTTAAAAAATAATTTTTTTTTTGTACACTCCTGTACCGAGTAATTTAATATTGTCCGAGCTCACGGTGTGTGTTAGACGTTAGTCGTCGTGATTTGTACGGTGTAAGACTTACACCAAGCTCAGCACTTGATAAGAATAACACGCGTTCGTGTATGAACATTTTTAATCACTGTTAATGTAAAATATTACTTATTAGTTATTATAGTTATACATTTATGATACAGGGTAATTTCATTAAAATATGTCGATACAAATTTACTCACAAGAATTAATTTTGTTGTTTGAAAAATAATATAATAATCCAAAAATGCAAAAAAAAAAGGTGGGCAAGTGGGTGTCGCTCTGCTGTACAGTAGATTACAAGTAGATCACTGTATAATGGATGGTATTACATTTGAATTCAATGATATTATATCATTGTATAAGAAAAACGATTCTGAGCGGAGACGGTATGTCAAACGCCCATAAAAATTTAGATTGACTTTCTTATAGATATTTTTTTTTTTTTTGATAAAGGTAAATAATCTTATAAGGAATCTTGTATTACATTTTCAAATCTTAGATTTAAAAAGAAAATTTTTTATGAATTTCTAACTTAAAATAATTTGCAAGTTTTCGTTATTTTTACGTATTTTGTCAATATTTGAACTTTAAATGCTTATAACAAAAAACTGTGACTAAGGATTTTTAATATTTTTCATCCGCCTTTGGAACAATATACTAGGAGCCTTCTATTAAATTTTCAAGCTTTCGCAACCAACAAATAAAATTGTATTGATATTTCTAGAAAAAAAACTAAAAAAAAACGGAAAATGAAAAGGTCCCTAAACAGTTCAAAACTTCAAAATAAATCAAAATATTTCGAAAATGTTATCGTGTATAGAAAATGCAAATATAAACAACCAGTGGAAATTTCATGTATTCAAAGCACTTTTACTGTCCTATAACGTGATAACAGACACAAAAATAAAAAAAAAACACACATCATTTTAAAATCAATACATTCATCGTTCCACTCAGAATCTAAAAAACTTAAGACATAGAAATAAAATTGTTTGGTTTTTAAATTAGCCCAAACTACGTAAAAAATGTAATTCCCTAAAACGTTAATATTTTTTCAGGCAAATAGTGTTTACTTCTAGAAAAAAATCTTCCTGTAATATATAGGTGTATAATATTTTTATCGCAAATGCGTCCTGTGAGTCCAAATTCGATTATGGGGTAATGCGTATGTAATAATATGTCTATGCGATTTATAGGGCTTTCGTGTCTTATTCCGGATACGTACGTTATATTATTATATTTCGACAATTCTTAGGTACCTAATACTACCTATATAAGTAACGGATGGGCACCTACAATATGATTATAGTCCGGTTCACTATCTCACAAAGCAAAATTCGTTTTATTTTGGCGCATATTTTTGGATGTTTTGAAGTGTAATATATTTTATGCACGTTCAAAAAAAAAAAAAAAAACGATCTAAGTACATTATAATCTAAAATCTACATTATTATCTAATATTGTTTTAGTTTTTGTTCTACGTCATTTTCATCCACAAAATAGACGCTCAATATATTTCATCAACAATAGTTTTACATAGAATTATTATACATTTGGCATTTCATATTATTTAATAACATTATACTAATTATCACAAAATAAATTATTGAAGTTTTCATAAGGTTATTTGTTAGGATTATTTGATAAGAGTTATTTGATAAGACGATCAAAAAATGTTTTAAGAGTTTTAACAAAAAAATATAAAGATATGTTATATAATATAGTAATACAATAACTATGTTTTTTTTCGTCTATGCATATTCTTATTTGTGAGCGTTTTTTTTTTATTATTTTAGCTCTTAAATTCAATGCTCTGTTTATAGTTTTCTATTTTTTAACACTTTTCTTAAGTTTGGTTTCACGTCCGTCTGTGATCAAATCTTGCGCGCTCGATTTGAGGCACTTTTGAAGAAAAATTCTGAAAATTGGATAGACCTGGTCTATAAATACAAGAATACGTAAAAAAAATAACTAAAAGTAAAATAAAAATAAAATTTTTTTTTTAAAAAAAAAAAATTGAAAAATTTCGCTCTATGACATTTTCACAACTAATTTTTATATTTTTTGTTTTTAGAGTGTTTTTAAAAAAAAATTTTTATTTCTACTTTTTAACGTACACATCATATCTCGTTAAGTATAAACTTTTTTGAAAGTATTTGTTTTTATATACAACACCGAGTTTTCAAAGAAGCACTATTTCTAAAAAATAAAAGTCATGAATCAACATTTTTTTGGTGTGTAATGTTTTTTTTAAGTTTTTACTTCGTTTGAATGACATATCACATTTTAATTATCGATTATACAAACGCAAAACATTTTCTGCGAATTTTGATACAAAAAATCGAATTTTGATTAATTTTGGTGAAATAGTTTTAAGTATTTTAAGTATGCAGGATTCACTCCGGATTGGCACAAGTGTAAGGGCATTGCCGATGGTGGCAGGGGAAACACTTGCCCACTCCCCCCCCCTTCACAGACCGTTGCTAACAAATATATTTTTTTTTCAACGAAATAATATTAAATTGAAGAAGGAATTTACGCTATTTTTCGTTCCGGTGAGTCTCTCTCGAGCATAAAACATCACATTGGCTCTCCACACATAAGAAAGCAACAGTAGCTCGCCTTTACATGCTGAGAAATTCTCGATGTATTGCGTTAGCATTGTAAATGCCGAGGAATTAACAGAGGTTGGTCGAGAAAAGGACCCTTTTGGGGAGCTATATTTATTGGCATTTTAGCACTGGTTTTGGCAGAATTAGTTAGCTGTGAGACCACAGCATTAACAGGGGCACCACGTGAAGGTTTCTGCCTAGCCCCCGGAATGTACGATAACACGTGTTTTACAAATTATTTGGACCCCCCCCCCTGATAAAATTTCTAGCCTTGCGACAATGTACACAGGAAAATGTTGGTTCACTAGTAAATTCACCTAAAATTTAAATCTTGTAAGTCTTGTACCAAACAACTTTGTTCTTTGTAATAATTTCATAATTTCATGTAAAAATAATATTTTTAAAAAACATTCATACTTCTAGAGATGATGAGAATAAATATACGATAATATTTTATACTTTTAAAATAATCACGCCTTGTATATTATACAATAATTGTAGTCATTGCCCAATACATTATGCCTATATGCGCGGCGTACTCACTCATATTTTTCTCCGTCAATCACTACAACTCGTACAACATAAGTATATGATATAACATAATATTATTATTATTATTATTATTATTATGCCGAGATGCAAACTTGTTATAAAAACGAGTCACCGAGAGCGACGATTGTCTTTTTCTACGACGCGTATCGTACGATTTCACATGCTACCTACGTAGGTACGTCTTTAAAGGTAATATTATTATATTTTTATTTTGTAGAGGCACAAAATCGATGGGTATACCTATTATAAACATATATTAAATATTTGATGTGATGTAGTTAAATCATTATACTTTATCGTCGACTGTCAAGGCTAGGCAAGTTACTTTTTTTTTTAACTAATTTAAATTAAAAAGTTTCTCTTTTAATTTTAATTTATATTTCTGTTTCAGTAGCTGAAGTTGTATTATTTTTTAAATAAGAAAATTGTCAATTTATTTGTTTGACTAGTAATATAATATATATACATATTATGTCAATTATTATATAAAATGTATAAATTAATATAAAAGTTATTAGTAATTGTTAAAACACATTATAATATACCTAATGTATGTTAATAGTTAACTCAGCTAATTGTTAGGGAACGGCAGTTGGTCGCGTTTTTATGTGTGTGAGAGTCTATGTATGAATGCATAGTTTATTTCCGTAAGCACAGACAAAATATCAATGAATAATATTAATGTGATCACTATTTTCAAGCCACTCAAAACGTATATAACGATATCAGGTCATTTTTTAGTGATATTTTACTAGGTGTCCACTATAAAAAAAAAATTAACTAACATTTATTAATTAAAAAAAAAAACAACAAATTATAAAATTAATACAAACTTTGTTCTTATATATTATATTTAAAAATACATATATTTCATTAATGGCTAAAATGGTTTTTTTTTTCTGAAAAATTTACTGATGAAATCACGATGATTATAAGTGGACAAATCAGGTTCACGATAGCGTCTTTCTTTTTTTTAAAAAAATTCTAAAACAGCGGGCCGAGGATCATAGTGTGCGGTTCCAACTCCATTCAATGATACATACAGACGATAATATTAATGGTTTCTTCTAATAAGCTTATTTTATGATTAGTTTATTTGATTATAATGTGAAATCACTCTTTCTGTCGTCATTGAATGGGGGCAAACAATTAATAGAGTAACAAATAATTTTTGTAATATGCCACTAGTTTTAGCAGCTATAGTCCTTAATTTTAATGAATATTGAGTTCCTTTATCGATTGTATCAATATCGTTACGATATCGTTTGACAATAGGTACTGTAGGAAAGATTTTAATTTTGAAAATGGATTTTGATTTATTAACAAGTTTACTGCATTTAATCAAATAGATTTTTAGTATTCCACAAACTGTTAAATATGTTGTAATACAAAAATTCAAATATGAAAACACCAATTTTTTGTTCATTAATATTTTATTTGAATAAACCAACATTAAAAGTAATTTTAATTAAAACACAGAAAACTTGTTAATGAATTAAAATCCACGCGGCTAATCAAAGTCCTACAGTTTTGTTAAGGCGATCATAGGTCTATACCTAAGAATATAGGTTCAATATAGGCGTAATATATTATATTAGAATAGTATATTGTGTTTGTATATATATAGGTATTATGCAGGGTTTGTATATTATTATATTTTATAAGATATTTTTTAAGGTTACATTACTTTAAATTGGATTTGCTGATATTATTAACTTGGAATAGTCTTCAGGAATAATATATCAACATATTTATCACTCTAGGTTATATGATAATAATAACCTGATCTTTGCAAAATTATTTTTATTTGTATGTTTTATAGATAAGTACCAGCTACCTAGTATAGGTATACATTTAATGTTAATAAAAAAATATTAAAATTTAGCGAGGATAACCTGCATACGAATAAATCTATGGTTATAATCTGTGTTTACCCAAAAATGTATAGTTTTCCCGTTTCCCTCAAATTAAATAGATATTTTTTTTTATTTATTTTTTTTTTTTTTTATAATTTTTATTTACAATCTGTTACAATAAAAATATGAACAATCATTAAAATAGATAATTGAATGAATAAGTGGCTTGAGGATTTTAAGATACACAAAATCGTGCCATATTAGACGATTTTTAAAAATTAGTAATTCCGTTGTACCATTTCCGAAAATTTTAAAACCAGGTTAATAAGTATGAAACATTAGGTATTAGGTTCAAAATAAACTTCGGAAGTTTCAATCAATCAAAAAAGCTATATTTATTTTGGTAATGGAACTTTTAGAAGTTTTTCTAATCAGTTTTTTCGAATACAGTATATATACAGTATTCTTCATTTTGACATTTGAAGTGATTCTAAAAGCACAATTAAATAGTTTTTCAATAATTTTACAGTCCAAAATGGGGACACTTTCTAAAATCATATAAGAATAACCGATACACCCATTGGATAAAATTATAATTTTCTCTTTGGAACTGCCTACCCAAATTCATAGAACACCATGGTTGGTGCAAGTCAAAAGTAAAACTAAAATTAAAACCGTCATATTTGGAAAGTTTTTAAATGGTAGTTCAAAAGTTTAATTAAAATTATCGGAAACAAGAACCGTTGGAAATAACGCGTACCATCAGTATCCACCATAAACCATTTGATAAGTAATATTTAATTAAAATATTACAATTTATTATAATCATAAAATATGGTCAAATAGAGTACAAGATAGTACAAGATAGAAAAAAATTATTATTATTACAATTAAATTAAACAAGTTTAATAAAAACAAATCCATATATTGTATAGTTATTATATGTGCATTATAGTTATGATTTGGTCCGATTTTAAGCTGATCCGGCCGTCCTTCTAAACATTTCATAGGCATTACGGTAATAATTATACAATAACAATATAACAATAATATCAATTATAAACACTATGATAATAATACTAATAAAATTATTATTATGTACCTAATACATTTTATGTATTACAGATTTAATAAAAAACATAAAAAATGTTTAAGAACTTATTATTTAACTTGTAATTGGTACCTAAGTATTGTTATTTCGTTTGATGTAAAATATAATTGGTAGGAATTGTAAATGTGTATTGCTGGGACGGGGATTATACTCTTGGTGGAAAATTATATCAAATGAGTTTATGTCACGTTAAGAATAATTGCAAACTGTATATCACAAATAATATTATTTCTCTGTCACTATAGTTAAAGTGTTAAGCTATTTCAATGTCGTCTTCAGTTAATTGGTAGTGAATTCAGTGAATATATTTTTATTTTTTTAAATATTGTTATAATAATAATCATAAGACCATATTATAACAATAATATGTATACGTACGTCCAATATTATAATGAATTCACGGATAGTTATGAATTACCTTTAAGAAATTCGATAGACTATCGTATTATTTAAATAATTATAAAAAATTCGTAAAAGTGCACAAGTAGGTAGATATAAGAATTGAGAAACGCGCGTGGCTTATTGCGATAAAATGACGTTGATCTGATAAAGCAGATTTTTTATACTATAAGAACATTATTTTAAATAAGGTGGTCAAAATTAAAAAAATAATAATCTGCACACACTTGTAAATTAATATAACACGATAGTAATAATTACCTTTTCAGCTATAACCCGGAGACACTGTCATCGGCATCATCGGCACTCACTGCATTTCCGAAACTGGTATGCATAATATATATATCTATATATTCCGACGAGGGATTGAGATTTGTGAATTGAACGCGTCGTATATTTTTTTCCGTTATTTCCATCTCCGATGTTAAACTACTATTGAGAAACGGATTGCTATTGTGTGTGTGTATGTGTGTGTGTGTGTGTGTGTGTGTGCGTGCAAGTATAACGAATCCGTTCCGACGATATATTTTCGTGTCGTAAGTGCACTCTGCACACTGCACACTGCACTATGCAAACTGCACACTGCGCGCACACACTATATATGTGTAGGTATACGTAATTATAATATACCTATATGTGAATAATTGTATACTACTGTGTTTGAACCAAGTCATAAATACGCGTATTTCTATATTATGATATAATAAACAAAAGAACATCGTGATTTTTTCTTTAGTGTTGAAAATTATTGTGTTATGTGGAAGTGAATGTTATTATAACTTATATGGGTGCAGAAATCGCCCGTTATAATAATATTGTATATATTTCATATTACGCTATACCTTGCCTGCTCTCATGCGGTGTGAACAGGTCTTAACCGTGCCCAGTCGAGTGCTAAAATTATCGTAGTCCGTATCGTAAGTCCGAAAATATTATCTTCTGCGCTACCGCAATAATTTTTCTCGTGTTCCTAATCATAACCGTCCATTTCAAACCTTGGAAGTCCAACTCTAGGTGTACACGATTACGTCGAGTTCGACCAGTCTTTTAATAAGATGGGTTTACTTTACGACGCTTTTGTGAACCAAAATAATAATAGTTTTTACCTAGGTTTTTGGTACTTATCTATATGACTATAATATAATGCGTGAATGTGTTATAACGACATATTTTAGTATAGGTACTTCATTTTTATGAAAAAAAGGTTAGTGATATAACTGTACAATTTTTAATTAAAAAGCAATCCATTCAGTTTATTATTAAAGCTAGTATATATTATAATAATATTACTCTGGTCAATATATTATTACTATTATTATTATAATAATCATCGCAATTTACTTTTGAAATTGGATACATTAACGCGGTAACCATACTACCTATGTTTTAAAATGAAAGTACTCTCAATAATCATTAATTATATATGTGTGTACGCAAAAAAGTTACACGTACAAAATAATTGGCATCGCAGTAATTAAGTGAATGTTTTTTTTTTTATTTAAATCGATCAAAGTACCATTCTAAGATAATTGTTTATAATTAAAAATAATTCAATTTTAAATAGGGATTCGTCTTGAGACGGTACCTACATCGTTTTTTCAATCACTCGTTTTTTACTCGGCTGAAGTTCACTCGTGCCACTTGTCATTGTTGTACAATCTGTAGCCACAGTATGATCAAAAAGTATACTGTTGTCCCACTTGAAGTTGGTAAAATGCAATACTATTATAATATTATTTTGTCGCTATATTATACGCAAATTATTACCCTGTATAGTATTTCTTTATCTTTTTTTTCGACCGAAAAGGGTGACGCCCAATATAATAAATGTTTATGACCCGGGGTTCAGCAACGCATATATATACCTACACTGTCCCTATCCACACTTGAACACTGTGAGCTTGAAAAAAAAAAATACTATTTCAATCATAGCGTGATACCACATAATAACGAAATTTATTATTATTATCTGCGAGCCTTATTCGAGTGCCAGTAGAACATTTTTCTGGTTCTCATTGTCGCATGCGAATAATAATATTATAATAATGATATTACATGATATTATTATAACTGCACACGGCGGCAACAAGTCCGTTTTTACTATTCTCTTGGCGTGCGTGCAAGTGTGTGTGAGCATATGCATATTTTAGCAATATAAAATATTATACATAATATAGGCAACAGGCGTATGTATAGTAAATACTAATACGGGTGTATAGATACGCTTAGAAAGCTAGCGGTTTTCGTCTGGGGTGAAATTTCTAAAATTGCAGGTCGTTTGGGATCACATTTAATTGTGATATGTACAATGTACTTCATAATAACCTCAATGTTTAATACACCTTTTGGGCGAGCTTAAAATGTATTCAAAATCATTTGGATGATAATATTATATATTATATGGATATGCCTAGCCATTTCGGCCAATACATTTCCCTTCCCATTCTTAGAGGATGTTTTATGACTCTCGGTAAAATAGATTCCAACAAGTTTGGTTAAAAATGTTTCTTGACCACAATTGTTAATTATTAGTGTTAATATTATTATATAATAAATTGTGCTGTCGATTATTTAAATTATTTTTATTTTAATAAAAACAATAAAAAAAACAAACACAGCAATCTAAACGTTTTTTAAAGATTTTTTTTTTAGATGATTAACGAAGACCTATAAATTATAATAGTCAATTATTATAGATAGGTTATAGGTAGCATCCCTTATCACTTATCAGTCATCATGCCATTGTGTTATTATTATTATTATTTTTATAAAATATATACGAAACACCATTTTTTAAAACTTATTTTTTTTTATTCATACTTATGAAGTTTTTTACGCTGAGAACGGTGATGCAATAAAAATATCGGTGGGTTGGTGTTATTCTGCTTATTTTCAGTTATGGAGTTTTGTCTACAATAAATGACCCAATTTTTTTAGATGCCATCGTTTTTAATTTGAAATCGTTGAGTTTGTTGATTTTCAAAAATAAAAAGGGTGGGTAAGTGGGTGTCGCTCTGCTGTACAGTAAGTAACAAGTGGGTCACTGTAATGGATGGTTTTAATTTTGAAAATTAATAATATAATATCATTGGATACGAAAAACGATTCTGAGCGAAATCGGACAGTCAGCATATTATGATACGTATATTACCAAGTATATTTGATGATATTATTGTGAGTAAGTTAATTAATTTACCTATTTACATGGACCCTTGTTTTATATTTTCAATCCTTAGCTATAGAAGTTGAACACTTTATAAATTTAACTATAAAATCATTATTGAATTTTAAGTTTGATGAATTGTTTACAAATTCGAAATTTAAAAGCCTTTGTATTTTTAATATTTTTAATATTAAACTGTATTGACGATTATAGAAAAATACACTTAAGAAATTGAAAATTGAAAATGTTTCTAAGCAGCTCAAAACGACACAACATGTTTTGAACATTTTATCAAGAATGGGAATCGCTAAAATAAACATAATATGGTGTAAATTTAAAGTATCTACAGTCATTCGTTATTAAAATACAACAAAATAAGAAAATTAAATTTGACGTTTTGATAGATATTTTTTTTTATAAAGGTATACATACTTATGAGGAATCTTGTATCAAGTATATAAAATAATTATGGCAATGTATATTTAATATTTTTCAACTACCACTGTAAAAATATATTAGAAGTCTTGTATTAAATTTTCAAGCGATTTGACCCAACGAATAAGATTTTATTGACATTTATAGAAAAAGTTCCTAAAAAAATTGGAAACGGAAAATGTCCGTAAACAGCTCAAAACAAGTCCAAATAATTTGAAAATATAAATATAAATAATCAGAGAAAATTTCATATATTTACTGTCCTTTTTTTATAGTTATACAAAAACCCAAAATTTTGTCGAAAACCTATTTTTCGTAAAAATTGCAGGTTTTCCTTAATTTTTGTTTTTGATTTTCTAATACTATAGCCAATCATGAATTACCATAGTCGTGGCGTCGAAGTTAAATAATATTATTAAGTACTATAATATTATATAGGTAATAATATTTTTTCGAAAACTCGATCGTCACCGAGACCCCATGTTTTTATTATCGTTGTTATCGTCTGTAAGGAGTACATTATATGTCTGCAAGGAGTTAGATAGTGTGCAATGTGTATTGGAATAGCCCTATTTATGATGTGTATTATACAACCATCAACCATGTTGTATTATGAAAATTAAAACGTACAAATACGAACGCGGAAGTATGCCTATTATGTGGTTGAGGTGGGGGTAGTCTATGGGTGCTAAAACTGGTGACAAAAGTAAATAATATAATCGCTGTTATCTGGCCAGCACAAGGAGGAAACCACAATTAAGCGACTAATATAGGGTATTGAAAGGCATGTACTGCAGGGTTTAGCAGGTTCTTCCATATATTTTTATTAGTAGGCAGTAGTATTATAATCTTTTCTTTGGTAAAGATAACGCTACAGCAAAGGTTATTAGTCTGTCAAATAGTTTTATTTTGTTATACATACATATAAAATCAAAAAAAAATTAAATTGGACAAAGTTTTAAATTTTCAAATTTACAATGTATCTTTAAGAATTTCATTGCATTCATAGTTTGGTTTTTATTGAGTGCTTCTGCTGTGTTCAATTTGTTTGAAACTAGTGCAAAAGGTATAGTTTGAAATTAAAAATTCAGCTTTTGCAAACATATTATTCGAGAGTACCTAATTGACTGGAGTGTTTGATACAAATTTAAGGTTAGTGTTTGATTTTTTGACCGCAACCAATTTAGTTTCAGGATACCATATAATTATGTGCCATTTTTGGAAAAGATTTTACAAAGAAGTAATTTTATTCTTAATTTAAGGTTAGAATATTTGATAAGTAAGAGAAACGTTTATTGTTTTTATATGATCCACCTACGTTAGACGTTGTTACATTATTAAATGTTTATAACGAGAACTGGATGATTTGGGTTTAGTTTGGCTATTTAAATTAACAGGTGGTAGGGACACTATATTGACTGACCTACAGCCAAATAGGTAAAGACTAAGGGATGGGCTACCAGGGATAAAAGATTATATATTTTACATTTTTCTATTATATATATGTAAGTACCTACCAAAAACAAAAAACAAATTGCAGACCTTAGTTTTTAATATCACTTAAAACAATTAGATGCAGTAAAAATTGTATTTTTTTAAATGCTTAGCAGTGAAAGCCTGTTCTTACAATATATGAAAGGAAGTGGTGCAACACGAAAGCTCATTCTCTATGAGGAGAAAAGCATAAAGTGATAAAATAAAAATTATGATGGTCATCGGGTAAATACAATTATATTTTATAATAATATCATCGTATTTATTGAAGATAAATAATATTAGATATGCGTTCAGTGCAGGTTTCCAAACTTTGTTTTTCGTGAACACTAATCTTGTTTACTACGGCTAAGTCACGTACCTACCACTAATTACTAAAAATAGAGCTGATCAAAATTTCAATGCATTTATATCAAAATGATAAGGCAGTAAAAAAATTACCTACATTGTAAGTTTTTAGTCTTTAAATTATCTATGTTCGTGCGAGATGTGTGTCGACGGCGATTACGGTTTATTGACTTACAGTATTCCGTGCAAAATCAGGATAACAATATTAAAAACAACGTAGGTACGATAATAAATATAGGTATAGATAAAAAATAAAAATTTGTACAAAATATAAAATAGTACTTTAGGTATGCCCGTCACAAACATCAATAAGTAAAAAAAAATATTCTTTTTTCGTTCATACTATTGTGTGGTCCACTAACTCAGACCTCAGTTCGCACACAAAAATATAGTCTTATACTTACTCCAAAATAATTATCATATTTTAATCATCATTGTGAAATTTCAATAACTGCCAATCGGTTTTCCTTTAAAACAAATGAAAAAAGTACACGATGCTGTAAAAATATACTGATATTTCCGTCAATATTGAAAATGATCAAGCAGATAGAAATTCGTAAAATAATTGGAAAGAAATAATAATCATCAGCTGGTTTAACCGAATAAAAATATAGAAAAAGCCAAAAATATAAATATAATAAATATAACATCAAACTATTGTATTTGTGTCGGTAATGTGTCAATCAATTTCAACGACAAATCTATAAAATATGAAGATTGGGATGCAAATTTACACAATTGCATCCCACAAAATATGATGTCCGATGTCTCGCTGTAGTCGCAGTTTATCGGAGTGGACCGTTTGTTTGCATGAACTGAGAAACAGAACAACGTGGATCGCCATTTTAACTTACCTGTAGGCGGCTCCGGTGGAAGACATGAGAGCCAAAATGAGATAAGAAAAAAAAAGTTGTATCGTACGAAAGCGCCAAAATTCTAGATACCTGTGTGCCACGGTTAATAGATATTAAATAACATATATTAAATTTAGAACTACACAGAGTGTCAATAAGGATATACTAATTAGCCGTAGAGGGGGACTCGCCGCCGCCGACCAGACAAAAAACGGTTTTTTGCCGTTTTACCTATTAACAGTATTAAAAAAAAAATATTAAAAATCATGAGATTAATGAAAATGAAATGCTGAAAAGTGAACATTTTCACAAAAATAAACCTATAAAATGGCCATCTTCGATTGTTTCAAAAATTTAAAAATAAAAAGTAATTTTTTAACTTTTTAGAATTAAATATGTATAGGTAGTCCTTGTCTCAGCGAGTCTAATAAAAAAAAAAAACAGATTTATGACATATTTATTATCTTAGGAGATATGGAAATGGGACACCAGCTGTATATTATATTCTAACAATTTATTATTGACAATTTTTTATAAGATCGAAAAAGTCAACCGATTTATTAAAATTACAATTTTTAGTCACTCCCTCACCGAAAGTTTGGTTTTAGAGGTTGAAGCTTTGGAAAGCGATCTTTTTTCCTTCCAACGGGCTGTAAAGTTGGAATCCTCAAAAGTGCCGGGCGGTAAAATGGATATCAACGTCTTGTTTCAAATAAGTTATGTAAATAAAATATTAAAGACTATTTAAAATAATCACACTGTATCGTAAGTAAGGGAGAGGTAATTGAAACGATAAACACAACCAAACACCGGTATAATTTAGGGATAATGGTATAACATGCCAGGTTGAAGTGATTTTTCCGGTGACCACTCACGCTTCGCCGACTACATCGCAGCTGAGACGTCAAACCCGTATAATAGTCGAGCTATAGGGTTCCTGCTGCTGCACGTGCTGGTTTGATCCGAGGTGGTCTTATAACTTTCTGTTTTCGTGACATTGACATAGTGTAATCGATGATGCTAATATCTATAATATGATGACTTCACTATTATAGTAAAGCCAGTCTCCTAATTCGCTGCAGTATCAATTTTTACAGAATATTAGGTTTTTTAATGCATGTTTAAAATTATCACAACTTCATTCGGAGACCTGTTCTACCACGAAATCAGCTGTTCAAAGTTAAAGCTCGACATACACCGACTCCGACTTTTTGAAATAGTTTAAAGTATAACTCTTTTATTTGTGATAATTGTGATGATTGAAAAGGTAATATTAAAGTTGACACCACATTTTTTTTTATTATTCATATTGTATTATATTAATGTTAATAAATAAAAATAAAATAAATATTAACGAAACGGTAATAATCTCTCCTGAAAATTAATAAAATACGACAAAAAAAAAAAAAAATATGAAACGTTTTTTAAACTATTCTGAAATGCAGTTAATAAATAATGAAGAAAGTTGTAATAAGATTTATAGTATTTTTTGTACTATTGCATCTATTTTAAATGTGTTGAAAGGTTTGAAAATTACGTTATAATACAAAAATATTAACTGTATAATATATCAATTTAGATATGTTGTACTTTACTTACTGTGTTAGTAGACCGATCGATGTAATAAATAAGTAGGCAATTATAGGAGTTGTACCTATTTTAAATATTATAGTTTCGTAAAAAAATAAAAAAATATTTGATATTAATGTATTTTTTACAATACAATCTGTATTGTTTAATATTATTATAGTTAAAATATTATAAAAAACTATTATCTTGATGTCTTACAAAAAAAAATAATTTCGAATATGCTTTGACGTAAGTAGAAACTAAAAAAAATTGTTTAGCTTGTTTCAAATAGTTCGTATATAGTTACCAAAAATACTTAGACTTATTAAGTCCAATGCAAATAGCACAATTTAACAGATTTATAGTATAGGTATCATAAAATAATTTTTTTAAGTTAAATATATTGACGATCAATATTTGAATTAATGATGAATAAAATACTCGTTTTGATTATTTAATTAAGTGCCGTAAATAATGCTCAATATTAGTAGTATTGTACGATGATTTTTCGTGATGAGCATACTCGGCTTGAGTGCGTTATTATATAGCTTTAAAAGTAAGTACAATAATATAATCTATAACGAATTTGTTTTTAAACGATGTATTCGCAGTGGCGTTTATATGGCAATTTCCAAAATACAATCCAGGCCAGTCCGCAAAAACACCCACTTGAACACTGCGGGTGTTTGTGTAAAAATACCATAGATCGTTTCCGGTCTGTGTCCGCACACGCAAAACGTGGTAAACATTTATTATCGACGAATTAAAAAACCACGATGGACGGAAATATCACTTCCTGCGTGTGATGCACTGGCGGCTTCGTCGATGAGTCCGATGGTTGATTTCCACCGAAAATAGCACCTTAGACGCATACTCGTCAGCATTATGACGTATAGGCACGTAGGTAGGTACTGCATAGATAGGAACTGCATTGGATACTAGAAAGCTTAAGTTCGAAAAAGTCAACAAACTCAAACTGAAAAATTCGACTGAGCATTACGCGCTCAATACAAATTGGCTAGGAAAATTTTGTGTGGGTATAATAATGTCAATAGTTTTAAAATAAATTAAATTAACGCAAAAAAAAACTTTCGTTAACAGGTGACTATTATCAATGAGTTTATTTCAATTGTCGTGTATAGTGTATTATTATAATGATAAGAAATTGTTCTTATATCTTTGTTTTAAAATTGAAAAATAAAGTGTCGATATATCGCTGTGTCGATATTTGGTCTAAATTATATTGTGGTATCGATATATCTCTGGTGGGTATAGATAGGTACTGCATTTTCTACTCGAAAGTTTGAAAAACTCTATAGAAACAAAATATAAATTCCACTGAACATTACGAGCATAATAATGTATAATATTATATAGGTACATCACAGTACTGTAATAGGCTATCTTAGTCTCTCGAGCATAACAAGAACGACGCCATGAGTAATTTTTGATAACTATGGTTTTAGAGCTTATTTTAGTTTGGTGCTGATTATTATAGATATAATATTAAAATGAAAAAAAAACCTTTTTTTTTTTTTTTATAAAACCTCGCAGGTAAGTCGATGTTAAATATAATAGATATGATAAGAAAAACGTTCTGAGATAAATCATTTTATTTCGTTTTTACAATTATTACAGGTTTATAATTATTACTGTGCACATATTTCAGAAAACAAGCGTGACCACACAATATAATATTATTAAATCAAAATGTGTGTTGGAAGAATAAAGATTTGTACGAAATAAAATAATTTGTCGTATACTCGTAGGTCACATTGTTCGTTTATTGCTCTGATGGTATTAACATAATATTAGGTATATATAAACAACAATATATATAAACCAATTTAAACAAATCAGATGAATTATTTATTTAAATCGTATAATATCAAATATATAATAATATTATAACATTTATAAAATGTGATTAAGATGACGTGATTATAGATCGCATATAATTATAAGACGTGGTACAACGAGGACGATTGACACTGTACGAGAGAAAATGGAAAAGGCTTCGCCCTCTGCAGCGGATCCGGATAAAGCCCCAAAAGCCAAGACTTTCGCCCTCCGACCCACGACTTTCACCTGTCGCTCCGTCCGGGGGGGGGTGTTGCTCGCCTTCGTCGATTTCCGTATACGTCACCACTGTCGTGTGAAGTCCGGCAACCATCCAAGGGTGCAGCTGTCCATACGTCGTCACGTACCCTTAAAATTTGAAATGGATATTATATACCCCCCGTAACTGTCCCGGTCGTGTATATTGTGTACTAGTGTACTACGATGAGAATATTAATAATATCAATAATAATAATAATAATAGGTCGAATGAGGTCTAAATTATATACTTCCCGTCGAATGCCGATTATTATAAAATGCATTTGATGCGTTATTTGAATGTTATTTATAAATTATATTTACTTTGTAGAATATGATTAGGATTTATACAAGTATGCTTGACATCACAGCTGTATCACAGCCTATAGGTATACAAAATTCTATTTTCAGGCATTCGCATATTTTTGTAAATATATTACTACATTTTTCACATATTAATATTGTTTACGTAGGTACCATCAAAATCAACAAAATATTATATTTTACCTGTACCAATAGTAAATATAATACAATGCGTATAATTATATTATAAAAGCTATATTTTTTTATAACTTTTGATTAATTATATTTTTAAATTGAGTTTGTTTATTTTGCCAGTTTTTGGTGAATTTAATTATAAATGATTTGTTAATTATTTTTGTGAGTACGTCTTATAATATTTTAATGTTAGGCATTTAATCATATACTTCTGAATAAACAATAGATTACCTATATAGTATGTTCTCATATTAGTTTATGAGTAAGTAAAGTCGCGTGTTTCAGAAAAAAAAATATTTAGGTGCGTTACGTTACACTGGACACACAATTTATAAAGGATTTGATAAATGGAAATATTAATGAAACTTTGAGAACATTTGAGATTTAAACACTAATTCAGAGTAAGTTATAATTATTCCCATTTATGTCATTACCAATGTTTCGTGATTAGAAAATAATATTGTATAAATGTATAAACAATAAAGTATCTACATATTGTTATCGTTTTGTTTTGTTTAATATAATTTATACAAAAAAATTTATCACTGTTTTTAAAATCGGTTATTTTTATGTTTTTTAAACTTGAAAAAAACTTTAAAACATTTTCATCCTACTGAAAGAAAAAAAATTAAAAACGCTTCGATCAATATTTCGTGATTTTTCTGCATAGTTCGAAAATCTGATTTCTGAACTTAATAATATTATTTTCACTTGAGTGATTATTTTTCACGCCTAACGGATTTCACAAACAATTTTTCGGTGTGTGAAGTACTGGCGTCCTCCTATAATTGATTTTACAATTTAAACCACTGCAAATCAGCATATTTATAATTTCTTTTCATATATATTTGATAAAGATTAGGGATCTAGGTGGGCTTATTGTAGATAGTAATATTATATCGGTCGTTGCCCGTTTATTTAATTTACTCGCTTGATTACAGAATAATATTTGAGATTATCAAACGGGACGGAAAATGTCTAAGCTGCGTGTTAGAACAACATGAAATACGCGTTCTGAGAAATATTTTCGGCGATAAGTGATATATTATATTTCAATCAAATATTCAAATATGTGCATCGAAAGCGAAAACAAAAAAATAAAAAAGGAAAATACGTGCAAAATGATTATAAAACGTTTATCGCATTTTCGATATTATTAAGTGTACACCTAAACCGTGTGCGCAGATTGTTAATTGCATAACGTTATAAATGATATTAAAACAGTATAACGTGACGGAAAAATTGATATTTTTTGCAGTTCGCTCAGAGTCATATCGCACTAAGCACTAAGATTTGTCTCGGGAAATGGACTGCAAGTTCCGAACCCTGATTACTATCGTATATAATATAAAATATTTTATTATTGGTGTATAATATAATATATATATATAAATAATATGTACCTGCGACGGCCGTTCGTAGATAAGTATCTGTGGCTACACACATTGTGTGTGTGTGTGTGTGTGTGTGTGTGTGTGTGTGTGTGTGTGTGTGTGTGTGTGTGCAACTCGTCGTCCCGTTGTTCCGTGGTCGGAGGTCAGTGATCGGCCCATTCGCAGTCGTCTCGGTCGTCGTTGTCGTCGTCGCGATACCACAACGATATAATAATAATAATAATAATAATGATAATAATAATAAATAACAATTACCGCAACTACTATAGACGGATTAAAAGTCTGAATCCGCGAGGCTGGTTAGCAGCGCAAAAACCCGACTTTTCCTACTTTACGCATGTCGGATCGTACTTACAGTTGTATAATAACTACCTATGTACCTATATACCATAATAATGTATCTACATTATAATACGAAGTGTATGAGGTTTGCTGGTTGGCATCAACTCCGTTAGAAAGTTAGAGCCAACTTATTTTTTCAAACTTTTTGACTTTATTATTATAGTTAACGGTATTCGTTTAAATAATTAAGCCTTTTCCAGTTAGGATTTAAAAACAATATGGAAAGTTAAAATCATTTTTAAACATTGCTATCTATATTCTGCATATTATAGTTAAAACGAATTAATTACCTAGTTAGGTATTGTTTTCATTAACTGCATTTTTTTAGGACGATTATATAATATAGAAATATGCATAATATCCTTTGATTTAATAATATTATTGACACACAGTATAATTGCCTAAATGAATGCAATAAACCTACCATAGCTATAAATACAGAGTGCATTAAACTTAGTGGATTTAGTGAGATGCATTTTTAACAAAATGTTTAGTTATTATTTAAAAAAAAATTGAAAGTAGTACAATATTATAAGATTATGTGTGTCACAATATATTAAAAAATGTAATTAGCTTCCTTTTAACAAAGTTAAATTAATATGTTTTCCATACATTAACTTTTGAACTTTTAGATTTATATGTACTGTCTGTTAGCTATTAACTTATAATTTAACGTTCTAAAATTGACTTAAATGAAGTAGCTCAAGTTATTTATTTTCTTCAACTTGTCAACCGTTAGTTAATGTTATGTCGTATTATGTCATAATGTTTTCAAAAATATATTATTTTAAGCAGCTAGAAGTCGATCCACCTTGTAAGGCATTTAGGTTAATGTATATGTAGGTATAATATATAAATGATAAACACATTATAATATCAAAAATATTATATAGGTACACTACTGCAGTGCTTCTCCATGTAATCCGTGCAAGACATCGCCGACGAAGTAACCTGATTCTGGAAAACCTTTAAAATATTGAAAACCAAAACCTTACCAGAACCAAAAAAGGTACCCATATCTTGAAAATTAAAATGTCTGGTTTTGGTTACCATACCTAGTTGATGGATAAGTAGTGTGGTAAGCGAGATTTCGGTGTTACAGACAGTGTAAAATTTACTGGTTACCTTTCACGATGTAATGTACCTTTACTAATTTAGCTGGTAAGCTACACATCACACATACATTTGAAAGTTCCTACAAGTTGTATAAGAAATAAATATGAGTGCCTATTTCACATTTTCACAATTACAATTTCTTAGTCTTGTGTGTGTCGCATCTAGTAGCTCTTTATAATATTATAATGTACCTAACTAAAGAAAAGTAGATATATAATTTATGATTTTCAGTCCTGAATCCTGATGACGGTATACGTAAATAGTTAATAATATTTAATGGAAAAAAAGGATTAGGACTGGAAATAATGAATATTATTTTCTACAAAATTCATATTTTTTTTTAACTGAAATAAAATTATACCTAAGATATGATTTTTAAATAGGTACCCCAATAATAATGTTCATTATATTATTATTATCAATTTATTATTTCCTCTGATATTTCCGTTTTCTTTTTTTAATATTATTATTATTATTATCATTCTTAGTTTCGGAACTTATTTCGTCCCGGTGTACCATATTTATTTACCTTTACCTGAAGCAGAGATCACACAACCCTCCGCCATAGGCGGGGTACCCTGCAATTATCCACGGTATAATATTAGGTATATTATATATTATACTATTGTGTATCTATTATAGGTACGCACCACGGCCGGTGGCTGCGTGAACGCGGTATCTGGTAGATATAGCCGGTATAGGCGGTAACAGATCCGAAACACGGAATCGAGTATTATGATAATCAATTCGTCGTGACCATTCGTCTTGTCGCGGAGATGGCCAGCCGTGTAGCGGTCGGCTGTGCCTATTTGTATGCGATAAAAACGAAGGCGGGTGGCCGTCGTATGCGACGCGTATATTATTATAATAACATATTATTATACCGTATCGTAATGCAGGACACGAGTTGTCCGCTGTCGTATGTATACCTACCGACGACGTGGTCACTGGTAAGGTATATTATAATATACAAAATGTGTACCTACTTTATGTGCGGAGCTCCGTGTCGGGTCGTGTGCGCCGTCGTATATTGTTGTATTACTATCATCACGGTTGATAATAATAATATGATGACAATATAATATACCTACACGGTTGTGGGTAGTCGTGCTACGTTTTAACAGTCCACAGGTTGTCGATACCGCGTCGTGTATGACATTGTGATTGCGCACGTACACAGCGATATCGTACGATCGCATGATTTACTGCTGCTAAAATTTAGTTTGAATGAATTTTCGGGAGAGATTCAAGTACAAAAACATCAACACATTATTTCGATTTGATAACATTAAGAATATAATTACATAATATTTTTTCTCGTAATAATTGATTATAGTTTAAGATGAATTGAACATAAGTATACTTATATATCGACCAGAGAGAAAATTAGAGAGAGAGAGTCAGTGAGAATGAGTGAACTTTATATTTTGTAGGTATATAAATTAATAAAAAAAAAAACGTGTATAATAGGTTTATAACACTTCAAAAATTAAAAAAAAATTAAATTATACAAAAAAATATTTCATATTAAATAAAAACATTCCAAGTAATAAGAATTATATTTGTATCGATATTTTGAATAATATTTATGACTAGAGATGGATCAGCAGTAGCCAGTAATAATAACATGAACCGGGGCTTACAACCCGGTGCTAACCAATGCCGATACTTAGTCTGTCTTAGAAACATATGAGTATATTTTGATATTTGAGAGGCTTAAAAAAATTATAATAATTAATAGTGAAATTGAAAAAAAAAATCCATCGATCTTTAACATATAGTAATAGTTACTTACAGTTAGATTTTTGAGAAATCTATATGGTAAATTTATACACTTACAATAATATTATATAATAAACACATCAACACATAAATATTTTATAACAATATTTGATCATATTATCATCATAGATAACATGAACCAACACCAAAGGCACGCGCATCACTGTATGCGAATTTGAGACCAATCACTTCATAATCGATGAAATTAATTAATTAATTTTTTTTTAATTTTTTTTTAATAAAAATCTATCGCAATTTAGATTAATCCATATTATGTGGAAATAAATACTTGTAATCTAACGATACGCCAGCAGCTAGTGTATCAGGACGGAGCTGTAAAATAATAATATATTATGTTTATTACATTTCCACCGATCTTTGGATCAATGACTGTAGCATAATATGTAAGTAGGTAAAATAACGACGTTAATGATTTATCGATGTGTCTGCGCATGCCCTTGATGTAAAAATGCACACAATAAATAATAAATATAATTGAATGACATTATTATTTGTATTTAAAATATTATTATTTTTCTATAAAACATTTTCCTCAAATGGAATAACACGTCCAAAATAATTAATAATAATATATATATATACGTAACCTATAATATAGCCATATAGGAGCATATTATTAGGTATCTGTACAATATGGGAATATCATATTTAAAAACATTCAATATGTAATAATATATAATATTTATAATTAATCCGTTAAAAGACACACGCTGTCGAGATTTGTCGAGCTGAGGGTGAGAGGGAAGACATCGCTCAGAGAAGGAAAATAGTGCCATTCCGATAATATCAATCATAACAATAATAATAATATTAATCATATGTATAGTAATATTCAGGAATATCGGCCGATCCGCGATGACTTGTTCGATAAGTATAGGTGGTGCCTATAAATTTGTCTGCTTTAAATTCGTTCGGAATTCCTAGCTATATCTCAATAATAACATTGATAATAATATAGTTTCCAAGACCGTTTGTCGTGTGTGCCATCGCTGAAACGCGAACGACAATTTATAATAAAAATATAATATTATCGGCACCGAGAACACGACGTGGTCGTCGTATCAGCATAACCGTTCTACATTATAATGTGACCGAAATCGTAATAATGTCTGTAATGCTTGCAAGTGTAAGTGAAACAGATAAATCCAAGTCTAACGGATCGCGGCTTAATACGACAGTAGGTAGGTACCTGTTTGGTAGGTAGCGGGTAATGGATAATAATATAATTGCAAAAATATTATAATCGAAGGACGACCGAATAGTCTTTCCGCGCTACGTTTGAGGGAATGGGCACACATTTTTTGAACCGCCCTCCCCCCCTCACCGGTTCGATAATCGTATTTTAACGATATAGGTACACGAACCGTGCAAATTAAATTTACTCGAATGTTTGCATTTTACGTCGGATTATAATATTATAATAATAAAATGTAAATGCACTGCGTTTCGTACAACCCGTTTTCCGAAGCGATGACACCGTTGCCACTAAGGTTGTAAACACGGTATAAAAATATGTCGCCGAGGCTTCTGCCACCGAGGGAAATTATACGATTTTATGAGCGAATTTCGACAAATCACGCAAATGTGGAAAATAACTATAATGTTTGGCTTGTCTATAGTAATATCATCGTGATATTGTAATACGTAAACCCGACCGCAGACATCAATAACAACGATTCTTATAATAATAATATTGTAGTAATAATAATTAATAATAATAATACGATTATACACATAATTCGAAATTTGATATAACCGGAAAACAAATATCACACATATAGGTACGCATCATTTTTTTTGTTTTATGCTTATTACAATAATATTGGCTTAAAAACGATAATTTATTATATTAATATTATCATACAATTTGATAGATTCACACACAATTAATTACAATGACATGCTGTAATATTATTATTATTAATGCTTTTTTACTTAATGGTATTTGGAGAGGTAAATTTTATAATTATTATTATTAATTCCAATATTTTATTTACTATATATACAAATAGGTTTCGTTTTTTCCCCCATAGATCTCAATGGTCCATCATGACATGTAAGGAATAAAAAGTTAATAATTATGATAAAATAAGATTATAATATTATGGTATTATTTGTATTATAACATTTATGTACATGAGATAAATGCCTATAATACATAACCAAACACGAATTATAATACTCCGAAATCATTAAATAATTAAATTAAACTGAAAACAATAATTTAGCAGACACTTTGGTCGATGTTCTCGGCCACAGCCTCTATAATAAAAAAAAATTTTATGATATTGTGGTAATAGTATGTTGGGCATTTCAAAATATTCAAAAGATAGGTATATTTATAAATTATAATATATATTTTCGTATCTGCATTATAATATGCGAAGTGACACGATATCATAATTTGGTATAATAATTATAATACAAGGAGTAAATCTAGATGTATAGGTAATTTACTAATAATAATTTAATTTAGGTAGGTACTCAAAAGTACACGAATAATATTTAATTGTTAGGATATTATTATTATTATTACAACAGAACACAACATATATTATTATTCATTTAAATAAAACTGGATAAGCGACTTAATATGTTATCAAATAATATAATATTTACCCGTCATAATATTATTTTTACGAAATTCAAAATCAAATATAATAATATGTTACCTGCTCGTATATAATCATATTATTTAAACAGACACGCCAAATACTCTGAAATAGTTTGAGAAAAACGCTGGACGAACTTTCCCTTATAGATGCGTATTGGGTTTTTCTCATAATAATATAGTTAGTGAGGCAGGTTACCGCTATTATATATTACATAGGTTATTATCAATGACTGGTAAACGTAGTAGATTGTGGTAAAGAAGTAACTTTGGTAGAAGGAAAAAAGTATAGAGAAGGTTTTTAGATGAGGAGCTCAAGCCCGGATTATGGATCAATTGGGCCCCTGGACACCGTTTCAGGGCCCCATTTCAACTATAACTTTAAAAAAATTATATCACTAGATTTTTATCACTGTATTTTGTAAATGTTTAATTTTGTACTGTAATTATATGGTACCTCAAACCAATAGATCAGAAATACCTAATATAAATTATTACCTGCACGACGCACTTACAATCATAGATAATAAAGACTATTATCTATTATGCGACTATGCGTACAATGTAGTTCACAACTCCCATTTTTTAAACTTCATCATATATTATATTATTATCAGCTATAAGAATGTTAATTTAATATTTATTATAATTTAGTAATTTTTCGTGATATGAAATTGAGAACATTTTTATTTTATAAATACGAATATGTTCTACTAAAATTTTTTTTTTTAAACTGTTTTGAACGCATTAAAAAAAATATTTCTGAGATAAATATGGGTCCCTCCGTCCCCCTTATCCGAGCTTGTTGGTGCTGCAGAAGAGTGTCCATGATGAGGTCAGATAGATATATGGTGACCTCATTAAGAAGAAATGGAGAAAATATCAGCTGAAAGAACAAAAGGACAAATTAAAGGATTGGCTGTATAAATGATGTATTGAGACAACGATGATGGAATGCTTGGATCAGTAGTATATTGGTGTTTGTGAAAGGTAAAATTATAACGTATATATTGGATTATACAAGGCAAAAATTTGAAAATGAGATCAAGGAAGCAATTTGCACGAAAAAAATTAACAGGAAAAAAGTATAGTGGGTAACAGAGGAATGTGGATGGAATTGCCATTATCTACTGCAGGATTGAAAAACAGACTAATAATAATAACAGCGCCATAATAACAAGGTAAGACTTTATAGTGATTTTTGTTGATTATAAATATTTACAACCCTATGACTACCAATCTATATCTAACACTATACTATTAGGGTTTGAAATCGAAATGAAATTTATCGATTTTAATTTTACTTTTGATAAGTGATATTATTTTTTTTTCTGATTTCAACTTAAAAAAAAATATTGATTTCATTTAATTTGTATAAATAGCTTTTTTTAAATTTAAATTATCACATACGATTTTACGATTTTAATTTTGATTTCTACCTAATACAGCTAAATATTAGTTATATATAATATAATATTAGTTTATTGCCTATACCGATAAACACTATCATAGCCCCATTGGATATTGCTGAATTTAAAATTTAAAATTTGAATTAAATTTTTTAATTGATTTGTATGTATAAAATGTATATTTATTTAATTTAATATGTTATTGTAAAATGATTATAAAGAATATTATTTTTAACGATTATTATTCTTTTCGTTGATATTTAAAATTGATTTCAAGCCCTGACTACTACTACTAATAATAATAATGTAGGATTAACTTATCTTACTATATAATAATATAATATAATTATAATATGTATACAATGTACATGGAATAATATTAACGAATACTCCCGTATTACTTGCCGGAGAAATCGTCGGAGACACTGATATAATACACATCACTTTACGTGTATATTATATTATATTTAGTCTAAAAACGTAGGAATCTGCGCAATCTGCTTTTTTTGACGGTGCCGACGCTTTCCCCATTTGCGATGGCAGACTTGTCGGCGGCGGCTGCAGTGGGGTTGTTGGCCGTGTTCGGCGCCGCCGAGATATAATAGTGATAATCACGGCACCGGCGGCGGTCTCTTGACGCGGCCACGGCTGCGGCGGCGGCGTTCACCCGGCGGCGGTTGTTCTGCCTCAGCGCCTCCCAGTCAACGCACTCGCAACCGGACACGTTCACGTTGCCGCGACACCCGGTCGAACACTCAACCTCGTCGTCCACCGTACAGTACGGGCACGGGACGCAAAAGCAACATAGCAGCCAGCGCAACCGGCACTTGTCTGACGAGGCGCCCGCCGTCCGTGGCTCACCGTCACTGTCTTCCGGTTTGGCGGTGGCGGTGTTGTTGGCGTCGGCGGTGTCGTTAGTGTCGGCGGTGGCGGTGTCGGCGGCGGAGTCGGTGACGGTGGCTCTAGCGGCGGCAGCGGCTGCAGCGGCTGCGGCTACGGCAGCCTGAGCCCTTACGGCATTGGCCTCGGCCCTGGCCAAGTTGGAGGCCGGACATCTGGCCGTCTTCTGGACGCACGGCACGCAAACCGTGGTTGTCTCGACGCAAGCTTCATCGCACCGCGATCGCACGTCTAGCACGCCACACACGCGCATGCCGGGATACTTGCACAGCTTCTGGCAAATGGCGCACCGGCATTTGTGGCACACGTTGCACGCCAACGTGTCTTGTGGCACTCGCTGTTCGGCCTTCCACGGCACGTATGCCGGAAACTCATCGATGATGCCTTCGCCGGGCCTCGGCGGCGGTTCTGATGATGATCTCATGCCTTGAAACGTTACGGCCGGCAGGCCTGTGTTGTTAGAGTCGGCGATGCGGCTTGCAGCGCAGGAATATGACACACTGTAAGGCGTGGATGAGCAGGAAGCGGTGGGATCCCCCTGCAGCTGTGGCGGGACAGCGCTGTTTACAAATAGCGTCTCCACGTATGCGTTATCGGCGCGCTGGTGAGCAGGACGAGGTCGGTTGAGCGACGCGACACTCTTGTCGCGAACCGCACCTCTCCGCTGATGTCTGCTTGAAAAGTCAATTACTCTGGATGGGACTGCTTGTTGGTGATCGTCGGGAATCCTGGTTGGCAATTCGTGAACACCTGCCCGAAACGTAAGTTCGTTCACATGTGACCGATCCTTTTTTTGATCCGTTATTTTTGTCCGGTTTCTTGTCTTTGGTCATGTTTGACGAGGGTCATGGTGGGCCTGCGCAGTTATTGCGTGCGAGGGCGTCCCGCCCGCGTGGACCATCATCAGAGTTGTGGGGCCGTTACGATGGTAGTGCAGTAGTGGTGCAGTGGTGGCCACTCTATACACTGCACCAGTGTACAATGTGCATATAATATCGTATATGTGTGTGTGTGGTTGTGTGTGTGTGTGTGTGTGTGTGTGTATATATGTGCAGGGCACTACCGTTGACGTGCGTGCCACCGCTGCAGGTGCCGGGGGTGGGGGGAGAGATGTCGGTTTCGAGTCACAGCCAATATCTGTTGGCAAAAAAAACAAAACCAAACATGTTTTCTGTAATATATAATATTATCATTATCGATTTCTTATTTTGTAATTTTGTTTGTTCATGACCTTTACACGCCGTTTAATTTTTAATATATTTTATGATATGACATTATCATTAATGGTAGCATCAGAATCATGCCAAACACTCGGTGAAAATGGTTATTTTCAATTATTAATAATATAATTAATGATATCACATAGATACTGTGTGATATATTATAATATTAATATTTTTACATATATATATATATATATTTACTATACAGGCACCACTTATATTACACACAACGTGTTTACGGCGTCACGTTTAATAATAATTATTAGTTATTAGTTTTTACCATTTACTTTGGATTATCAAATAGTTACATTGATACACATTATGAAAATTTTCCTTAATTTTCTTGTCATATATTATTATAATATTATATAATACACATTTTTTTTTTTTTTGAAAATGTAATAATAACAAAATGTCAGCAATTTTCCCTTTTCTTCTGGTTCCGGTGAATGAAACAAGGTCGTTAAGACTTAAGACAAGTTGTCTTAGACAGCCGTTTGTTACGTATCTATAGGTACAACGTAAATACTAAACGTTTATAATATATCTTTGCATCTTTCCACACACTCACACACAGAATATTATAATAAATATAAGTATGTACTGCAGTATCGCAGTGTCCAACAGTTATTGATAAATGTTAAGTATGACTCCAATGTAACTACAGACTTACTTCAGACACTCCTACACGAATGTCGAGTAGACATAAACATATTATTCAGAGTGATTCATCCTTTAATAGTATAGGTACTTATTCAAACTCTGACATTTGGAATTTTGCGGTAAACTTTATAGAGTCTAAAGTGTAGACCATTTATTAAAATACTTAATTATTTTATATGGGTTTCTCTGCTGTATTTAAAGTATGTATAGATTCAAACTTCTTTTATTCAAATTATATTCATCGTTTTTTTTACTGTGAATTGTTAAGTGGACTTTTTTAAAAAAAATACATCTGAATCTTAATTCGAACGAATTAATTAATTAATCTTAATTTAAACCTATCTAATACATGCGTTTGTCCTTTATGCGTTGAAGAATTTAATTTTAATATCCTCAATAAGAGGATAATAGAAAATAGAAAATAGTAGTATTTTAGTATAAAAATAATTACATAATTATCATGTACCTCCTTACTAGTTTCACAAACTATAAAATGTTATACATTAATATTAT
This sequence comes from Macrosiphum euphorbiae, assembly GCA_949089665.1. Taxonomy (NCBI): domain Eukaryota; kingdom Metazoa; phylum Arthropoda; class Insecta; order Hemiptera; family Aphididae; genus Macrosiphum; species Macrosiphum euphorbiae. The sequence goes on along the minus strand of CARXXK010000002.1, from coordinate 39,249,292 downwards.
TGAGATTCTACTTCTAAGTGTATGTCATAAATAACATAATAAAAATCTGCACAAAAGTTAGGTATTAATTAATATTTGTTTATAAATCAACCACTTATACATAGGTTATGTATCTGCAATGCCATTCCCATAATTTCTGAAACTATTATTAAGTAGATTTGAAGCATCTTCTAATTTTAAAACAAATTAAATGAGAAAACCAAAGTTATTTTTTAATTAAGTTAGACTTATACTCTTATAAATTCAAACTATTCTAAATCTACATTTAAAAAAAAAAAATTATTATTCAAAGACAAAATTAATTATTTTTATGACATTGAAAGCGTACTGAGGAAGCAAATTTTGTTCTTTTAAATTGTTTCCGTTTAAATAAATATAGCACAAAACAAGCTTATAGTAAAAAATTGTTATAAAATATATACACATTTACCCCGTACATGGTTTATATTATGACCGAGCATGTTAATATTCGCCCTTGAAACGTTTTAATAATAATTAAAAATGTAAACCAATTACGACTCCCGAGTCGAGAGAGACTTATGGTATCATAACGATAGGTAGTATCAATATTATTATTGTTATTATTCGATAGATCGATCAAACAGGACCCCGAATAAAGGTGGGTGCACAGCTTGACGTGTCGTGTCGTCTTCTTGCACATACGTAAGTAAAAAACTGTCGGTAACACATTACCAACGAGTGGTCAATTCAACACAACAAGGCGAATTGTGTACGCCATAATGATAATATAACTTATATGTACCAAAACACATTTAACAGAGGTAGCGAAAAAACAAAAATAAACCTATAATATTATTTAAGCGAACAAAGTCCATATTTTACTAAGCGGGAGAGTGAGTCTCCGGTAGATTATACGTTTTTTTTTTTATCAGTCACTTAAGTATACAAATGTATGCGAGGCCATTTAACGATAAAGGATTTATTTTTAATGTTTATTTAATATTATTATTATTATTATTATTACAATACATTAATAATGTAAGGCTATATAGGTACCTATTGTTTTTGTGGAAGAGTGCCAATTTAGTTGCATGGGTGGTTGGGGGTGAATGGATGATAATATTATGGAAGAATATCCAATATGAACTCGCATAGACTATAAGGGAACCCAATGAATCAATATTTAATCGGTTTTCATAAAGTATTGGATTACGATATAATAATATGCAACTGTATCGGCACCCTATCGGACAACGGTATCCACACTTCACCGGGTGTACGTCCGACACGCCAGTAATAGTCGATAACGTTAAAATATAGTTTGGTGTGTAATTATTATCTTATCTGAATTTATTGGGTGTTGTTACAAACGAAATAAACATGTCAAACATAGTATATTATATTACTTTATACGTCCATATATTAATATTTGCTATACAAGTATTATAGGTATATTATAGGTATTATCGCATATTATAAACTTGTATAAATATTATAATATATAGAGCCCGCCGGGTAGAGTGGTATATTTCGTTTCTGTTGGCTCACAATATACAAATACACTTGTCTAGCGCATTGCAAATATTATTTTATCTACAGTGCGGTGTGTGCATATGGTTTTAAATCTTTGTTGGTTTTGGTACAAGAGGGCTTAATACTCCCCGATAAAAATTAAACCCAATCGTTCGATTCTTCGGTGGATTGACATTATAGACGCTTATTTGAAATCGAGAGTACAAATCGACATTAGATATTATGAATAAAATATATATTATACAGCTGGTAGTCAGGTACCTATACCTATAGTACAGCCGGTAATAATATGTCTATATATAGTCATCTCGACTATATATACCTACTCAAATCGGTCACGTTGTCAAGTATAAGTGTTTAGCTATAATATAAAGATTATAGAAATCAATATTAATCTATTAGCAATTTAGAATTTTTAAAAATGGTCTCAGTACCTATAAAAAGTACATCCATTTTATAATTGTATGTAGCTAGTCAGTTATAGGTAGCCGTAGTTCCCAATATGTTAAACCTATTATCATTAGACAATATCCTTCATTAATAAAGTAAAGAAATAATAGATACTCCTATGAACTTCGATTGACGGTTTATATACATCATAGTTCATAAGAAAGTGATCTGCTTTTTAATAATTTACAATAAAAAAAAAGGTTCTCATTAGAAAAAATAAGTTTACATCTCTACAGGACATAAATGCGGAAAAAATATCTAAAATGTTCTATAAAATATAGTCATTCCAAGTATAGGCACTTGAAAATTCCAAACATCACAATTTTAATAAATGCAAAAATAAAGGGTACAATGGGGTGCCCATGCTCGGCGAAGCATACTGTTTAGTCGAGTTGTTCCCAACCTTTTTCATTCTATTCATTTCTTTTTCGAATATTATTTTAAAATACTCTTAGGTATAGTGCCTGTATTGTATGCTTATTAGAGCCTATTAGAGCCAGTTTCCCCTTTGCATATTGTACTAATGTAGGTACTATTAATGACTACTATCGATCAAAATAATTAAATAGAATAACCAGTCACCACACAACAGTAAGTTTGTATTCAATGCAGTATAATATCAGTACTTATAAAATTTATAAAAATAAACTTCGAATAAGCTCACATAGATCTTAAGATAATATTATTATAATAATTGTATAGAAATATTTGAATGAAAATTCAGAATCGATATTTTAAAACCATACAAAAGTATTTAGGTTTATAGTTATCTCCGTTGTATTATTTATAGTGTCTGACATTAGATGTTCATGTTTTAAAACTTAAACTTCTGAAAAAGTCCAATTCAAATTATTCAAATTTTACTATAAAATTCTACAATAATTTGAAAAAGTTATGAGAACGCATTCTCATATTCAACTTGAGTTATATTTAAACTTTTAAAATAATTAAGAAAACTTATAGCATTATGAATTTCTGTGAAGAGTTTAGGTGAAAATATATACACAAATAATTTAGTCCTACTCGAATCCTCAAAAAAGTTATGTTTTTATTTCGTTTCACTATTATTAAAAAAAATACATGTCTATAGATACGAATATTAAAGTAGGTATAATTATCATTTATAATATAAAACGAATTCAAAGAATTTTCAATTTTCAATTTTACCAAATCTGCATTTGAATGAGTTTGCTTATATATATTATCAGGTAATGATGTGCATACCGATATATTATGACATAAAAGAACCGATAAATACAAGCATAAACTATTAAATACACCTCATTTTGATTCAATTAAAGTAGCGAAATGAATAAAGTATAATAGTTCAATCTAATTTAATATATTATTATAGAAATTATAAAAGAAATTAAAAGGAACGCGTTCAAAGGGTAAACTTATGATGCGATTTAAAAATTTGATGACGAGACGAAATTAAAGACGAATAATTTAATTAAAAAAAATCTGTAAACTCAGCATTTTATTATGAATGATCTTATGAGCGTGCACACATTACACGTGCCAGTTAGATTAATTAATTTGGTTTGAATACCTATTATAAACCATATAGACTATTCATGTAATCGCGATTGAGCAATAAATCATTTGATAATATCATTTCCGACGTGATGAACATTATTAAAAATATTTTATTATACACATATATTTTTATGTTTATCTAACAACTTAAAAAAAAAATAAGATTGTTCTTGAAATCTGTCATTGCCTATACCATTTATACCTAAACTACCTAAACTTATGTTTATTTTTAGTTTTCAATGATAAAAGATTTTCAGTAAATCGACGAATCTTTTAAAAATTTAATAAATGTTTATGACGATAGGATTTTTATTTGTAAAAAAATGTTAAATATTTCAAAGTTGAAATAATGAAGATCGAAACAAAATACATGTACAAGACAAATTATCTCATGAAAATGTTTATTCTTGTACTTGTTGCATGTATCAAAAATTAAGTTAACGAGTCTTGTTGTACTTTTGTAGGTATAATATTACTGATGATATAAGCCTGTAGAACTAGACACGTCTCCAAAAATGTGTAATTTAAAAAAAAAATAAAAAAAACCTACTTAAAACATTTTTTTTTTTAAAATATTTTGAATTATGATAGCCATTGCCATAATGCCATCACATGATATAATATTAACACACTTTTTCTTTACTGAAAAACCTGGCACTCAGTTTATATCTATAGTACGCGGAAACTTACCTGAAACGGAAATACGTGAGAATTGTTTCAATTTAGGCTTGCAAAGCAAAAACAAAATTGTCGTGTCAAATTATTGATAAATAATTGTATTTACCGATTCTGATTTGCAACGTCAACTGTCAACGTCACCCTTTGAAATAAAAATCTCGTCGACGACCACAAGTATATATTACATTGAGTAATATGTAACGTATTGAGTGACATGTATTTTCAAAAACATAATTATTGTGTACTCGAAAAAAATATATATAATTATAATATGTAAGCAAGTTAAATTTGCTGAATATAATATCGATTTCACACTTTTCAAATGCAAATCCATTATTGTTTAACCATAGAAGATTATCGGATTGTTTTTTTTTATCTTAAAAGTCAAAATATCGTTGTAGGAACATATAATATTATACTTTTCAGTAAGATTTAGAATACTGATTAGTGATTTGATCAAATAATAATCAAATTTTAATTTATAATAAGTTTCGAATTTAAGTAATATGTATCATTATACTGAATTACTTATTCTAAAAAAATGTTTAGTTAAAAATCTGTAGAAAAAATTAACAATTGAAAAATAATTTTACCATCAACATTTATATAAAAAAAATAATCATACATAAATATTATGTAAAGGTATTGAATTAATAAAAATTAAATTAAAAAATTTTAGTTAAAAATCTAAAGTAAATAAATATTAAAGAATATTTGATGTTCTGTTGGTATAATAAAAAACATGTTCATATAAAACAGCCCAATTACAGTATAATATATTTATATAGTAAGATTTAATTTAATGATGATAAATTGAATTATAAATTTATGGATTCTCGACTTGCTCTCAGCAACAAGTGCTATACATTTAAGCGATAAAAACAAAATAAGATACCTAACTATATTTTAAATGTACATTGTACCTACCTATAGTTGTATTAGTATTTAATATAGCCTATAGGTATACTACCTAGCTGATTATTAACAAACACGGAAAATAATAATTGCATTGGTTTTTTTTTTTTGAACGTTTTGAAACGTTAAATTACAATAATATTATATTTCAACTAATTATGCGAAAGTTAAAATTAATCATCAGAATGATATTTTAGTTTCGTAGGTAATTAACGTTTCCGTTTTATTATTCGGAATCATTTTATAAACTTGTACCTATACTATTATCTAGTAGATTACTGAAAAAAGAATTATGTTACATTAAGTTATTAAATGACTGACTTATAAATTTAATTTAAAAATGAAAAAAAAAACAAATGTCTAAAAAATTAGATAAAAAAATTAGATAAAAAATTATCTTGCAACATGTAACGCAAACAAACAAGCCGATGTATGAAATTAAAACGCCAGAATATACTAACGTAATATTATAGGATAGGAAATGGCATAAAATAATATAATACTTGAACTTTTATGCGAAACATAAGACGCGGTTGTCACGTATATAATATGTCTTTGGAGGCGAATAACGAATCGTGTTTATATATATTATTTCGTTGAAATTAATTTGGAATCTTCTCCTTATATACAATATTTGTGTTTGGAGCGTATAGACGAGAAGGAAATAATATCACTTGAACGCGAACATGGTATACTATATTATAATATATATAGGTACCTAAACCTATAATACACAATATTATTATGTATATTGCTTACGATAAATGTAATAACGAAGTCTGCTGCTCGGCAATAACGTTTCTGCCATATTATAATACCTTTTAAATAAGTGCGAAGATTTTGCTCATTCGATATACCTATATAAGATAAACGAATGTACGAGATCAGTTTTAATTTGGCTGCAAGGGGTTAGGATTTCATGTGTCAGAGTTGGTAGCTTTGAAATATTACCTACACGATTATGAAACTGTGTAGTCACGAATAGTGCAGCATAATTTGCTTACCATAGATATGTTTTTTTTTTTTTTTTTGTTATTGCATACACGGTATAATAATGTGTTTGTAACCATGATAGCCGGCACACGCTTTATTAAAGAATGATTCTGTTTTTCTTATAATAATATATGATGAATATGATGAATAACATTATGATAAATAGTAAAACATTTGAAATATCACATTGATCATCGATATTTTTTCCGGCATAATGTATAATATTATAAAAGTTAAAATACTCTATTATACATTTTACATAGATAGTAACATTATGTGGGTATACATACTCAATAAACACTCTCTGTATCTTTTCTCTTTTCCTCGTGAATTAATTTTGTTTGGATTAAATACCGTCCATCGTTTAACTACCTACCTATAGGTACTATTAAATCTTCACTTTAATCTCGTTAAGTGCCTATAGTTATAAGTGCGTTAAAAAAACCATAAAAATAATCAATAAATATTAAAACATAGCTATAGGTATTCTATATTATAATAATAATTGTATTTGAATGTTGTAAGATATAATTCAAGAAAATAAAATAAAAACTTATAAAGTAAATTATGAGTAATCAATAATAGGTTAAATTCGTTTGAAATATTAGATGTAGGTACCTATAGGTATTCAGTTTTAACTGTTTAAACCAAAACATTATTACCCATAAAATAATATGGAAGTACCAAATATAAACCTAATAATATTGTTGATAATCACGACAAATTAAATTTATACTTAATAAAAAAAGTTTAATAAATAGCATATGAAAGTTTATTTTATTTTATAGTATTAAATTTATTTAGTACTATGTAGCTATATAAAACACACAAAGTATAATATTGTGGTATACATTGTGCAGCATCTTGTCACATCTTATAATAGTTTTGTGTGATCCTGAAAGAATATTTACATTTTTTTTTTTTTTTGTCACACTGAATTTTATTGTAAAATAGTTATTGATTCAATGATAAACAATTAATATGAATTTATCTTTAATATATTATGAAAAAAACTTTAAATCAACAATAATTATTCCAACTTACATTTATTTAAGTTTAACATTATTATTATTGTTCGACTTCAACATAATATGATCAAATCTCAGATACCTAACTTCCAAATGTTCATACATAAATAATAAAGTATAAAATATAAACCATATCTATACTTGGCTGTCATCTTATTTTAGTTAGTCATACATTTAAGTATTGTTTGAATTTTTATGAAGATTTAAAAATATCTAATGTTAGTAAAAATTACATAATTACGAATTACTAAATATTTTTGAATAAATATACAAATTAATTTTCTTAATAAAACTGAATTATTTTATTAGACACTGCCTTCAAATAATTGTAGATATTATAAACAATTAAGTGATCCTATAAAAAATGTATTAAAATGTTTACCTGTTGCAGAAATCTAACTGAAAATATGTCATGCAAATAACAAATATTTTGTTTTATATTATTACGGTATAATTATATTTATTTTTCAGTATAAATATATAATCAATAGTGGACAGCAACTATGAAGTATGAATGATTTATAGTTTTAATAATTTTTATGAACACATGCAACAATACCTATACTTTTTCACCTTTTTGTAAAAATCAAAACTATAATTAAACGAGTAAAACTATTGTTACTTAAAAAATTATAAATACTATGCAGGTAAAGTACTTGGATAATTCTATATTATTTTAAAGTGTATATGAAGTTAATTTTAAATACCTGAAAATATTAGTTATTTTATCACATAGACTATGTTAAGCGTAAAGAGCAAGCACAATATAATTTGCTGTAAATCACTATTGTGTAATTTTTATACTGTAAGCAATTATATTATTCAACTTTGTAAATCAAACTAAAAATGTTTTTAAATAAACGAATGCATACATTTTAGAAATTAAATTACAGAAAATTATTTTAAACGGTATTACCGTACCACAAAGATGCAGCTAGAGAAACATTTTAATGCAAATATGTGGATAATAATTTCGAAACTTAAATATAATTATAGTAATATTTTCAATAAATACATCCTACATTTGGGCGTAACACCTTTCGCTCAAAAATGACATTTCCCATTTGCGCATGATTTCTATCTCTTTTTTCCCCACATCGCCAAAAAAAAAACTAACACCAAAATCAAATAAATGTTATCATTGTGATTTACCTACTACCATGCTACTAATAATGGGAAAATATTTGTAGAATATAAAATTGAATAACGATTTTTTAAATATATTTTCGGAACTACTTCAGTAAAATTATTGAAGTGTTTGGTAGGTATATTGCTATCGGATCTAATTACAATAGAGTTAAATATTAAAATTTGATTTAGAGAACGGAAAAGAATCATCGCAAATTACTACAAAAATAACTCTTAAATTATCGGAAAATGGATACTTTGAATTTCTTAAATATTAAATGTTATTATTAAATCCAAAAAAGTAGATGAAAGCTGATTGTAGAAAAATATTTGAAATAATGTTCTGGAAATTTGATAATTGAAGTATTATGTAGGTTACCTATGGTAAAGTAATATTTACTAATAATTTCTTTGGGTTGTACATTTATAGGGAATTAACATAATGATCACTGTTGATAATAACAATAAACTTTCTTGTTAGTATTTACTTAATTTTCAAATGTTTGGTCATTAACGAATAGAGAACCTGTGCAAATAGGGTAAAATAATTGTTGAGCGAAAAGAGAACTTGGGCCATAAGGGTTGAGTATTACCATTCTAGGGGTAACACCGTAAGACATGCCTAATCCGAATAATCTGAATATGTAATTATAATTTATTGTAAGACTTAATCAGCTTAAGACATTTTGAAAAATATGATATTGAGAATAGTGTATACCTACCAAGCGATTATTTGTGGTAAAACATAATCGAAATTATTGATTTCGAGCAATTAGATCCGTGTCAATGTACAATGCAACAAAGGAATGTAAAACAAATACAAAATATCAAACCCAATTAATAATTCGACGGTTCAACGGATATTTTATCAATCGGAACATTCGGAGAGGGTTGATCCACTCGTCAGCTAGATAACTCTAAGTGAGTGAAGTACGATAAAGTTCTCTGCATATTAGAAAATAAGTCATCGGACTATGATATTTTAATGTACATATTTATATAAGTCATATAGCTTGTAAATTGTAGTGCACCACGAAGTATAGATAAATATTAAAGCCAGCGTTAACACTACCTACTCATGTTATATTGTACAACTTTATTTTATAATTTATTATATTTTGTGGCAACGAATAAAATGTGCAGCACATTATAGTCTGTTAGATGTTAATGACTGGGGATATGACTTGTGCAAAATACAGATACAGAGATTCGCCGTGTAAAACGAGTTAACAAACTATTTTATGGGTTCAATTTGATGTAGTGAATTTAACTATTGCAATAAAAAAAAATGCTTGTCTCGATGATAGGTCATGTCGAATAAATATCATAATAATAATAGTATAACATTTTAGAAGTAAAATCACGGTTTGATGAAAATATAATATTATTTTTAGTGCGCCAAAACTTGCGATGGTGCTGAATCATATTCGAACTTCATCGTGTATAATACAATTTCAGTTTTCAATAATATCATAATAATTATTGTGTGTTGCGGTGATAATAATATTGTTATATTCTTAACAAAAGTATATTAGGTACCTACTGCAATCGACACGGTGATGGTTGCAGTTTTTTGCGTGCACCCGACGAGTGGTTTTCATAACGATATTATTATTATTGTAGTATTTCGACAGCTAAGTATGTATGGATATAATAATAATATACGTGTTTGCCGGAGTGCGCACACATTTTCGGTGTGGTCGAGGAATGGTTGGTTAGGTTAGGTCAGTGTAGCTAGATGAACGGTCGTTGAGCCATGTACGTAGGTACGTCGAAATAATAAAATTTGAAGTAGATAGATGGAGAAGGAGAGAGAATAAAAACCAGAAAATAAAAGTGGCCACGTCACGACATCATTATTATTATTATTATTATTATTATTACAGAACAACCGGCGTGCGGTGTACTGTAAGTATAATACGAGGTACGCACAAACAATATTTTTCCAGTCGATTATAACAATATTATTATTATTGAAATGAATAATCGACTGTAAGCGTCAAAACAAAAGGCTATCGTCGTAGGTGGGAGACCTCATGATTATAAAGTAATAATAATAATACAATACTTAATAGCTACCTAGGGAATATAGGTACCCGATATCGTATCATTATTTAAATATGCAAACCGTGGAGCAAAGTGGTGAGGCGAATCGCACGGAAATGTAACAATACAACTTATGAGCTTATAACAATAATAATAATCAAAGGGCCAAAGATCGTCGATACCGCAACCGCTGACAAAACGATTACAATGTCGTGGGAAATCGATTTCTTTCGTTCGATTGGGGCGATGGCATTGAGCACTATCTCCCGTTTGTATAATGATATTCGACATAATTAGGCATATTTTTGTCGTGTAAGTAAAAAAAATAATATATTATATTATTATGTATCAATCAAGTGTCTTCAAGTACTAGAGAAAAAAAATCAAAATTGACAAAAGGTTTCAAGCGCGATGCTTAATGTGTGTGCACAATGCAGAAAACTTTATCAAAGGTTTGAAGAGCTTGAAAAATAAAAATAATGGGTACAATGTTAAATATAAATTTATTACAGTTATAGTTTGAAAAATGTACGCACCAACGGCCAACGCACCAACGTATTTAATTTTTAAAATGGGCTTGTGACTTGTGCAATTGAAAATTGTACTATAAAATAAAAATCTGAAAAAGTGATGAGTTTAATAAATTTCTTGAATATTATAGAATATGGTATATCTACCTACCCATAAGGTATGAACATTCTAAAGGTAAATATTTGGTTGGAATTCAAAATCTCTAGAATTATTTATTTTTTTAGTTAATAATATTTATTGTGCTATACATTTCTCCGAACAGTGTAAAAATGTCCACTTAGAACGTGCCTGTATAATAATAAAAAAAAACAAAAATAACAAGAAACATTTTATTAGCATCATCGTCAAACCACGAATGTTCTTGGCCAGTCATTGCTCAAAATCCAAACATAGGCAATTGCCACGAAAAATATAAAAACCTTCGAGAAACTATAGAACACCGAGAAATACATGACGTGATGAACATTAGTCGGTAGTTTTTATTTTTTGGGTAAGATTCCGGTCGACTACAGTTGCAATAAGTGGCTAACATTGATTGCGTGGGCGAGTGCGGTCTCTATAATATTATTTATAATACAATGTATGAGACTTCCTTAACGATTTAACACGGGAATTCGTAAGACGTGTAGGTATATGGAAGTTAAGTTACCACGTAAGCGTTTAAATAATTCTACGGTTGTAAGGTTTACCACTCAGAATTCATATAATATTTAAATGTACTTATTTACCCTTCGATCGGATGGGAAAGTTTTCGAGCTCTAAGTTTATATCATGTTAAACGTTTATTTCTGCCGTTTTAGTGAATTCACCTATAACAATGTAATATAATATAGTATTAAGAGTGGTATCAAGATCGACAAGAGATTCACTGCTCCGGAGAAATTAAACCCACCACCAAATAATAAATTCCGAAAAACATGACGCTAACGTTATAGTCGTTAAAGTTTATAGGTACCTCATATACTCTCCGCCGACGTTATTGTCGGTGAAAAAAGCGAAAACTCATTGAGAAATATATACGTATCTATCTACCTGTCAGAAGAATATTACATTGGACACTGTAGCTCACTGCCGCTATGATATTGCTATTAAGGTGTTACGCGCAACGGATATAGTAGGTATGTATATATTATGATCGAACAATATTATTATAACGATATAAAAGTAATGCAAGATAATATGTATAGTTAATTTTATTATTACGGTATGCACTTTTGGTATATTATGCATACACACGTACAACAGTAATAGTTAGGTATATATGTGCATGTGTAGCGTCAACACTTACGATAATTACATGGTCCGACGTTTTCCGGCGGACGCGAGTCGTAGCGGTGCAGCGGACGTGCGGTGGAAAACCACGACGGTCACGCCGGGCGGACGTTTTTCGGAGTGCATATCTTCGGCGGCCGGTCAATCTTCGGTCGTCGCGGTAGGGAGGTTTAAAAAAAAAAAATTCGTCCTCACTCCGACCCAATGCGATGATATACAACGATAACAATAATAATATAGTAATATTATTACGTTATAGATATTATATATTCGTCGGGTCTGCGACGCGATTATCGCTCTCCCGCCGTCGTCGTGTCCTCTCTCCGCGGATTGTTATATTTTGTCGTCTTCGAAGGGCCGATACGAGGGGGGGTGCCGAGTGACTTTCGGGCGGCGTGTACAGTGCCGTAGAAAAAAACGAATTTCGGGGGGAGGAAAACACTGTAACCGAGAAAACGGCACCTGATGGTCTAACCTAACCTGGGGGTCGCGTGTTTCGCGTGTTTCGCGGACGTCGACGCCGAGAGCAGCGGCGGACGTGCGCGCTCGCTATATTTCCACTACCAACTGGCGTCTGACGGGGCCCGACCGACCGGTGCCGCCGCTGTTGCCCACTACACACGCGTATTATATACATTATTATATTATATTATTATGTAGGTACACATACAATACGCGGTATTGTAGTATAATAATGTAATGTTATGTTTATTATTATTATTATATTGTATTACCGCGGCGCACCGCTCTATACTATAATATAATATAATATAATATTATTATTCATCATCATTAGGATAATTTCCATACAGTGCGCGTGCGACGACTATGTATTATAATATTATGTATGCGTCGTCAATTATATTGTTATTTATTATGCACTGCACGAATACATTATTATATTATTATATTAAAATATTATTATGACATACGATAATAATAATATAATATGATGACGTTTCGTGTCAACTTATAAACTAGGTACCTACTAAGTAGGAACATATTATAATATTATGTTCCGAGTGTGTATTATATGTTATTATGTACCTATGTATATTATTATTATTAGTTTCCCGTTAATGTAAATAATTGAGACACTTTTGTAAGAACAATAGTGCCCAATTCCGACTTTCGCTAATTTTTGTTTTTCGGGATACAAACGACATATTTTCTTCGCTGCAGAGAACTAAATATTTCGATCACGCGAGGTATTTTTTTCATTTGTTGCAGATGCGTCCGATTCTTACATGGTTTTCCGTTTACGATGGGTCCAAAATCATAATTTAAAAATCAAAAAAAGTGCTCTAGACGTATAAATTAAACGTGGGCATTTTGAAAACAGTTATCTCGATGCTCATGATATAAGTGTCTCGGGAAATCATAATTTCAACGAATTGTGTCGAGCAGTGTTTTATAAAATTCGGACAGGGGCCGATAGTGGAAGTGCAAAGACACCGAGGATGGTGGCGCGGCGATCGGTTGTCGGTGAGAGGACAGCGGTCCGAGAGTCATGCGGAAAATGGGAAATTTTCTCTCGCGGTCGGCGTACAAATTATTGTTATCGTGTAATGATATTATTATGTTGTGTTTTCGTGTATTACATTGTTATGATATCATGTTAACTATCATTATAATATTATTATTGTTATAATCATTATCATTACCTGCAGCCCACGGCGGTGCCGGTGTTATTTTACACGTATGTGCGTGGTGTGCGTGATCTTGACGTGACGAGCTCGAGACGGACGGACCGCTCGGACGAGTTGTGTCGACGGGACCGAACTGGACGATGGAGCCGACCGCCGCTGGCGCCGATTTTGTCACCGCCGCCGCCTCCCGCAGGGGCGGCCACCGCCGCTCGCCCGGCGCGCACTGCGCAACCGCGACGCCGCCTCTTTCGCCCGGCCAGTTATCAGTTCCGGCGGCAGCGGCGGTTCAGCTAGCCGGGATCAACCGTTTTTGTTTGTTTGTTTGTTTGTGTGTGTTTATGTGTTGTGTGCTTGTGTTTGTGAGTGTTTGTTTGTGAAAGCGCTCTCTTCCGATTCGTCCGAGCTTTGGAAATGCTAAAAAGTTTCTATGCATTTTTTTTATTTCTTCGACCCTAAAGGTCTCCCCCGCGTGATAATTAAACGTTTTATACATTATTTGTGTCTATCGATAGCGCACATACGCTGTAATTTGCGACTTAAGTCGCTAAAGGATCATATAATATATACCTAGAAGTACTATTGCGGTTGACATGATTTCCCCTTAAAATAGGAAAAATCGTAAAACCATAATTTTATATAACATACTAAGACAAAGGTAATTCATTTCAAATTTACGACTTTTTAGAATTTTCGTTTATTTACGATTTATCATCGTAGTAATATGTCAGCAGCATATGATATACCAATAAGTTTTAGACTATGCAAAATTGCGCCCATCGGCCATACATATTATAATATTATAACATAAAACTGGATATGATATTATTCCATAATATTATAGATTTTTCACCCTCATTGATGAAATAATTATCAGACGTACACATTGTTAAAGCATTTTTCGAAAACTTCTAATGCTTATTAGACGTAATCCTAAACAAACTAATGTTTTTAATCGGCTCATGTACACCTAATAATAAAATCTATACAAGATGTATGACGTATTGATAATAATTTAAACATTACCAATAATTGTATACATTTATCCCACAGCCTTCAAAAAACCGAATGCTCATGCCATCCATAAAAATAACTATAACAATAGGTATCTGAAATATCTTTTATAAAATCATATTATATACTTGTCGATTCTTTTGACAGTAAGCATTCGTTATCTGGAATACTATGAATGTAAGATTATTCTTATTTATCTTATCTGAGACCATCGTGAAATAAAATTTTAAAAAAAGAATGTTTATTATTAGTACATTTCATCGTTAAAATTTTTAAGTTTTTACTTTATTTTGAAAGTTAACTTAAAACTTTAATTTCATATTCCAAAGCAAAATATTTTTCTGAGAATTTAAACATAATAATATAAAAGCGAATCGAACGAATATTTTATTAGTTAATACTTATTAATAGCATTTAAAGTTTTGATGAGTGGGGTGGCACGGTGGTATCCAGCGAAATATTGGTCCACCAGTGCTATTATAAATTAATAATATACTCGAAATTCGATTTTTATATTAAACCTATAATACATAGTTTAAATTCTCAAAAAAAAAATATTCTGGTATGGAATTCGAAAGTACAGATGTAATTTTTTATTCAAAAAACAAAACATTTGAAAGTTATAATGATAAAAAATATTGTTTTTTAATGACTTCAAATGATGTAAAATAAATATTTACAAAAAAGTTGATCTTTTTTCAGATAATGAATGTTCAGCGTTAAAATAATTATCATGTATACATAATAGAATGATATATAATATATATAATAATATATATTTTTAAGAGATTTATGAGTATATAAAATATCACAATTTAAAAATAATCATACCTCGCTTAAGAAATTTAAACCATAAAAACACAACCTATAAACACTATAAACACAGATAATGTTTTTACATTTAAGTTTTATGATAGCTATCATTTCACCTTAATATTAAAACTGTACCAATTCAAAAATACAAAATTGGTTCCGCTGAACTCAATTAATATTGTATGTTCTAGGTACAGTTTATAAAACGGTAACAACACTGTCTTCGTGTCGGTGTGACGGCCTTTTTTTTTATAATATGATCAAATAAAGTACGTATATTGTACATTAAAATAATTTTTATTACCTCAGGCATTATTTCTACGTCTTAATTGTATTTTATAGTAAAGCATTTTTAATAAAATTAAAATAAAACATTCTGTAATTTAGTAGCTGTAAAAAATAATGCAATTTTTAAATTGTTGTCGATGTTAAATGTTATAAAATTATGCTAAATAATGACTTTCTTACGCATCATTGTCACTTTAAAATATTTTCATTAGTTAATTGAATACCTACATTATGAGATTTTATTAAACAAAAATAAATACAAAGACAGACTATAAAAAAATAGATTAATTTATAAAAATGTCTAAACAATATTTATATTTATATATATACTCAGATATATACCTGTTAATAATAATTTTAATATATTACAAAATAAATACCTACACCAACATTATTAAAACGTTCAACAAGTATAAGTTTATTGTTAATATAAGATATTTTTTTCATGAATTAAAAAAAAGATATATATTATTTAATTCCTTTTTTCAAGTACCAAATGTAACAATCTAGTGGTATTAATAATAGGTAAAATATAAAAATGTTAAAAAATGTGTCTACCCACTGTAAATATATTATATATAATTTTTAAAATAAAAATATTTAATAAGGATTATAGTAGTAATTTATTTATTTATAATATATACACAACACTACTGTTGGTATATGAAGTCTCAATAAACTTAAAAAAAAAAATGTATACGTGCAGAAAAATTAAATTTCTATTCCAATGAATAAAAATAACTTTGAATGTAAAAACAATTAAAAATTATTCTAGGATTAAAGTGAAGAGAGTTAATTATTATTTTTTGTCAGGAAATTCTATCACCTACATACTAGGAACAAAATATAATTAAAATTATTAAATGTATTTTATTACTGTTTCCACCTACCTTATAATAAAGAGGACAAACATTTTTTTACTAGCCTCCAGCAATTTAATTCAAATCAGGCACTGTTCGACCAGTACATAATATTGAAGGTACCTACTAACTATAGTAATTATTACCCGACAAAAGATCATCTGAGTTTGACGCTATGTGGATGAAAGACAGCAATGTCACACGAAATAGTCCAAAATTATTGGGGATGATGAAATATACTCACCGTACGCTGTTACAAAATAATATTTTCCATCCCGTTTATAATAATTTATTATGGTTAATACTAGTTTAACACAGTAGATATTTTAATTTTGTGTTAATTTGGTAAGAACTTCAGGCAATAAAAAAAATATTATTTTCATTGAAAAAACCCAGTAGAAATATTTATTGCATAACACAATATTCGTTGTTAAATTTATTAATATGGATATACGATATAGTATAATATTATACACCAGGAAGAAAATAAAATAATACGTCTTGTCTGACCAATCTAACGAAATATATATATTTTATTTTACAAAATCCTGGATTCTTGGGCTCTTTAATTATGAATTAACCACTTAACTAATAAATTGTCTAAAATAGACGGAACTATGCAAATTAATTTAGATATAAAGAAACAAAATAATGTAAATAACTAAATTATAATCATATTGCAGTTGAAGCAATAAATTGTATAAAATACTTATAAAAAGTATTTTATACTCTTAGTTAATTAATTAAATTACATAGTTTTGCATTGTGATTTTAAAATAAGACGTAATCAACTCACTAATGATTTAACTTCTGGTAATTAACATTACTAAAGTATTGTACCGCCTAACACACTGAGCATCCTCACCCCATTTATTCTTTAATAATACAGTAATAATTATTCAAATTCATATTTTAGGAAATTATAAGTGTACTGTTAGACTATATTTTCAAAATCTTTAAATGTCGTGTACCGTCAAAAAAAATTATGGTCTGTGGTGGTAAGTATAGTATATTATATATTTGTACGTTCACATAGCGAGTTTACATTTTTACTGCGGTTATCTCACTTTGTTTAGTAGGCAATGTTCCGAATATTTTTATTTTTTTATTTTACTGTATACACATTATCGCAAATAATTATAAAAAGCATCCCAAAAAAAATATACTTTTAATTATTTTATAAATTTCCTGAAATAATTTTTTCAAGTTATAAAAAAACTCAATTTGGTAAAATAAAATTTTTTAGTTTACATTTTTAATTTATTTGATGGAAAAATTATTATGTACAATTTATTCACGGTTAATATATTTTGCTTTAGCGAAATTTTTAAATTTGTGTAAATTGATAAGATTTTTCAAAAAATAATAATTATGATACTAAACGTACTTAGAATAATAGTATTGAATAAAGGTTTTACATAAAATATAAAATATATTATGTTATAATATTTAGAAAAGATGTAAAGTGCTTATTATACTCTGACAATTTGTATAAATTATTAAATGCTAATATTATTATAATAATAAAATTATAAATAATGCCTACTATAGTTAGGTACTATATAATTTTAAAATCATTATAATCACCATTTTAAACCTATTATCAAAAACGTTTAACCTTATAGTACCTACATACATTTTAATAACTCAGAAAGTACCTACGTGTTATCAATTTATATTTATAATTTATACCTATAGGTACATTAATATTTGTTACAATCGACCTAACAATTTTCTGTGGAAAAGAGTGGTATTCATTTGATACCAAAATAATTAAACTTATTAATTATAAAAATATAACTATTCGGAAATACGGACTTAAAGTACCTAAGTATAGTTAAAAATTCCAAAAATTGTTATTTAAAATTATCTGTAGCTTAAAGAAAATTAGAGGTGAACATGCTCGGTGATTCACACATTAACTGTAAAAGTTAGAAATAATTTCAGATTTTACCAAATACAATAACAACTGAAATTAACGTATTATATTTTTAATATAGTTACTGTTATTTATTTTAAATTATTATTATTATTATGTCAATCAGTGTTTAAATATCACCTAGGTATTTATTGCTTGCAAATAAAAATTATTATATTTCAATGGAATATATTTTTTGACAAAATGTTTAATCTCGTAATTATAATTGTTTATTTTACCTCCGAATAATAAGTTTAATATCAATATAAATACTATATTATTCAATAAATTGTTTTTTTAACATTAGGTATACCAAGTTAATTTTTTTTTAAAAATTGTGTTAATTAATATTATTTAATTTTACCTATTTATAAAAAAAAAATTATTTAATTTTACCTATTTATAAAAAAAAAATATTTAATAATTACATTACCTATAATATTATGTAAGCCATAAATAAAGTCGATTTTATTTTTATATTTATTGGTGAAAAATAGAAACGAAATACAAAAAAAAAAAATTTAATAGATTACCTATGAACGATTGTAGTGCGTATAGTTTCAGACAATGAGAATTATGAATCATTTTAAATATTATTTTACCCAAGTGTTTTTTTTTTTTTTATCGTCTAATAATATTATTATACTGTGGTACCCACCTTATATTAATCGACGTATTGTTTAGATAGTTGATCACATCTATCTCGGCGAGTGGTCCTTTGTAGTCGGCAACATTGTATATTTTCGTGTAATGTTCCGTCTGTAGCGGTAGGCTACAGATAAAAAAAAAAAAATAAATATTAATTACAACGGCGAGAATTCCGTTTGTGAACGTCAAAATATTATGTTAAACGAAATGTTCGTTCTCACCCAATCGAACGACGGCCGCGGCGGAATAATCAGTGTTAAATACGCGCCAGAGCAGAGCAGAGTGATGTTCGGCCGTCCCAGTCCAGGAGTTTTAAGGGTACAACAAGTCGTAGCCGATATCCGTAAGGCGCACACAGCGTCATGCGCAAACGCGCAATCTACAAATAATATTAATATTTCGTGCGAACTATAATAATTTATCATAACGTTTAAATATATATATATATATATGCATTACATATTATCACATAAACGATTAAATGAAAAAAATAGTTTAAGCGCGTTTTTAGTTTGGAAAACAACACTGTGACAAAAATACAAAATTATTATTATCGTAGGTATTATTAACCTACCTATATATTATGTATATATATTATATATATATACCTATATACGTTTATATTTTATAAAACTGATATTGTTTTTATCGTGCTATTAACATTTTGAATAAACGCATTATTACTAATGAGTAATTGCATACAGAGTGACCCGAGAAAAAATAAAATATACACAATATAATTATTCGGATGTAGTTAATAATTAAAATAATATTTTTACTTTCACGGTTCAACCCATTAGCGCCGGAGTTTTTTTATTTACAACTTTAACCAAAATTTTGTTGACAACATATGTGTTATAGGTAGGTACCTCAAATATGAATAATATGATTGTAAAAAATCTATGTTGCCATACGGCAACGCAATGCGTTAATGTGTTAATATTAATTATTTTTAATAGACACCGTAATAATACAGCGCCAAAATAACGATTTATATCAATACAGAAGGATTTTGACACAGTTAGAATATGTTTAGACCATATCTTCTTATGTATGAGTAATGCAATAAATAGAAAAAAACCAAAACTGACTTGGAATAACTTTTAGAATCTAAAAAACAACACGACTACAAACTGTATTTTATGGGAATTTTAGATTTTTAAAATTGTATGTTTCATATGTTTGGCCTATCCTATATTGATATTAACATGTATTTTTTTTTAGCATACTATAGGTAAGCATATTGGTAATTCATTTTCACTTTAATGTTTTTTTTTATCCAAATTGAATAAATTAAGAACCTAAAATAATTATAATATACACATGTGACCGATTTTATAAAGATTTTACTAGATTTAATAGAGAATCAAAACTTCAAAAATGACGAGTGGCCACTGATAAAAGAAAGCAATTACTTAGTTGTCGAGCAAAATTTAATTTTGTTGTTTAATTTTATATCTAAATTATAAACCAAACTTGTTCGATATAATATTTATTAGAAGTTTATACTTCAAATCAAGAAGACGTCCACGTGTCTGTCTCCGTCTTACTAAGTTTCAGAATATTAAATTTATTTTCAGCAGAATACATTTTGTATCTTTAATTATAATAAAAGGATACATTTATTGGCCTATTGCCAAATTTAAATATAAGCATATAATCCATGTAATTGCATAGGATTATAATATTATTACATTGATATTTTAATATTTAAATTTTAAAGCGAGTCGTGAGCATTTTATAAAGCTATAACTCACATTAAAATATTTAAATGTTACTAAAATCTTATAAGATATTATTCTTACCATTACATTTTATAAAAAGGCTAATTCAGTTTAATATTGGAACTAAACACACAAAATGGATTTGTATGAACGCATATTTGCTAACGTCGTACGACTTAACGTTTATAAGACGGATTAACACGTCATGCGAGTGTGTATAGCATCTTATAGAAATTATAATAAATTTATAGCAAAAATAATATAAATAGAAATCGGAATGATTCAACAGTTTTATTTTGATTATAAGAAGTAAAGTAGTATCGACTCACATGCTCAATGTTTACCACTGAATACTATGCTTTGGTTGAACATTTGTTGATCGATATTAAGTTGCGAACGCGTTTCAAGTTTCATTGGTTGACTTTATTTAGGTGAAATATGTGTAGTTTATTTGATATCGTATTATTTGACCTATAAACGTTTAACCTGGCTAAGTTTTTCATTTAAATTAAACACCGTTTAATATGGAAATTTGTTTTTTGATTAGAAAAGTTCGTATAACCGCGGTGAATCATCATGGGTTGAAATATAAATTGTATTTATTAATTAAATAAATGTATAATTTATCATTATTGATGATATTTCACAATCAGCTGGACAAATAATACTGATATGAAATGCAGAAAAATAAAACTGAGGTATATAATTATTACTCATGTTTTAATTATAGTCTAGAACATAAACGAATGATTAATTGGTACCTACCTATTTTTTTTATGCGAGGCACCTCTCTTGTAACCGAGGTGAATAAATCTCCCGACTTAATTTACATAAACGTACTTTTATTAAATCTGCACAAACGTATTTTTTCGTTAAGTGTTTTGAAAATATGATGTTTTACATTACAATACATAATACATT
The DNA here is from genome assembly GCA_949089665.1 of Macrosiphum euphorbiae. Lineage (NCBI taxonomy): Eukaryota > Metazoa > Arthropoda > Insecta > Hemiptera > Aphididae > Macrosiphum > Macrosiphum euphorbiae. The sequence continues at coordinate 39,227,386 of CARXXK010000002.1, read as the reverse complement.
TTATTGTTAGTGCCTATTTGGATTCTTATCTTTTCAAGTTAAACTAACATACGTATTATTCTTTCACAGTTTCACAATAGATACAAATGTACTACCTACAAAAAGAATTTATTACAAACAACATGTTGTGGATATTAAATATTAGAGTGTAAATGTTGATTGAAGTAACACATAAATATATTTCAGCTGTGTATAATAATTAAACAAATTACTTAAAATAGCAAAAAACTTAAAATTTCTCATAATTTTTTTACCATTCGTCCACATGAAATATAATAAAATTACAATTTATCATCCACATTAATTTTAAAAAAAAAATACAATAGTTAGTTATATTATTATTTAATTATTATGATCATAATATTATTACATGGTTTATTTAATTTTCCATTACATGATTAAGCCCCTCTGTAAATTCACAGAGTATGCAACTTTATGCCCTGCCGAGTATTCGTTGTACGCTACTTAGATTGTAAGATTTCAGCATAATTACATATTTTTAAACGGATAACTATTTTGTTGGTTTTTAATTTGTTATTGTTTCCTTAAATTCTTATATTATTTACTAAGGTATTTATATTATATTATTATTGTAAATTAAATTTTCAACCTTCTACTAAATGAAATTAAACTTTCTAGGAAAATAAAAAATACTGATTGGCATAGGTACTTAATTGAAAATAATATATTAAATATTTAAAAAATGTTATGCCTATAGTTGATCATTTTTCACTAGGATTTTAAATTTAAATGTGACCCAATGAATTTAATTCTTTATAAAAAAAATCTTTTACTTACATTATATTTACTTGCAAGGTGGGTAATTATATATAACATAAATCATAAAGGTGAAAATTCAAATGTGTATAATAAATATTAAATTATTCTATTATTCTATTAAAATGTCAAATTAAATCAACGCTGTCGAATTCAAAAACAAAATACTGGTTGAATAAAAAAAATTATTATTTTATGCACTATCGTCTATCACTAAATAACCAAAATTAATTGAGTTAAAAATGATTTAGCAATCTACGTCACTGTTTTTTGCTCGGTTTTCATAAGTTTTTTTTATTATCTACTGAGAAATTGCAAAAAATATCTTTGATGAATTTTTAATTAATTTAAAAGCTGGATCATTCCAGTTGCAATCTTATTTACCGAAAAAATTTTCGGACAAAAAGAACGGCACCATAATCAAAAAAATTATGTTTACATGATAACAATGTTTTTTTTTTGAAAAGCTCAAATTAATTTAACTTAGGTACATTACGCTCACAACATATTATGTACAAGCTTCATAGGAATATCGTATATAATATTACATTTACAAGCGACACTATTAGGTCATCCTATGTAATATATAAATACATTTATAGAACCGTAATTACCTAATGAAATTTAATTACGGCTTATTGATTACACATCACAAAACACTGGGTTATTCAATATATTAGGTATATCAAATAATATATTTGTATTATGAGAAATTAATATTTCAGTTCAATGCTCTATACGAATTTTTCATCTACACTTACCCTTTCAATTAATTTACAAACGTGAATGACGTTTATAGAAATAGAGTTTGTCACCGAAATTCAAGGGTTGAAACTAAAGCAGGAGTCACCTTGGAGGGCAGGGACATTTCCATGGTTTTGTTATATTATACCAAATATTACACCGAAAAAAAAACCACTGGTAATTTTGATAAGCCACTTTTGTTAAATATTAACAACGGAGGCTTCGTTAGCACGAACATTATAATATTATAATGATAATATGTCATTTGTAAATAACAAATATTCTTATTGGTGTGATAATATCAATTATCAAAATAATTATATGGAAAAACGTATATTTTGAAATCGACAAATCTATTTTTATCCTTTAGTATTGTGAATTTTCTATAGTACTATTATCAATTTGATAATACATTATCACCATGACTATATTAAGCCAAATAACGCGATATACGTATTGTCGTATCCACAATATATTCTCAATTCAGTCTTATTATTCACTCTTGCACTCTTGCCTGGTTACGTCGCTTAATATATTATATCGTTATACTGACCGACGGAGACGCGCATGGTTGAAAAAAAGTTGACAACTGAAGTACTAAGGTAAGTGCTTGTACTAAGGTAAGTTATAACTGGACGGTTTTTGTGAAAAGGGAATCAAGTCAATAATAGTAATTGTTCAGTAGACAACAAAAACGTTTTATCTTCTACATTTAAATAAAAAAAAAATTGAAACTATTAATTTTATTTATAACTTTGATAAATTGTATGATTATGTAAAAAAAAATACTTTAAAACCATTTTTTAGTTATTTTTGTTGACTTGATACCAATAGCACGAACGTTTATCGTATTTTACGACTTGATACCATTAAGTGCAAAGAGTATCAAGTCGTTATTATGCAATAATATTCGTGCTATTGGGATCAAGTCAACAAAAATTAATCTATAATTAATAATTTAATTTTTTTTATAATTTAGTAAAGTTGTTTATTACACATACATTATTTTGCAATATATACATTATAGTTTCCATAAAACAAATAACTAATTACTGCATATAATAGTTTAAGCTCTCTGAAAAGTAACTCAAATAATACAAAATATTTTAATAATAATATGTGCAAATGTGAAATGTACATAATATTATTATATTAAAAATGGAATTGAATACCTAAAGGTTGATCCTAATTTTATTTATCTAATAAAGTGTATATGATATAATTTAATATAAGTAAATAATAATAATAATTAAGAATATAGTACTAGTAGGTAATATATTTTTGACTGATTTTAGGTTTTATTAAAATCATAATGTCTTTTGGGTATAATTTATTATTAATTATAATATCAATAACATTTTTAACAATATAAAACTTTTAAAAATAAACAACTACTTTTAAGATAAAATAAATAGTAACTTTTAGTATAAAGAATAATCACTTTGATAAAATAAAACAAAATATTAAAATAACATAAAATAACATAAAATTGTACAGAAGTTACATTATTCATTTTCTTCATCAGATATTATAGGATCATTAATATCTATGTTTGATTTCAGGCTTTTATAAAAATCATGAAATGTTTCAGGTATAAATGCCAATAATGTCATAAGATCCTTTTTTTTTTCTTCAGTTATACATAACATATCATAGTATGCTCTTTCAATTTCCATTGAAGTTGCATTTTTCCTGTTTAAGTTCAATTTGAGGAATTTCGCATTTAAACCAAGGGAAGTCTTATAAAATACTATACCTTTTTCGTTTTTAATGTACCGAATCCACTTAACATCTCGAAAAACAAATTTTTCTTTATTTTCATTGGTTTTCTTCATTTGATAAGATTTTTTCAATAATTTGTTGAAGTCAAAAAACATTTCTTGCACCATTTCTACTACCAAAAACTTATTTTTTCCTGCAAATCTAATTAATTGCATCCAATCATATGGATGATTAATAGATGAAGGAAATGTTTTCCGAGCTTTTTCAATTTTAGCGTGATCCGAGTCACACTCCATTCTTGAGTGGCCCGGCACCATAAATTTATGATCAATTGTTTCAATAGTTTCCTGTTGATCCAAAAAAAACAGACACATAGCCATGAGGATGCTGTTTTTATTTTGCCCAGGGCAGCAATCACTGTACATGGTTACATGAGTAATATTTTTTGGTAAATTAGATAAATAGTTGTATACACATGAACCAATTTCATTAGCCCCTCGTTTGGCTAAAGTTTCATACCAAATATAGCATGTTGCTTTAGATGAGGCACAATTGTGCACAGTTAAGTTATAGGTCCATAATTGGCGTTTATAAAATGCAACAGAGCTTTCTAATGAGGGGGTCGGCAGACACTGTTGTAAATCAAATGACAAAACACAATGGTCTGTGGACATAGTGGCTATGTCATTTCTTTTCGATTCATAGGCTTGCTCAGCTTCATTTTGATGTTGTATTTTATCTTCAATTATCTTATTCTTTTGATCGGTTGTTATAATATTATCAGTAAGCTTGATTTTATACTTGTCACACTGTGCACATGTATCCTTCTTGGGGTTTTTAACTTTCAACCCTGCAGCTTTAAAATATTTTTCATATAGTGTTCGACTAACTGGCTTTTCTACACTTATTTTGTATTCCTCATAAGCTCGTTGCAATGTAAAGTGACTTGGTAAATACTTTTTAGAGGTCTCCTTTCTACAATAATGACTTTCGTAACTAGGGAGTGAGTTAATATGGTTAATCAATAAATTAATACTATCTTGACAGCGTTTGTTTCCAGGTGGTGCACAACCTCTTTTATCTGGAGAGCATCGTTGTGCAGGTGAATTTAGCATATTAGTACAAATATTTCTTAAAAACTTAGTACTTTCACAAAATATTCTCATAAAACAACCTTTACATACCTGTATTAAATCACCATCTCTTGGTACATAGTATTTATATGTCTTTTCCTTTGGTTTTTGTTTTTCTGGTGTATCCCTTCTTTTTCTACAACTTTTCTTAGGACAACATGTAATAAGTTTAGACATATAAGAGGTTCGTCTATTAAAACTACCCATGGCCCAATACATGTTAAACAATTGCTCACGTAAATCATCTTGTATTTTACTTTTACATTTGGCTTTACAATCTAGAAGTATTTTAGATGCTCGGGGTTTGACTGTTTTCCCTGTATTAGTCGTATATTCCAAACCAGTATTTCTTTTTTGATTTCGATAAATTCTGAATTGTCTGGTATCACCTTTCAAGCTTACTCTAGACTTTCTTTTATTTTGATTATTTGTATTTAGATGTACTTCAAGACTCCCAACTAATGATTCAGCTGTACCCAAAATTACACTTGGTTCGCCATTGATGTCATAATTATCCTATTTATATTAAATAAAAATTATTATATTAAAATATTTAACCAAAATGGCACATATAGTATATAATATGTTCTATGTATACCTGTTCCATAGGTATAAGACTGTCTAAAGATGAAACAGATGTACCCAAAATTACACTTGGTTCGTCATTGATGTCATCATTATCCTGTTTATATTAAATAAACATTTTTTTTTTTTATAAAAATATATAATATACAATTGAACATTATAATATGCATACCTGTTCCATAGCCGTTGGGTTTTCTACAGACGATACAGGTGTTCCCAAAATAACACTTGATTTGCCATAAATATTGTCATCATGATTTACCTATTATAGGTAATAGGAAAAAAATGTTACATTAATTTTAATAAAAATGTTTTACTAGAAATATATTTACTTGTTTTGCGTTTTCTATAATGTTAAAAACATTGTCTTTATCATTAAAGTTATTATTTTCCACAGTAATTTGATTATAATTTTGGGTGTCATTGCTAAATTCAAGTGTGTAGTTGATGTTGTTTAATGTAATACAAGTTTCTTTTTTGCTATTATTATAAGCACAACTAGTTACATTACCCTGTAAACACAAATACAAAAATATTACTTTATTACCTACTAGATTTGTTAAAGTTAATTCACTCTATAAAATAACGTATACATTAAAATAGGTATACTATGAATAAACTGCTTAAGAAATTACTTCAAAATTATGTTTTTCATTTGTAACATCATTGACATCATAAGATGGATAATCATTGTCTGATAGCCCATACGACGGATCTGATTTATTTACCCATTCCTAAGGATAAAAATACTTCTATTATTTATATTTTTTAATTTGTTATACTACAGTTAATTAAATTAAAATCTTAAGTAGGTAAATCTATGTTGGTGGGTTTTTTTATTATGGTTATGTAATATATAATTAATTTAACATATTATTAACTATAACACCATTTGTTTTCAACTGTTTTTAATAAACTAGGTAGGTATATAAAATATATTTTGTTAAATTCACTACTTATGTTATGATATAACATTATTACTATTTTTACTATGTAATATGTAAGCATGTCTAATAAATAAGTATAGGTACTCACTACTAAATAGTTTTTCAAATTATTGGTATTATTGTTGTCTGTTTGCAAAAGAAATGTATCACCTAAGTTTCTGCAAACAACCGGCTTTAGAAGTTTTCTATCCGTTGTGACGTTGACATCTGAAAAAAATAAAAATGAAACATAAAATCATTAAAAGTACACTTAAAATTACTCAAAATAAGTAACTTACTGTTTCGTGCCATCTTCAACATCGTCTTAATTCTATTCGACATTTTTAATTGCTATACTAATGTACACTTAAAGATTTTAACCACATTATATATCAACACATTGAAAAATAGAAAAAAATATGTGACTTGAGACCTTTCTCACAAAAAAAATATTTATTTTTGACTTGACACTAAACGCGCACTGTAATACATAATAAAAATACTGGTAACATGTTAATGACAGTGTTACCACTAGATCTGGCTTGAAATTTCCTTCAATTTTCATGTATAATATCAAAATGTCCAAAAAGTGACTTGATTCCCTTTTCACAAAAACCGTCCAACTAGTTATATATACCGAATTACACAACATGATGATTTGTTATATTTGTAAAGTATCTGTTGGTGATTTAAAAGCTTTAGTGACACATTATAAAATTATTCACTTATTAAAGCCAAATAGTACCTTCACCTGCTGTGAGAGTTCATGTTCTCAATCGTTTAACTGCTTGTCTGCCTTTAAAAAGCATGTAACAAAAAAACATGTGTCTACAACAACTAATCTATCACCAAATGTACAACTTAATTTTCCTAATGCAGTCATCACTAACAACGATGTCTATGACGATTTTGTAGTTGATAATCAACATGAAAAAAACTGTACAAATAATAATTCTAATGCTCCATTTAATTTTGATGAGATGATTAATCTTGTTTATGAATCTTCTGTGAAATTTATTTTGAGTCTTTATAATAACAATAATTTTAATAATGTTGATGTAGTTAATATTCAATCAGGGATCAAACAATGTATTTTGAAGCCAATGGCTTCTATTTTAAAAAAAAGTTGTCGAAAAAGATATCAAAGAACCATTACTTCTTTCAACTTTTCATAAAATTGAGATTTTAATATTAAATCCTTTTCAATATTGTGGTACAGAACACCATTTAATTAATTGGTTGAAAAAGAATAATTTGATATCTAAGATTAAACAATTTAATATAAATAATGAAATTGCTCCTGTTGATCACAGCGGTAATTTAATGTATGATGAAAAAATAACTAAAGGGACTTTATTGCCATTACAATTTCAGTTTAAACAATTTTTTGAATATAATAATAACTATGAAATTTTTTACAATCAACTGATAGACTATACAAATAAGTTTGGTTCCATTTCAAATTTTGTACAAGGGAAACTATGGAAGGAAAAAGTATCAAGGTATGAAGGAAAAATAGTACTCCCTTATTTCTTATATGTTGATGACTTTGAAATTAACAATCCTTTGGGATCACACGCTACATTTCAATCAATAGCTGCTTTTTATTACAGCTTCCCTTTAGCCCAAAACAATTCAAAACTTTCCAATATATTTTTAGCAGCATTAATTAAATCAACTGATATCAAAAATTTTGGAAATGATGCTAGCTTAAAAATATTAATTAATGAATTAAATTTATTGGAAAAAGAGGGATTAACGATTTCAACTTCAAAAGGAGATTTTCATGTTTACTTTTTACTTGGCTTAGTCTTAGGAGATAATTTGGGACTTAATAGTATACTAGAATTTAGTAAGTCTTTTTCTTCAAACTATTATTGTCGGTTTTGCAAATCTCACAAGCATATATGCCAAGAACCTAATGAAGAGAATGTATCTTACTTAAGAAATATTGAAAACTACTCAGAAGATGTTGAAAATTTGGTATTTAGTGAAACAGGTGTTTATAAGGAATCCATTATGAATACAATTTACAGTTTTCATGTTACTAAAAACTATTGTATAGACATTATGCATGACTTATTTGAGGGTGTTTGTCGATATGATATGTGCCATATCATCAAATATTTTATCAATACTATTCAAGTATTTTCTTTAGAAACTCTAAACAGTCGTAAAAGAAATTTCAATTATGGACCAATTGAAATTGGAAATATTTCTCCTGATATAACTGATTTGCATCTTAATAAATTTCATTTAAAAATGTCAGCAAGAGAAATGATGACATTTGTCCATTTCTTTTCACTTATGGTAGGTGATTTAGTTCCAGAAGGCGATGAAGTGTGGAATTTTTTTTTAACACTTCTTAAAATGATTGATATTCTTTTATCATATACATTCACTGAAAGTACAATAATACATCTCAAACAGTTGATTATTCAACATAATTCAATGTACATTAGACTTTTTAATGATACACTGAAACCCAAGCATCATTTTTTGATTCACTATCCTACTATAATAGAATATTCAGGCCCACCTAGACATTACTGGTGTTTTAGGTTTGAGGGAAAGCATAAAGAAATTAAAATGTATGCTCGCTCCACATCTTCAAGGAAAAATATCACACTTACATTAGCTAAAAAATTTCAATTTAAGTTTGCTCACTACCTTCTACGCTCAGAAACAACGTTGACAATAGTAAATTCAAATCATAATATTTGTAGTTTATATTCAGAATCTTTGTTTAGTATACTTACTCTTTCAACAGCAGATTATAAATATTATTCTCAAATAGAATACAAAGGAACTTTGTATAAAAGAGGTTACTACTTAACAAAGTTTGTTGAAGAATTATGTTTATTTGAAATTTTAGAGTTAATAGTTTTAAGTAATGTTATTGATAAAGTCTTCATAGTAACCAAACAAGTAAAAATAACAGGTTATCATTTGCACCTTGAAGCTTATGAAGTAGATAGCAGCCTATATGTAATTAAGGAATGTGTTATATTTGAAATAGATGACTTTAGTGGACCACCTATAAATATTTCTCAAATTTCATCTGGAAAATTAATGATTCGATTAAAAGAATATTTTTCATAACCTTTTTTTTATTTATTGTATATAATTTATATATATTTTGAGCTGTATATAACAAATTTCATTATTTAAATTAATATTATTATTTTAGTGCTGTACTTGCTTTTTTTATTTATTGTTTATAATTTATATATATTTTGAGCTGTATACAACTAATTACATTATTAAAACTAATATTATTAATAACAATATATAATTAATATATATTATATATATTTTATTATTAGGTAGGTACTATTATTATTATATTTATATTTATTAATATTAATAATTATCATTTTAGTGCTGAATTTGATTTTGGTAACATGGAAAATAATCACACTAAACAATTAACAATGCTTGAAAATGTGATTGGTGAAGATAATAATGCCAACTTAAGTGAAAATATCGTTATAGAAAATAATAATGATAATTCAGATGATTTTATGAATATTGCAAGTTTTTTAGTATTCAATTCAAATGGGTTGCATGTTTATATTATACTAATATTAATATTGTACTATTATTTCTCACTGTTTACAGGATTTAAATAACTGTTCAATGTCAATATCAGGTTTAGAAGGGTATGAATATCCAATAGATCAAATACAGCCATTATTTGATTTGTTGAAAAAATGGGATTTGGAGTGTCTATCTAAAACCTTAATTGGTAAGTTAACTTTTTTTTTATTTATACCATAACATTGGTCTTTTGTTTGTATTAACAATAATATTTTTCAATAAATAGATGAAATGGTTGACATGAAAATATTAGCAATTATGAAACGGGACCTTGCTATTAAAATGTTAAAAACATATCCAACTGGTATCAAAGTTCTTTTTACTCACCACCTTGAAAATTGGCAGAAGTCTCTTGATCAGCAAGATGTTCTTTGTTTTTCACAAACAACTAATCATAATGAAACAACAACTAATATATCAACTTTAAAGCCCCATCAACCATTAAAATTATCTTCTACATCTGTAACTTTTAATTTGGGAGAAATATTAAATGCATCTTTGACTGGAAAGATGATAATTGATTATTTTAAAGTTAACAGCAGATTAAATAACAACATACGTGTGTTGTTAGTTGATTCAATTATCAGTTTTGTAATAACTAAAAAAATACCGATGTCTATAAATCTTGCTGACAGCATTGCGACTTATATTGTTGCTATGTTCCCTTCTGAAGTGAAAGTAAGGTTTTAAAGATTGGTAGCAAAGATATAAAAGCAGGAATTAAATTGTATAATATTTTTTTTAGGATACATATTTTATGAAGGATGGACATAACAAAAATCCCAAAGGGAAGCTTTATGCCAAATATTATAACTCAATGAGAACACTTAAGACAAGTGGACTAGTACCTAGTAAGGAACGAGTAAAAACTGCAGTCGAAATACATACTCAACGTCGACATGATATAGAATTTGGTAAAATATTATTTAAATTGCCATTTCTTCTGTTGTAAATGTTGTCATTTAATTTGTAAATTATCGTAAAATACTGAATGTAATTATTATATTTTATGTACTTTAATGCTATATGAACTATGATGTTTTATAGAACCTGAAGACGACATTCATTATATGATTGATCAAATACAGAATGATGCTAATTGTTCATTCCCAGAGCTTGAAAAATTATGGAAAGGTACAACAAAATATCGTATAAACAGTATTCAGAATTCTTCTTCTACTACAGAAATTATGAACAAATGGAAAAACTATGCCTTACCACTTGGATACAGATTAGTAAGTTTTTATCACAACAATAGTATAAATACCATATTTGAAATACCTTAGAATACTTTATAAGTATTTAAATACAAGTATCCGAATATTTGTATTCGAATACTTTACAAGACTGGGCACCAGGAAGTTATAATTTTCTCTATGTCCTTTTTTACGATTTGATCATTGGTAAATTTAAATATCCTCATTTTACAGTATGTAATAATTAATTATTTTTTCAGATTGATATTGACTTTAATACTCTGTATCCAAAATGTTCAAATTCTGTTTCTCAGTTTGAGGTAAAATTAGAAAAAACTATGTTGTTGATGGATGAGCATGTAAAAGATTTGAATTGTCGTAAGATTTTTGAAAGTTTGAAGGAGTCTCATTCAACAATTTCTGAAAGTAATCAAATACATTAAAAAAACAAATTTTAATAAATTTTAATAAAATATATTAATTTTTTGTAGATGAAAAATATACAATTATATTTTATTTAATGCATGCTGTATTTGTTCCCACATCAAAAAAAGTAACCAGGGACTCAGATGGAAAAAAGAATCAAGTGAAGTACTCCATTAAAGATTCTCAAAATAGTTTTATTGTGTTCAAAAATACTGTGTCTGAAATTGAAGATCATATTAAAATTCTAAAAAATGAAAAACGTCCAGTCCAACCTTTTATTTTTATTATTGGTACTCTTACGAAACCAAAAGAAATTTTAGTTTTTTTTGATTCCATAAAATATAAATTATTCTCTATTATATCAGCAATTGATATTTGCTTTAAGATTTTTCATCTTTTTAATCTCGAATATCCACCAGAAGCATATATTGTTTGGCTCTTTATTCAAAAATATTTTTATTCTTTAAACACTAAATTTGACAAAAGTCATCATATGCTGGGACAAATTTTATTAGATTTAAGTATTTAACATAAGATGTAATTTACTATTTTGCTTTTGATATTTTAATAATATTAATATTTAAGAACAACTGTATAAATAATTTACAAATCAGATGTTAATAGCTATACAATATTTGGTACCTGTATTTTGAATAAAAATATTTTACAATTATTACTTTTTAATATTTCTATATTTTCTATATTTATATTTGGATGTGTGGAGCGAATAAGGAGGATAGAATAAAAATGTAATTAATTTGTAGACAAAATTGGTATAAGGGAGAATTGGTTGTGATAGTTCGGTCATGTTATGGGGAGATATGATTCAGTGGAATTAAGAGTACCTAGGGAAATAAATATTAAACAATAGAGAGGGAGATCAAAGTTTAGATGGATTGACAAAACATAAAATTACTAAAAAAAATCTGGTGAGAGTAAATAAGTGGTAGGGTACAGGGCCCCCATATCCATATGGTGGTGTAGGACAGTGGTGGCTAATTGAGAGAATGGTGAAGAAGATTATGAAGTTACTACTTACGAGGGGGAGGGGGTTAAACACCCTGCAAAGTATGCCATTTAAATAATAAAATAACATGCTTGTTTTGACAAATGTATTGTCACTACAACATAAATTGTATTACTTATTAACAGTATGTTTTTGTTTAAATTACAATCAAACATTACTGTTATGACAAATGTATTGTCGCCACTACAAAATGTGTATAACTTATTAACAGCAGGTTTTTGTTGTAATGACAATTTACTCTGTTGATTTGATAATCGTTTTGTTATTACAAATTTTACAATTGATAATTATCAATTTGATAAAAAAAATTGTTGGACCTATGTTTACAAGATTATTGTCAAACACACATATGCTTTTATCATTATGAACAAGGATTTTTTTTCGGTGTATACATACGTATTTTGCAATACAACAAACAGAAGGAATAAAATTAAAATTAACCCCCTCCACTAATTTTATTTTAATTAATTTTTGGTATCATGATATACTGAAAAGTTTTCTTGTATAATACTGACTACTGGATGCACTTATATTCAGTATTGAGGACAACTTCACATTACAAAAGATACAGATAGCATTTTTTCTTGATTTAAAGAATTAACATATTATTTAAAATTATAAATAATAAGTAAAAATTAAAATTCCTTAAAATCAAAGGTATTATAAAAATTGAAAAAAGATATAAAAATATATTTAATAAATATCTCTATATTATGATGACCCAGTGAGATTGGTCAAAACTGGTGACACAAAAGAAAGTACCTTAAGACTAAAAAACACACTAAATGTCAAAATCTACAATTTTAAACTGAGTGATGCAGTAAATGTTCTTGTTGGTTTTACAATAATGATAATAAAAAGTATATTTTTTTTATGTAAGTCATCACGATTTGGAACAGAAAATGAGACATAATCTTCAACAATGAAGGTGATTTCTTGTAGACACTTTTATGTGGTTGGTACTTTGGAGTTTTAGGGGAGAAGATCAAAAGTAAATTTCTCAATAATATTCAGAAAAGAACCAACGAAAACAGCAGATAACGCAACTTTACTTCTCGTCAAAATCAATTGTTTTTTTTTTTTTTTTTGAAACAAAGAAAGAAATATTCGTAGAAAGTTCTCAACAAATATTTATATTATAATTTTCTGTATATTATGAAATAATCCTTTAAATATTTAGATTTTTTTAGTTTGAACAGTACAAAGTAATACCATTTTAAATTTTTGACTTATTTAAATTTTTTTCATCAATATTCTGAACATGCGATTGCCGATTGCTTATTAAGATTCTTAATAATTTGTTCATAGTAGCTGTAATACTTTAAAACATGCATAGGTATAATAACTACAATATATTTTTTGGCTTTTAAAGTTGAAATATTTTTGATATTGAGTATTATATTACAAAAGTGGAATATAAATTTTTCGTCTTAATTAATTTTAGTTAAGTTGTTGTTATTCAAAAAATATTAATTTTAGAGACTTGAAATTTTTCGACGGTGCATGGATCATTATTTTCTATACAATGCAAATTTCAAAATATTTAGTCTAATTTTATACCAGTCATATCATTCGCGATAAGTTAATAATAATAGCAAATTACCACGATACCTATAATATTATAATTATTATTACTATGTATGTAATATACTCTGTGATATTTTTAGATTATAAATTAGTTAAACCTACCATATAACTTAAAGAAAAATATCCTTAGAAACGTGTATGTACAGTGTACACGACATAACATTCAATGTACGGAATAGGATTGAGATATCTGAAAATTTAAAATTGTAAACTTTGTTTTGTACATTGTGTTTTTTTTTACAATTTTTAAATATTTGTTTTCAATTGCCGTAGGTACTTCGTGTTTTTTACATTTTATTATTTATTTTTTCAATTAGTATTTACATAATAATTTGAAAAAAGTTTTTTTGAATGCTTTTCCTTACCTATTGGTTACTGGTTATAAAATACATTCATAAACTTATATGAAACAAGTAGGCAAAATATTATTTTATATCTATATAAATTTTAAAATTATAATTTTGAATTTTTCCATTTTAGATTCTGAGTGGAGTCATGAATGTATTGATTTTACAATTATGTGTTTTTTAAAATTTATTTTTGTGTTTTTACTTTTTACACGATAAGAAGTCACATAATGCTTCGATTTTCCACTTCTGTATCTAGTTCGATGGGAAAGTGAATCTAATTGGTGTATTGGGGAGGTTAAAATTCCATATAGTCTTTTTTTCTATGTATATATCAATAACATTTTATTTATGGGCCGAAAATCGTGAAAATGTAATACAAGGATACTGATAATATATTATTACAATAGCAGTTTAAAACTATTAAAAATACATAACTTAGAAGTACCTACACCTTGAAAATTATACTTCAAACTACTTACATAGGCACAATTTTTTTTATAATCGTTTGAAGTCCGATTTTTGACAACATTTGTAAATTTTAAAATTTAATTATTATTTTGTAGTTAAAATGTATAAAATGTTCAACTTTTATAGCCAAGGATTGAAAATTTAAAACAAGATTCTACGTATATAGGTTATAATATATAAATTACTTTATTTACAATAATTTTATCATCAAATATACTTAGTATGTAATGTCAAAGGCTGACTAACCGTTTTCCCATTATATCATTGGATTCAAATTTAACACCATCCATTACAGTGACCAACTTGTAAGCTACTGAACAGCAGAGCGACATCCACTTTCCCACCTTTTTTTTGTATGAGTTAAATATTTATTAATTTATTAATTTTATTCAGTGCATTATACATTTTTTTTATATCTGGGGTATATTTTTTTAGGTCATTTTGAGGTCAATTTTTAGAAGTTTTTTAGGTAATTTAAATTCCTGCCCGGATAATAATAAACAACGCTATGTGGTTATTGAGTCAAAACTATGTTTTTCATTCCATATATTTTCTAATTGAAAAATAAATTACTTAAGATAATATAAATATAATATAATTAATTAGTATTATCAGAAATAGAGACTGGCGCACAGTCTTCGTTCATATATCTAATATAATATGATGATTGAATTCCAATTTAACATTTCTATTACAGCAGTGGTGGTTTTAAGTGAAGCTATGGGGTTGAATGCCCCCTGACTTGGAATTCGGTTAATTCCTTTTAATATGCAAATATTAATAAATTATAATTTATGAAATTTATTAATGTAACAGTAAATAATATTGTAAAAGGTTTAAACATAACAAGAATTAAACGTCGCTTATGAAGTTGTGTCAAAACTGCAATTGCATTATATTTTCCAAGTACTCAATGACGAGGTGAATTCGAAATGTACTACACAAGCAGACCGAGTTGTCCGGTTTTTTAAAATTTATATTCGTGTTTACCGCTTAAGAGTAATAATTTACTATACGATTGACATGCGTGTTTAATTCTGAGGTCAATTTATTCATAAAGGTATTCATCTATACAACAACGATATCTTTGTGCTTTCGTATGGTACTTATATAGGTACAGACAATTTAGCGAAAAATATGTCTCCTGGCGGTCTGTCGAAAAAATACCATCCGGTTTGCCAATCTACTCGAGATGGCGCACAAACATTGTTCGACCAATTATTGAACTACTGCCGCAATTTGTCCACATATAGATAGCGTCATACACTGCTGATAGGATTTAATTGAAAGTCGAAATTTAGAAATTAAATATTGAATAAGATATTTTTAATGATTTCTATGCTTATCTGAACGACGTGTTTGATCCGCCGTTGTAATAGTCTATACGACTATAGGTACATATATTATAATAATCTAATTTGGTCATTGAAGTTAAAGTGTGGACGTGAGGTAATAGGTAAGTAGAAGTGTAGTAGGTAGTTGCCTCGAAGTACTGTGTTAACATTTATATGATAGTATTTAATTAAAATTAATTGAAACAAAACGTATGGCCTCGAGTGAATATCTCATAATATTACTGCAGTGGGATGTATTAATTACTATATAAATGCGAACAATGCATTTAAATTATATAACTACCTATTAATGTTCACGCGATACGTACTATTATTACACTAAATATTACATACACTGAATGAATTTAAATTCGTCTGCAGATTTATTATATAAACTAGGGAGCAAATTACAAAATATACGAGCTCTGTAGCTCGTATATTTATGCCAAATTTTCCGGAGCACTCTGTAACGACAACCAATTAGCATTTCATTTACGAATCTATAATTAATATTATTTATAAAATACGTCTCAATTAGTGTCTCATTCCGTATAAAATTTAATGTACATTTTTTCATATATATATATATATAATATATATATCATTCTTAGGAATGTAGTAAATGCACTCATGACCCCCTCCCGCCACCCATTGACTGTTATACATGTTTATTAATTTTACATAACTGTATTTCTATTTTCTTCATTCTTATATCAAAATATAACAGTAATGACACTATGATAGACACCAAGCAATTTTCTAAGCACAATGTTTTTTATTAGTTGTGTTATTATTACGATTAAAGATATATCTATGTATATAATAGAACGGTAGATATTATTAGATTTTAATTGTTATCTCGAATGATACCAGACCTAACTACTAGTTTACACTGGATACCGCGTCACCACATTATAGTTTATAACTTTATAAGATATGACATCTCTGATCACATATCAAGTGATATAAGTACTTCAAAATTTAAAATTGTCTTAAGGATGTCTGTACTGATTTTTTCAATTTTCCACAATTCTATAAAATTTGAAAATTCTAATTTATATTTTAGTTGCTACCTTAATGGTAATACTTTTTCACTAATCTACTGCCCCAAATCTATATATGGGGAAGATTAGGTGGGGTTTATACGGTGTATTATATCAACAAAAAATACTTCCCAGTTAAAGCCCCTTTGATATATCAAATTTTGATAAATTAGAAATGTTGAGATCAAAGACTGAATTTTTATTTTACTTTAAATAGTGCTAGACAAATACTTTTGAAAAATAACAAAATTTGTGCATTATTCAAATACATATTGTAACTTCTATAATTATAATTTTTAAAATCAGTCTTTGATCTGACCTGCAAAATATTTTCTTATTTTGAATAAAACATATTGATAACATCACACTACTTTACAGGGCGTGAGAGTTTTTCCAGTAAGACATGTTTTTGTACTAAAAACGCCCTTAACTGATTGACAAGATTAGCTATTCACAAAAATGCACCACTAACAGCTGAAGATGTATTCAATGAACTGTCTGAAAATCCTCGTAAACTTGATTTCGTTCAATAATTTATAGTATTATAAGTTATTTTTTTTTTTTTTTAACATTTATTAGGAAATATACAATTTGTAAACAACAGTTACAATAAACATATGAGCGTGACAAATATATTATATTATAAATATTTTATACTACATATATTTGTCACGTTACAGGATATGAACACTTGAGAAGAGTAACTACACAGCAGTAACAATTAGTAAAAGTTTATTAATAGGATAGGTAGTTACTTCATTAGCTAAATTTAATAAAATATATTCTGTGCTACAAAAATTGTACATTATTTATTTATATTTTGTAATAGATAATAGATATCTCATATCTCATATAATATATATATCCTATTCCTATATAAATAATAAAAACATTTTAACACAGATACACATGACATACACCCATACACACACGTCACACACACACACACAAATTACTGAGCACGTCTCTGAATGCACTAGTTTCCTTAATTTGCAATATTTTATATAGGTAGGTACCTACGTTTTGTAGAAAAAATATTAATATTATATCATATGCCATTAAATAATATGCAAATCTATACAAAATTAAATTATAACAATTTTACATAAAATATAAGAATGTTATATTTCCATATTTATTAACTAAATCAATTATGTATACAACATTAAAACATAGCTTATAACATTTGTCAGTGTATATAAAACTTGTATTACATTTCAATATCATCTATTTTGGATGCATGAAAAAAATGTAACGTTTCTTGTTTCGAAAATCAAGTAAAAAGGTATATTGAAATCAAAATTTCAAACCGGTTAGATTGTACGATCAACAATGTAGATAAACGAATATATTATTATTATGGTATTATGAGAGACGATTACATTATATAATATTATTTAAATACGATTGTCATCATTAAATTGTTTTCCTTTTTTTTTTAATATTCGTACGTAACAACTCTAACATCAAAACAAATACAAATAAGGAAACATGTTTATATACTTTCACAATACATTTTTTTTAAATACCTTATATAAAGTATAATTTACCGGTATTCGGTATTATTATTAATTATTGCTTCTACAACAATTCCTGATCCATCTGTAATATGTAGTAACTTAACTGTATGAGAGTATAACCAATATGTTTTTATTCTGCACAAAACTCAAAATTTTGGGGAAAAAATTCTATAACAAATTTTTTAATACAAATATTTATTATATATTACAATATGAATATACATATTTTAGTTTAATTACACTGTAGTAGCACAGTTAAACAGTTATAATACAATATTAGTGATCAACATTATTATATTTTAAACATTCATAAATAATGAAAAAAATTATATTGGCACATAGATATTTTATAATTTACTCTCCAAAAACTAAAACTAACAGTACTTAAAATATATTTAATTAAAAAAATAAAATATACAATTTATATGTATATTATTAAGTCATACTCACAGTCTGTCTACAAATATGTTTTTAATATATGGTTTTATAAACACCCACGTCATTGAAGTATTATATATAACCAAACCTAACATAACCTGGGAAATTTTTAGTTTGGATTGACAGTGGACGATTCACGTTTGCTGTTGGATGAAATCGAATTCGAGTCACCGTAAAAATTTTCGGTACTGAGTTTGTAGTCACTGTAAGAGTTTCCGGCAACTAGAGAATTGGGTATGGTATAAGAACTACTCTGGATTGAGTTGGAATCGCTATACGAGTTCGCAGAAATTGAATTGGAGTTGGTGAAAGACAAGCTTGGAATGGAGTTGGTGTCTCTGTACGTAGGGTTAACTACTGCAGGCCCACCGCGGTCGGTTCCAATAGAAGGTACTGCGGCAGCTGGGGGTGCACTTGTCGAACCGGCAAACTCACCGTTTCCGGTACTGGTTAAGGAATAAGATATGCTGGGAATCGAAAAGTAATTGGGAGCACCACTTGACGCACTATTTGAACTGCTGGGAACTGGAAGGGGGACCGTGTAATAGGTGTTCGAGGGAGTCTGATCGGGTTTGGCGTTCGAACCGATCCCAAGGAAGTTGTTTGTATTTCCGGGGAGCTGGCCGCCGTTCGGGGCATTGGAGACCTGGTTCCGACCGGATGTACCGGCCGCGGGAGCTGTCAACAAGCTAAAATCGTTACCTAGATATATGTTATTTTTGTTATTGCTGTCAGCTGGTGGATAGGAAGATGACGCGGTAGAGGGAATATTCACATTTTTTTGATAATCAACCGACGATGCTGGCGCGGTGTACGGTGGAGGTCTCAGCTCCAAAATTAGATCTGGTGTAGATCCAGCTTGAGACGCGACTAGTGAACTCTCTGAACCACTAGATGCGGATGGTTGATATGCAGAAATTCGGAAATTTTCGGCGGTGGCTGGATATGACTGTTGCAACGGCACAGATAATGCAGCCTGATATGACTGTTGCTGTGGTACAGATCCAGAAGTCTGATACAACTGTTGCTGAGGTACAGATACAGAAGTCTGATACGACTGTTGCTGTGGTACAGATACAGAAGTCTGATACGACTGTTGCTGTAGTACAGATCCAGAAGTCTGATACGACTGTTGCTGTGGTACAGATCCAGAAGGAGAATACGACTGTTGCTGTGGTACAGATTCAGCGGCCGGATACGACTGTTGCAACAGAGCAGATCCAGAAGAAGAATACGACTGTTTCTGTGGTACAGATCCAGAAGGAGAATACGACTGTGGCTGTGGTACAGATTGAGCGGCCGGATACGACTGTTGCTGTTGTATAGATCCAGAAGGAGAATATGACTGTTGCTGTGGTACAGATTTAGTGGCCGGATATGACTGTCGCTGTGGTACAGATTCAGCGGTCACAAACGACTGTTGAAACGCAGTAGATGCGGTGCCTGGATATGACTGTGGAAGTGGCACAGATATTACAGCTGAATATGACTGTTGCTGTGGTACATATGTGGAAGATGGATATGACTGTTGTAACGGAGCAGACGCGGTGGCTGGAAATGACTGTTGCCGTGGTATAAATACGGATGTGGGATATGACTGTTGAAGTGGAACAGATGCAATGCCTGGATATGACTGCTGAAGTGGCACAGATATTGCAGCTGGATACGACTGTCGCTGTGGTACAGATGCAGAAGCCGGATATGACTGTTGCAGTGGAGCATAAATTGCATACGTTTGTTTTTGTGGTACCGATACAGCAGCTGAATTTGACTGTTGCAGCGGAGCAGGGGCGGCGTTAAATGATTCAGCCTGAACGCGCTGCTCGTTAGGTCTAATCTGTTGCAGTGAAACTGTCCTTTGAGCAGTTGGTCTCACGGACTCGGTGGCTGGAAGTCCGGTAATAAGGGTTTGATGAAGACCAGCATTGGCAACCGATGGACTATACTTTATAGAGACCGGGAGTGAGGGCGATGAACCGGAAGCAAGCGAAGCTTTGAACTGAAGTTGGTTAAGCGTGGACTCGGAAAATGGATAACCAATCGAGTCAAACCCAGAGCCGAATGCTGTAGTGGAGTATGGGTGGGACAAGTGCAGTAGTCCGGCAGATGTGCCGAAACCGTCTATTGCGTCGTTTAACCCGAAGCCCGCTGCGGTGGATGGGAAACCGGAACCGGAACCGAAATCTGGCCCGAAACCACCGAATTCCGTTGTCAGCGTGGAAGTCAAATCCAGGTTAGGGTCGGCGGGGCTGCGTTTGTGCGGTTGAAAGACGTAAGCATTGGTCGGCGACGGTGCTCCAGCCGCTGGTCGACCAGGTGCAGCAATCAGGACCAAGCCCACGACGACACACATCTACAAAAAAATAAAATTCACAGGTGTAAGCATCATACAACCGAAATGATATTCGAACATTTATGTAGGTATAACATCATAATTTCTCTAAAAAGTGATATAAACTACGATCGGTGATCGTACTACGCGATATCGCCTCCAACAACGCATTAGGCGGATATCGTCTTTTATACATAATATATCAATTATTATTGTCCTATATTCTTATACATAAGTGCAACGACGGAAATCGTTACATCCACCGTTGAAGATCGAGAATATTGTACTATAAAATATTATATTACCTTTAAACACTCCATGCCGAAAATGCGCATAATATTTTAATGTCCGCTGACTGTTATCGACTGATAGTCACCTGCCGATTCGCTTGCCGTTTTATAATAATATTTTATAACCGGTAAAGAAGATTCCCATTGATCCTCTTCCTTCCCACCGCTCGCCCGCCATCACAGCAAAGCGGTCGCGTTATTATAGTTGTACGAGTTTTTTTTTACTTCTCGTCGTTTGTCGTTGTACTTTCTCCGTAGGTATAACACACTATACCCACATACGAGTACTATTTTAATAATATAAAAATAATAATAATAACTAATAATAATAATAAATTAATATTATGTACATTCGCATAGTAATTATTATTGGACGCTATTCCGGTTACGCGTATAATATTATGTTATTATGTACCCGTATTAATAATAGTAATAATACTTTGTGTTTGTATAAGTATTAGGTATATAAGTAAACGATGGTTACAGACTCCGATATTATTATATTGGCCTTAACGGTGTGTGTCTGCGATGTCGTCGTAATAGCGAAATACACGATGCCGATCGCGAACACACACACACACATATATATACATAATATATATATCTCTACTATATATGTATATAGTATATACCAATATATTATACATTTGTATATTGTGCATGGATGCCGACGATATACCTGTACTCGCACATAATGTATAGTATTAAAGACGAGAGACCAGTTTCCGCAGACGCTTCTTCTTCACCTCTGGCAGAGTGTTGTACTCGGCGGCGGTGCGTATAGAAGAAATCCACACATGTCACCCACGTTGATTCAACTCACGTTCGGTAACTCGTTCGGGATGTTACATTATTATTATTATATTATACGCATTGTGTAACCGCACTCTAAAACAGTCTCCTTACTTCCGGTTTATACCGTTTGTCCGCGATAATGTTATGCCAACGAAGGTTGATTTGCATTGCCATACGTATACTGTATTACGCATAACGCGTATAAGATTTTTAATTTTAAATATTATGTCAATGAAATTTTTTTATTCGTAGGTTTCCCGCGATATACTTTAAGATGATTAGTATTGATTATAGTAAACCTAGTAAACATTGATACCTACCGAATGATATTCATCTACGTATGAAGCCATGATTCAGGAATTACTTGTCAATGATTATAATACTATAACTATATCAGTTTTTATTTACTCATCAGTGACACTAATATAATATTATAATATTATAATATTAGGTACCTACTAGGTATTTAAAATAAGTATCAATCAATATAAAGTAACAAATAGTTAATAAGTAATACATAATATTATAAAACATAAAACTTTTTTTTTTTTTTGTTAAAGCTTTAGAATGACGTGTTGAGTCGTTGAGAATTGAGATGTTATGAGTTTGTGACCCACGAGTCAAGCCATTACGTGGTTCTTTAGTTAAGTTTAAATTGTTTTATGTGGATGTATAAAGCAACTTCTACATTGAATGTTAACAGTTTATATTTGTTTCATAAAATGTAAATACTTTTAAACATTTTCTCACATACTCAGTACTTATAGTCAGTATATTACTAGAATATATGAATATACAATAAATATTAAAACACATTTTTATTTTTAGATTTTGAGCGTAGCGAATGTATGTATTGTATTTACAATGATGTGTATTTTTTTCTTCTACGTCACAAAAATTTGGGGTAATGAAAATATTCCTACTATCGACAAAAGCATATTTTCTGATAGCTAAGTGAATCTAGTTGGTACCATTAAGAGGTTAAAATAGAAAATTCCCAATAGTTATAGAAAGCGTCGGGAAAAATAACAAATAAAGTGAAAAATAAATAAATATTATATTTTACACAAACCCAAGTTTAAAAAAAAAAAGATGGGCAAGTGGGTATCGCTCTGCTGTACAGTAGGTTACAAGTGGGTCACTGTATAATGGATGATATTAAATTTGAATTCAACGATATAATATCATTGTATAAGAAAAACGATTCTGAGCGGAGACGGTATGTCAGTCTAGGTATAAGACATATTATATACATATCTATGGTACTAAACCAAAATTTGACCTATAATAGGTAACTATAATACATTCCAAATTAATCATATCACAATATCAATTAGGTACTTATAACGCGTTATACATCAAAAAAAACCGTGATACTATCATAGATATATAATAGTACACTTTAGAATTTTCAAGTACTCACGAATAACATTATTCAATCACAACAAAATAACTAAAATAGTTATTCTAGGTTTTTTAATATGTGATTTCGTCCAAATTTGAATTTAAAATGTCTGTAAAAAATAACTGTGTTTATATATTTTTACATTTTTTGGTTACAGTATGAACTATTTATGAGAACCTTTGTTTTAAATTTTCAATCTTTAGCTATAAAAACTGAACATTTTATAATTTATTAATTACAATGACTGATAATTTTCGAGATTTTGATAAATTTTGTCTAAATTTGATCTTTAAAATCCTTATAAAAAAATATTGTGCCTATGTATTATTAATATTTTCCAATTGCTATTGTAATAATATATTAGGAGCCTGGTATTAAATTTTTATACTTTTTGGCCCAACAGATAAAACTTTAATTGATATTTATAGAAAAAAAACTAAAAAAATTGAAAACTTAAAATGTCCGTAAACAGCTCAAAAAGAGTCAAAATATTTTCAGAATTGTATGGTGTGTAGGAAATGCTAGTATAAGCATTCAGTGAAATGTTCATGTATCTAAAGTTATCCGTTTTTGAATTACAACAAAATAAGGAAATCGCTGTATGAGAAATCGAGTGAATATCCAATATTGTAAAAATTTGAATTTCAAAAGGTCATTAAAATTTAATTTGACTTTCTTTAGGCATGTTTTTTTTTTTGATAAAGTTAGATAATCTTATATTACATTTTCAAATCTTAGATTTAAAAAGAAAATTTCTTACGAATTCTTAACTCAAAATAATTTGCTAATTTTCGTGATTTTTCCATATTTTGTCAATTTTTGAACTTTAAATGCTTATAAAAAAACTGTAAGTAAGATTTTTAATATTTTTCATCTGCCTTTGAAAAAATATACTAGGAGCCTTCTATTAGATTACAAATAAAATTTTATTGATATATTTAGAAAAAAACTGAAAAAAAAAAATGGAAAATGAAAATGAAAATGTCCCTATAAACAGTTCAACATAAACCAAAATATTTTGAAAATGTTATCGTGTATAGAAAATGCAAATATAAACAACCAGTGAAAATTTCATGTACCAACTGTCATTTGTTTTAAAGTAACACCAAAAACCAAATTCATTTCTAAAGTAGTAAAACTTTTATACAGATATAAAAAAATAAATAAAAAACACATAATTGTAACAATGAATTCATCTCTCCACTCAGAATCAAAAAGCTCTGGGACCCCACATATAACCCCCCCTCCTCAGCATAACAATACCATGGTATACACATCTAAGATTTTTGAAAAATAGAATGTCGAAATAATTTTTGATTCTTGTCAACATAATGAGTGTTTGTAAGTACCAACCTACCTATATTATACTCGTTTGAACTATGTACTATAATTAGAGTACAAGAATTATATTTGATTACCTACCAGTTTATTTACTATACCTACGTATTTATCTTTGTCATTAAAATATTAAATAATCGGTATATGATGTTATAATCTGTGTGACTCTACTATATTATAAATGTTACAAAAATATACAATTTGTAAATACGGTAATACTACCCATAATATAATATTTATGGTAAAAAAGAAAAACTAATATTTGAATTTAATACATGTGTTATGAATGGGTAAAATAAACAAGGTGCATGTAACATTGTATTACATTATATTATACATCACTAAAATTCGTACTGTAATGACTAAAGTTTCTGGTTCAAATGCTTTATTTGCTGTTTAACCAACTTTGACTGAGGTTAAATACATTTCAAAATACTCCATTACCTAGCCAAATAAAGTAGAATCTAATTTATACTTTACGTATTTGTGTAGGTATAATATAAGCATAATATGTATACTGAAGGGATTCATGTTTTCGATGATAATTTTAAATGTAATGAACCAATTTTCCGATCACTAATGTTCTCTAATGAAACTAACGTACTCACTAATGAAATCGCCCACCACAACCAATAATACTATACCAGACGGGGAATTTAAAGGTATAACTGTATAAGTGAAATAATTATTTGCCAATAAGTTGTTTATATAAAGTAAAAATAATAAATAAAACAATAAGTTTTTACCGGTTTTATCGGTATCTATTTGGACTTTAGATTATTAGATTATTTTAATTATCGATAGACCATAGACATTAAATATTATTTTGAAAAATTAATCGACCCAAATTAATCTCCCCCACAGTCCTTACCAGTTTTTGTCAAATCATCGTAAGCTGCTTACTGTTGTATAGGTACTTGTATACCCCGAGGCCCGAGTGGTAATAATGCAGTAATATAGGTACTACCTAACCAGTAACCAGTAATAACAGCCTGTATGACAATTGGCATTTAGCTGTATATTACATTATAGTAGGTACTACACATACCTACCTATATACAGTGTGATCACGATATTAGGTACCACTGAATATCTCAGATGGGTGTCTTTGTATTTAAATTTGGTTTTCGGGAGGTGAAAGGGAGCACTTAACTCCGGACACCGTAACTGCCAAAAGAAAAATGCCACCCGTGGCCGAGTTCGAACCGGCCACGGTGTGCGTCGCAACCTACGCGTTAGTCCGCTCGGCCACTCCGTCCCTCATTAAACATTTATTTGTCACTTATTTTATTACTTCCATTGGTTATAAATGAAAATTACATTAAACACATATTATGCATAAATCCAATTATTGACTTACTCTAACTTGGTCAGTTTTGAAAATAGAAAAATACTTTTTATACAATTAATGTTTAAAAAAAAATATTCTACCCGAATCTGCATAAAAAACTGGGGTTGCCATTTAAAAAAAAGTAAGTCGTATTGAGCATGCACGTACCGAGTAAGCTAAAAATTTGAAACTGGTCTGAAAATATGTATTTAAGTGCTCCCTATCACCTATCGAAAATCCCATTTCAATACAAAGTCACCCATCTGAGATATTCAGTGGTACCTAATATCGTGATCACACTGTATAAGTATAGCAACCTTTTTTAAATACTATTGAAATTTATTTTTTAAAATGCGTTTAAATTCAATAATAAAAATCTATTTAAATACAAACATATACATTTATTATAAAAAACCATTTTAAATACTTTTTAATAATTAAACGCTTAATATATTTATGCTCACTTAGGAGAGATCTTCAGGAACGAAATTTATCTTGGCATTTTTTTATTTTAATATATGAATTTTGTTAAATAATGAATTTTTTTAAATTACAGTACCTAGGTAAAATCAACAAATAAATCTCCCTATATAGGTAACTAAAATTATACTTGAGCTGATTTTAGTGTTCTATATATTAATAACTTTTGTTATTTTTAACGCATTTCAAATGTATTTGAAACATGACAAAAAAAGTATTTAGTTTCTTAACAGGTACCTACTATCTATCTATGACATATTATTATTTACTTGCAACCTACCGGTAGGTAATCCTTATATAATATATTTAAAATATTATAAACATAATATTATGTTATCCGTAAAAAGTAGCATACGTTATGCGGTGTTACGCAAGTCACCGTAACTATATAGCCGACGCTGTTATTTTATATTTCTACTTCATATAAATATATATAATATTCATAATATTCATAATATTTATTTATATTATGCTCCTATATACGGGCACTGTATTGGCTTTCCGCTCTAACGCGATACACTAGGTATGTGACGTGCATTATACATATTTTATACTAACCGGCCAATTATGCGGTGTTTTATACTCGAACGAACCACCGCGCCGAGTACCTACACACTATACACATACGTCTAATATAATAATATGGTAGGTATAATGCGTGTGACTGGATAAGCCGAGACGCGTGTGTACCACGAGTACATTACATATTTTATATACAGTTGGACCGATTAATATTAATAAAATATTCACGCTTGCGACGGCTTGGACGGCTGAAAGAGAGAGAGAGAGAGAGAGAGAGAGAGAGAGAGAGATAGTGATAGAGTGATCAGAAGTGAGAACTATGAAGCTTTCTCGTTTATATAATATACATATAGAATTTAAACGGATATAATACACATCAGTAGTGCAATTAAGTAGCCCTTGTGGGGAGGGGATTGCTAGCATCCAATCAATAACAGTTCAAAGTTCAAGTCCAGCAACACAAACGTTAGTAAGAATTTTTTTTTAATTTGATACAATCCATATTGTATTGGTTATTGATAACTTGCTATTATACTTAGGCACTCATTAAATTTTAATTTTTTTTTCTAACATGTAATTTTGATTGAAACTTATATATTTTTTATAATCAAAAACAACTAATTAATAGATTTATAAAAATGTTGGTTTATTTGTATCAATTATTTAATAAATTGTATCATATTTACAATCTTTCAAAGCTGACGAGGGTAAATAAATTATTGCAAAGGCATGCAATAACCTACCCTGACAAGAGTTGTACTACCTAACTTTCTCTACTCTGATTATCTAGACATTAAATAAAACTAAATTATTAATGAATTTATTCATTGTGTGCGATTTTAATACATCTAAATTTTTTTTAAGTGTTCTGCAATTTTCTTTTGACTAAATTAAAAATATTGTTTGTTATATACATACTTCAAGAGTTCAAGCTAGGTATGCATATTTTTAAATTCAAAAAATGTAATTTGTGAATAAATTTATCCAGTTAAATTAATCATTTTGTATGCATTGTACATGCAGAGGTATCCGTATCCATATAGTTTGGCCGGTTTTCGTTACGCGATGTAATACGTTTTAATGGATAATACCTATAAACAGTATTACACACATTAATAATGATTTAAAATTCAAATGATTACATCAGTGGTCTTGCGGGAATAAAAAATAATGTTATATACACAAATTAAAGTCCAAATATATATAATAAGTAATAACACAATTTGGTGATGGCTAATGATCCAAACAGCGATGTGTAACTTGAAGGTGTGGCGATTTCTTGTTTTATTTCCGGGTGATGAGTCGAGTTCTACGAGATTGATGCTGGCCCTGGTAGATCATAGTTTGCTGAACAATGCGTTAAGTTCAATTATTATTATATAATTGAGCCAAGGAATCAATGTTCATTATTGTATTGTAGAAGCCAATGGGTTAATTGGTATTACTATAAACTTCGTGTTAAACGAAAAATGAAAGTTTATCAAATATTAAATCCGAATACTCTATCGACTCGAGAGAGATTTAGTTAAATACTAATATTGTTGAATAGAACCATTTG
Organism: Macrosiphum euphorbiae; assembly: GCA_949089665.1. Taxonomy (NCBI): domain Eukaryota; kingdom Metazoa; phylum Arthropoda; class Insecta; order Hemiptera; family Aphididae; genus Macrosiphum; species Macrosiphum euphorbiae. The sequence goes on along the minus strand of CARXXK010000002.1, from coordinate 39,198,460 downwards.
GAATTCAACGATAATACGTTTATAGTTTAGTGATACAATTGTATACCAATAATATACGCTGGTTGTAATATATAAATATAATATAATGTATTATTTTTATATTACAGAAAAATGCATACCTCTTAAAATACACGACCACACGAAGTATTTCTCATAAACTATGCTAAATTACTATAAATATTTTGTTATAAAACATAACTTATTGTATTATTTTTTAATTGATCTTCATTCCGATTTGAATAATTGTCCATTAACCTAACAAGAATTTAAAATTCAAATACAAATAAAGGACTTAGGATTATATAATAAATAACATTGGATATGGCTGTTTACGCCTACATTTATATACCAATACCTCAAACAATACACCTATTACATCAGTGGCGTTCTCAGGAATTTTCTATGAGGTGGGTTCGGAAAATTTACTAGAATTCAATAGTGGGGGACTCTGCCCTTCACACCCCCCGTAGTCATAATATTTACAAATTTTTTTTTTTATATGTATTTATGTATTTTATCATTTTAGTAGACAGTAACTAGTGTACTGGTATATCATATGAATATCAAAAGTAAAATAATGCAACCAAAAACTAAGCTTCTCAACATTCATACTTTAATAATCATTATAAAACCATAATAATTTACCAAACATTTCAAAACACAATACTTTCAAGTTTCAGTCCATGATCTCTATATTATCTATCATATTCTGTTTACCATTTTACACTACTAACTACTTCTGTAAATGGTCAATTTATAGGATATTGTATATTGATTTAATAAGTCTTTTTCTTTTTAAAATAATTTTTTTATTAATCTGTACATTTTTGATTTGTATACTTGTTATACTTATAATATCAACTTATCTGTACATGGACCCTCTGCCTATTTTCGCTGCACACGACGTTTCTTTAAAATATTTATTTAAATGACTCCATTTTGAATGAGACGTGTCACTATTATCTCAGTTAATAGTTAATAGTTATTTATATTTGTACTCAAAATTTCAAACAGTAGGCTTACGATACAATGTTGTAAGAATAAGTAATATTAACAGTAACCCTTATAACATTTCCGTCTATAATAAAGTTATACAATATTTTCTGTGAATATGCAATATAATAACTATTATTATAAATTATTGTTTACTAATTAATATATTTAATATTTCTGATTATTTTTTTATAAAATTAATTTTTACAGAATTGAATTTATTTTAAACCTGTGGCTTAGGAAAAAAAATAACTTAACGTTTCAATAAAACTAATTAACTCGTAAGTTACTAAATAACATGAGAAAAAAGTAACTCGTTAATTAACTTAGTTAAAAGTAACTTAACTTTTTAACTTAACTTTAATTTATTAACTCGTTAATGCTCTCGCCCAATCGTCTTGCTTTTTGGACTAAAAATAAAATTGTATTGATTTTTATAGAAAAAAAAACTATAAAATTTGAAATTTGAAGTTGTCCGTAAACAGCCAAAAATAAGTCAAAATATTTTGAAAATTTTATCAAGTATAGCAGTTTAGGAATTGATAAAATAAACACATTTTTAATATTTTTCAAATGTCATTGTAACAATATATTAAGAGCCTTGTATTCAATTTTCAAGCTTTTTTACAGAACAAATATAATTTTATTGACATTCATAGAGAAAAAAACCAACAAAATTTGAAACAGAAAATGTCTTTAAACGATTCAAAATAAATCCAAATAATATTAATAATAAATTATCCTACCTTAAATTACCTATAAGCTATCATATTTTATTATTCTATGACATTACAGGTTGCCTGATTTTTGCGGCAAAACTTCAATGCTAAAACTGTTTTTAGTTTTAAACGAAGAAGAACGATTATTTAGTTTTGTGTTATATTTATAAAATATTATTTGTGGGTATTTACTAAAGTATATTTTTATATACAATTAATGATAATAAACAAATAATAATTCAACTGAACCGGCTATACTGTATTAATAACTACAATATAAACATAATATAAAATATTTTAGGCTGACAAAACCGTCTCCTCTCGAAATCGTTTTTCGTATAAAATAATATCATATCATTGAATTTCAAATTTAACACCATATATTACAGTCATCCATTTGCAACCTACTGTACGGCAGAGTACCTGATTTCTTTAATATTAATCGTTACGGATTTTTAAATTATCACTCAGGCACCTGCGTTTAATTTTTATGAAATACCTTTAGGCTTTAATACAATATTTTCATTGTTGGTTGGGGCAATGTGGTGGATTGGGAAAATATTTATTTAAAAAATGACCAAAAACGAAACTAATTTTAAGATAGTAACATATAACATACTATTAATTATATTATACTATAAACTATATTGCTATATTGTTCATATTTTGTACTCTAATATATTTTATTTTTTTGTGTCTGAACTAGTAGAAAGATTTGATTTTAAACTTTGAAGGTGGTTTTAAGTAACCAATTGGATACAGTTGGTACTTTTAAAAATGTCCGTACTTTTTTATAATCAGGACAGAATTTGTAAAAATCGTAAATTATTTTGTCAACATAATATCGTCTATTCTTCGCTCTAAATAGTTTTTCATCGTAATTCATAAACAGTTTAAGTTAAACAGTTAAATTCCAATCTAAATAAATTACCTAATCTGTTACAGCATAATAAAATAATTTTATAATATTGTTATAAATTACTAATAACTAGAGGTGATAAGTGATTACAAAAGTGTATGCATTTGTTAGCTATCCTAGTCTTTTAATCACCTTGTCAAATCAAAATTTTAAGCATACATTGGTAGTAACTAGAACTTAGTAACGTTGATTATAATATACTATAATCATAAATATTATTGGTAGTAGTCAATCTACTAGGTAATGGAATTCTATTTGCATTTTGACAAATTTATTCCCTCGGTGATTTCGGTGAATTTTTATAATGGTATACAAATTAAACTATTAATTTTTTTATCGCATCTAAGGTGATCTAATGAGAGTTATTTGGATGATATATTTACTAAAAACGAAGCGTTTATTTATTTACGTAGTTGTAAGAATAATTGCAATAATATGCAGGCGACGATATTTTCCATAATGTATCAGGAACGTATGCTATGACCGTGATTGCCGTTGAGCGGTAGCTAGAGCTACTGCTGCCGAGCGTCGTTGCAACAGCCGCCGAGCTACCGCCGCCGCCGAAATTGAAGAAAAGTGACGATTAGACCATGAGTCCCTGCTACTCCGGCACCTTATTATTACGTTTTACACCATACGGTTTAGTAGCGTTTTTACCAACCCGATGAACCAGATGAACCCACAGACCAACAATCTTTATATTATATATTATATTAAAACGTGAGGCGATTTCTTATGACAGTTATATCTGAAGTTCTACTGGACCGATTTCCATGATTTCTTTTTCCAACGCAAGCACTCGGTGTGCAGATGATCCATCAAAAGAGAAAGTTCCGAAAAATTAATTATTTAAATAGTTATTAATAGAATTACCATTGATAAGAAAATATTCTGTACTAAAGAAGTAAAAAGGTCCTAACTCAGTGTCATATTTTAGATTTTGTCTCGGGAGGGACGGGAGATATGGATATTATATATTTTTATTATATTTATTTTATCCTACGAGCAAAAAACCTACGTCTGCCCTCAAATTGCCTTAAAATTGTGATAATAAACACAAATTACATAGGTAGGTTCTTAACTAAAATTTATGTACCTATATTCCATTAGTCATAACCGAGAAAAACTTAATATTTTGTGCTGAGATGAAATCAAATATACCTTCCTACCTAATTATCATTCCGATTTGCGATCATAAATGTATTTATAGTATATAGTACCTAGTTACCTTATACCTAGTTTTAATTTATATAGGTTATATGTTATGCTCACTGCTTTTTCCAATGCACGTGACATTATAACCTATTACTGAATACTTTACTTTATTATTTATACAGTATTATAGTTATACATATGCTATAATACTTTTATAGCTTATATAGTCATACTGCCTGTATCTAAAACACAAAATCTAACATTATATTTTTTGGAATTAACTCATCTATAACAATAGTCATCATCTGACATTCCGGTGACATGCCAATGACACAAACCCATATTTACCAGTATTTGCCTGTAGCTATTACCTATTTTTTATAATTATAATATTAAAGTAGGTACATATTATTATAATAATTAAATAATGTAATATTATTAGTAGTAATAATAATATTTATTATTGTATAAAATACCTTTACCTTATATATAATATATGATAATACATTATACATAATCAATTTAGAATATCCCATGTTTATTTTACCATTATCGACGTTGGTCATTAATTATTAGGTATTGTTATTTGACATTCGTCGTCAAAACATTATCAAATCAACTACAAGTTACAACGAACTCGTTTATTTTCTGAATTTTATCTTTATATCTTAGTAAATACCTATTCATTTTCAATAAAATGTGGTCTTTATTAGATTTTTATTGATGGTAAAATTCTCGAGAATACCACTTAATACTATTAACAGTATTAAATATTAATACTTAACACGAAATATTAATCTATCATCAACACATAATGACACATATTCACATGTAGTCGTTTACACTATAGCTAGGTAGGTAATAATAATATTATTATTATTACGAATTAACAGTATAATAATATTAATATAATATACTTTTTACTCTGTAGTTCAATAATGCGACTGCGATCTTCTAGAGACGAGAAATTGTGTTTAATATACATTTTGTTAAGTGGTTATTCGCTAGAGGACGCCACGTTTTTAACAATTTCTTTAAAAAATACAATGCTTGTCGTATAAGACACGAGCTTGTAAATTACAGCTACTAATGTTATATTATTACTATTAAGGGGCCTGGTCGCGACCTGTTTTTTTGCTCAAAAACTTGCCTTACAGGAAAAACTCTCACGCCTTGTAGATTGGTCCGATTTCCGTAATTTTTTTTTTTGTTAAATAGAGAAAGACGTATTGCAGGGCGCATTGGACTTGGATTTTCAAAATTATTTTTCGAAATCTTATATTACAAGTTTGAATTTAATCCATTTTTACAACTTTTTAGTTTTTGTATTATTATTTATTTTTAGCAACGTAATCAAAAATCAAAGTCCAATGCGCCCTGTAAAAAATATTTTTCTATCTAACAAAAAAAAAATTACGAAATCGGACCAATCTACGAGGTGTGAGAGTTTTTCCTGTAAACTGTGTTTTGACCGATATAATACACCCTATCAACCCCCCCTAAATAGGTATTGGGTAGTAGATTAGTGGAAAAGTCTTATAATTGAGGTGGCAACTAAAATATAAAATTTAATTTTCAAATTTTATAGAATTGCGGAAAATTTGAAAAATCGCGACCAGGCCCCTTAAATAACAATTTATCATAATATTATTTAATTAGTTGTCACGTAATCTATAGAAAGAGAAAGCCGAATTTACATTAAAAATGTTAAGTAATTAATTACGATTATAATAATAATTAATAATTTAAAATAATAATATTGATTTTTATGATCATATTATGTTAAAATAAAAATAATAAACTATGTTGGCCAACAATTTTGTTTGTTATTTTTTTTTCTGACCGCGTCTGAACTGATTCAACTATTGAAGTGTTTCAAAAGGTAGTTATAAGAAAAAATTGCTTAACTCTAGTAAATGTAAATTAAACCTATACCAATTATTTCAATTAAAATTATTAATGCATATTTTACTAATCTTTAGAAGACCATATAGCTTATAAACCAAATTGATGATTCGACTGTCAACATTTTCAGAAAAAAAAGCTTTATAAGAATCCATTAAAAAACATAGTGGGTTGCGTCATTTGGGGTAGGGCAACTGGGGTATTTGCCCCAGTCTAGTATTTACATCAACCTTAAGTCGGCACATTTACCACACGCCCCCTCCCACCGTTTACCACTATGCCACTACGCTATGAGAATCTGAGTGAAAAAAAATGTTGAGTCGGAAAAGTAGTGAAAAATTGCCATAGTCATAGTCTAATAGAAACTGAAATTACGCCAATGGTTGTGCAAAATATACCTACATATTTTAACTAATTAGTTCATTTCCAAATTATTCGCTGTATATTTCTTATGCTTGAATTGTTTGTTTGGGTTTCGAACTATTACAACATCTTTGGAACGACGATAACACGTTATCACTAACACGGCTTATTGTTTCCTGGTTAAAAAATGTGTTTTGACTTTTGAGTTTGAACTTCAATATAACTCAATGACTGCTGCCTGTAAGTTTTACTCCAAAGTCCAAAGTCTATAGTCCAACAGCTTTTGAAGTTTGATGTTGATCGACTAGTGTCTGAAACGGCAATAGCATTGTTCAATTCATCACGTAATTGATTGGACTAAGTTGACGTCTGCTTCCTAGATTTTGTTTTTCATCACTTACTCGTGAAATGGAAGACGAGGTTGAAATGTAAGAAACTTAAGTATAAATTATTACTTGTGCATTTACTATGTTATTTTACGTTTCTCTTTAAATATAGACCCAAGTTTGAAAGTCATGGAATTAATGAAGATACGGTAATTCAGTTGACAGCGGATAAACTCAGAAATTTGGATCTTGATAATAAGGACATATATGATATATTGAACACAGTGAAATAAAATTATTGTAGGTAAGTTTATTGATCAAAATTGATTCTAAACAGAAACATTTAATTATTATTTTATGTTTTTTAAATGTTTAGGTAGGTAATATATTATTTTATCAAACATTCAATATCCTTATTGTCAAACAATTTTTTTTTTAAATTTTTTATAGAAATGATGAAACTCTTAAGCTACAGTCAAATATTTGTGAGCAACTTGGATATATTGCTTTGATTTAAAATCATATCCATAGGTCAATCACTAGAAAAAGCATTGAAAATTCATTAAAAAAATGTTTTTGAGGTAATACAATTATTAATTAATTTGAAGTTAGAAATGTATGGCTCAGAATCTGAAATTAAAAAAAAAATTGCTGCTCGATTTTATGTAAGAAGTTATAACAAAAAATTAAGAAAAAAAATATATATTTTAAAAATCATAGTAGTTAAAATAAAATTTTCAAAAAGCAATGTTTTTGATTTTTAAATACTTGGTATGTTTTTTTTTTTTATGCTGAATATGATAGAACTATCAAAATAATTGTTGACTAATGAAATTAATTTTTAACTTACATAATATAATATATTTTTTTTTAATTTAAAAATTGTGATTGACTCTTAAATAGGAACGGTGCATTGTTCTTCATCGCTATCCACTTTAGGGGACTTACATTTTGTTACTTATGTGTATTACACAATAAATAACTTTTAAAACAAATCTTATTAGCTTATTATTTTTAAAATTGTTATAAACGCCACAATTTTTTTAAAAATTGATTGTTTTCCAGGTCTGTTGGTATTTTTCAGTATATATAAAAAAAAAAAAAACGTTTAACATTTTCAAAATAGTAATACAAATTGAAAAATTATGATAGCACAATAGCACATAATATTTTTTTGTTCTAAAAATGTAATTATTTAAAATTAATAATATAAGAAAAATAACAATTTAAATTTACATGTCAAATAATAGTGCTTAGTGATTATTTATGTTTAATTATCTTATTTATTGATTGATTGTGTGTTTTAGATTACAACAAGAAGTAAAACTATTATGATGACTACGACAGTGTGTGTTTTCATTGTTTTGGCCTAAATTCCGACGTCTAAATCATTCATTCAACTTCAATTCTACATTCTAAAATATAATATCCCACAATATTGAGTTTCTATTATTCATAATATTGTTTCTATTATTCTAAAGAGTAAAGACTATTATTATAGTAATTATTATAAATCTGTAAATTTAATTCCATTTTAGTTTGTATCAAAAGTCCAACTATTTTTTTTTACACTTTTTTTCGTTTCTGAGTATGAAAAGTAAATATTAAATTATAATAAAACATATTCTTGTTCTTAAAATATTTTTCTCAATTCTCACCTTAAACAACAATTATTCATAAAATATGGATAGGTTACTGCATTTTGATATTTGGTACTTGTCTTATATTATCTTAGTAAACAATAGTGATGTACTGATGTATTATTTTAAATGATAAATTGTTACATTTAAAAATAATAATCTGAGTGGCACTCTAAAACCATTAGTTTGAATTTTGTTATAATCTTTCAATGACTAGATTATTCTTTCTTAAAAATAACCTTTTCAAAGAACTAACTAAAATCAATAGATTTACTTGAAACTTAAGGAGTATTCATTCTATCAAAGGCTGGGTGTTAATGATTTAAAAAGTTAATTTAATTTAAACTTTTTAATTTAATAAGTTACTTTTGGATTTTCATTAACTTAACTATTGCCTTATTAAATTTATTCTAAATTCTCAAATTAATATTTTATTTTAAGAAGTAAAATAAGTTAATTTATTTTGTTATTAATTTTATTATATTTCACTATTTCAGTCTATTTTGTTTTCATGTCAAAAAAAAATTACTGTGAATTGTTTAAAGTTAAAAGTTTTATATTTTTCCGATCTAACTTATACTGTATAAAGTATAAACACTATACTTACTCTATAATTTAGTTTGAGTTGGAAAAGAATTAAGTACTCTAGCTTTGTATAAAAAAATAATTTTTTTAACTTAATTAAAAATCAACTAAAAGTGTATATTAATTTTTAACTTTTAACTTTTTGTCATTGGTGCATATTAACTTAGCTTAGCTGAGTTAAAAAAATCATTAAAATACCCACTATTGATTCTGTCTTAAATAATGATGAATGAAAAAACAATACATAAAATTTCAGTTTATTCAGAAACTAATATATTTAACAGTTTACAAAATATAAACTGAACTAATATTAGAGTATTTGTAAGTGAAAATTGTAGATTTTTGTAATAAGTTTATAACCCAAGTAATAAACTATTATCTTGTGTTTTTAAATTAATTTAAGTTAAATAACAAGTTACTTTTTTTTTTAAGTAACTTCTAACTTAACGAGTTACATTTTTTTTCCATTTATATAGTAACTAATGAGTTCATTTATTTTATTGTCACGTTAAATTAATTTTATTCCCAATATAAACACATAATATTATTAAAAATATATTCAATTTACTCGTTGCCTAATCATTATTAATATTATTAAAATAAATAACACATATTAGTTATTATTATATGTTTATTCATTCATGGAATTACAGAGATCACTTGGCCCGTCGGTGCAAATTAATGTTAACCCGCAGTAGCGTATAAGTTAGAGTTCATCGTATTATCTATTTAATTATTGAAATAAAGTACAAGCTATTTAACAACTATCCGGGACACGGGTTGCTTTTTATTTTTAAATAAACCACAAAACATGTCTAGCCACTAACAACCAGATAACAAAGTTTGAAATTCTCTTGTCTATATGTTCTACATGTTTACATATAGATTTTAATAGTGGACATAAAGTCATAAACTGATAGTTAAACAAATACTCTGTAGACTGTATCACATGTGGTCGAATATTTTTCACAATTTTGTTTTTATATTACTTTCTGTGGAGCTTTGAGCTGTGTAATCAATTAATTATATTCTAATAATGAATTTGATAATTGTAATATTTAGTATAGTTTAGGACTATGTAAACAAATACATAAAAATAATTTAATTATTTTGTTGTTTAAGTATATATAAGTACCTACAGTTATTAATTTTAATACATACATTTATTTAAAATTTATAAGACATTTATTGAATTACTATGTTATTTGTTAGCTTAAAAAAGGTCCCTAGGTATAATTATTAATTTTGTATGTCACAAAAAGTAACTGATTTTTAACCAAGTTTTTAAACAAAATAAAGGTAACTTTTAACTTTGAACTTAATTTACATTTTCTATTTTACTTAAATTAAGGAGTTAAAAAAAATAGTTAACTTGCCCATTCTTAGTTATTTGTAATTTATATTATAGTTATTAGAGATAATTCATTATTGTTTAAGGTTTTATACATTTATATTGATTATTCGGAGTTAACTGAATTTTAACATATTATTCGGAGTCTGCTGTTGCTATATTTACTTAATATTATGATATGGATCATATTATATGATACATCCAAATATCCCATTGTTTCCTCAATTTTTCAAATTACTCAAATTTCAAAGATTATTTTATACATTCATGTTCGGTTATAATCGCCTTTTTCCATTTATGCCTTTCAACTCTGTTTCATAAAAATTAAATTGCAGGCCTGGGAAAGTAAATGATAAATTTTAATTGAATTAAGTTAAGTTGATAGAAAACATTTAAAATAGTTTAAAGTTAATAGTTATCCTAATCTTATTTTCAACTCAGTTAAGTTGAAAGTTATATGGAGACTTACATAGTTAACTTATTATTATTGTAAGTTAAGTTATATTTTGTTAAATATATATAAATAGCCAGTAATATGGTTTAAAATAATAAAAATCATAGATATTATTGACAGTATTTGATTAGTTTTAATCTAAAAATTTAAAGCAATAATTACTCATTTATTTAATTTTACAACATTATGACAAAAACATTTTATAATATTTTATTGACAATTGTACCATTGATTAAATATACTATATATTATATGTATATTTAATCAATGATTGTACATTAGTACCTATATCATATTATTAGTATTTATTTTATAAATATGCAATATTATGTATTGTAAATATTATTATTAAATTATTTCCTTATAGCATGGTATGGAATTATGTTTGAATTAATTATGTTATTCTTATTGCACAATTCTATTTAATGGAACAAGACATAAATTAAATTAAATTTTTTATTTCTTATTTTAGTAAATGTTTATGTAATATGCATCATCAATAATAATTTATTATATTTATTGTTTAATTATTTATAAATCAATGTAACTTAGTTTTGATTAAAAGTAACTCATTATTTATGAAGTTTATATCAATGAAAATTAAGTTAATGAACATTTAATTTAAAAAAAGTGGACAAGTGGGTATCGCTCTGTTGTACAGTAGGATACAAGTGGATCACTGGAAATTTGAATTCAATGATATAATAATATTGTATAAGAAAAACAATTCTGAGCAAAGACAGTAAATCAGCCCATGATATTACTATTTACTAAGTATATTTGATGATATAATTGTGAATAAAGTAATTTATAAATAACCTATTTACGTGGACACTTATTTTAAATTTTCAATCCTTAAAAGTAAAATAAAATAAAATAAAAGTTGAACATTATATACATTTTTAAATACAAAATAATTATTAAATTATGTCAACATTTGATCTTTAAATGCTTATAAAAATAATTGTGAATATGTATTTTTAATATTTTTCAATTGCTATTGTAACAATATATTATTAGCCTTGTATTAAGTTTTCATGCCTTTTGGTTCAACAGATAAAACTTTATTGATATTTATTATTCATAGAAAAAAAAAAAATTGAAATTGACTAAACAGCTCAAAACGAGTCAAAATATTTTGAAAATACAGTCATTTGTTTTTGAGTTTGTTTTTCCTTAATTTTTATTTTATTTTTCACGGTGCTTTTGAAAACTACTAGAAAATGTTTACTTTTGACCCCCCCCCCCCCCATCAATGTACCGACTAGATTCACTTTATTATCAGAAAAGATACTGTTAAAGAAAATTTAATCACTTTTACTGTCCCAAAAGGTGATGACAGACACATAAAAAAAATTTATTTATTTGTTTTATTTGTTTCAAATTTAATATTTCAAAGATTTAATAATTTTTTGTTTTGTGTAACCACTAACCACTAACCACCGTCCACCGGCTATATTATAATGCGTGAACATAATTTTTGAGTAGGTATTTAAATATTTGTTCCATAAATCATTACCTTGTGATCGGGCACCTATAGGTACATTAAAATAATATTTATAGCAATAAATTATAATATAGGTAATACAACAACTAATTACACTCGGACAGTAAAAATGTTTAACGGATAAGCATTTTAGATTTATAGAGTAATATAAAGATTCACAAAAATTAGATTTTAGTTACCAAGGTTTCGTCCAAAATAGGTTTTTATCGTACTATATACTAGGGGTGGCCAACCGGTCGATCGCGAGATGAATTCAAGTCGATCGCCGACACCCTTTCGCATTTTTTTAAATTTTTGAACAATTTGGTATATCCCACGAATATAAAAATTAGATTTAGAAAAAGACAATAAATAACAATGAAAAACAAGATTATACATTGATATCTATTAACTATCGTATTATAGGATGGATAGCCCGCATTACTTCCTATTAATGGCCTTTATCGCGTTCGTATAAACTGATAAATCGAACCAGTCTGCAATGACAGTTACAATAAATATAATAAATATATACATATATACCTAGTACATTGATTAAATATACTTATATACTAATATATACTAATATACTTATATTTAATCAATGCCTAGTATAAATTAATATTATCTTATTCTAGTATTGCGCTTCAAGTTATAACACATTTTAGTTTAATTCTACGATCAGTTGTTCGTAGTATCGCATTCGTGACTCGTGTATCGTGTGTGTATTAAAATACGTGTAGTGTTATAGTGTTAAACTGTTAATTTATATTGTAAATAAAAAGTAATAAATAAAGTGTAACACGCCTGTACACATAATAAATTTTTTGTTTATTTTTTTTTTTTTTTGGTCGATCGCGACCACCTAGAAAAACTCGGAGGTCGATCGCAGGTCTATCAAAGTTGGCCACCCCTGCTATATACTACCAGAATACTATCGTAATAACACGTTTGATAAAAAAATTAATGTACGGCCAGCCGTACCTATACATTTTTATAATAAATAATAATATTTAATAATATATTATAATATATAATATCTAATCTATTATCTATAAATTACATAAGGGAATTTGTGGGGGACGGGTAGGCCGAGCGGACTAACGCCGTGTTATACGTGTATCCCATGACAAATTAGATAGGTATCATCACAGTTGTACTAGTTTTGCGCAGTAGATACGCATCTCCTTCACCTCCTGCCAACATAGTAGTTGTCCACTTCTCATTGATTGGTTTTGTTTTATTTTATATATGTATGTATTTGATTGACAGCCAATAAGAAGTGGAGAACTGCGATAAAGGCGAAGTAAAGAGCGGAGGATGCGTATCAAATGTATACTGTGATGATACCTATCTAATTTGTCATGGTGTATCCGACAAATGCGACTAAAAACAAAAAAGTTTGTATTTCGTCGCATCGGTCGCATCGTATTGCGACGGAACAGCATTGTCAGAATAGAAATCGTCGGACTCGCTGGATTTAGGTAGGACACGGTGTAAGGCGTTGGTTGCGACGCCGGTTCAAAACCTCGGTCGCGGGGGTCATTTTTCTTCGTGCAAGTCACGGTGTCCGGAGAGAAGTGCCGTACATCCATATTTTTATTATTTATTATATCCTGTAAGTTGAATTTATATTGGAATAGGTAAATAGGTATTATTATTTTTTATTCGTTTCTATGGTAATGATTAATGAACAAAGCGTTAGAAATTAAAATCCCATTTTTAGTGGTTTTTCGTAATATGTCAGTGGTTTTTCCTGTGGCATTAAATAACTATTGAGAAAATCGAAAAAATACCTTTCTAAAGTAGTATCTTGATCCAATTTACTAAAAGATAAGCTAATATATGTTGAAATCGAAGCACTCCTTCTGGTAGATATTTTGTATACAGGATTTAGAAAAAAAAAAATAAACACCATTGTATAACCACTAGTTTCCTTGCTCTGCTCAGAATCTAAAAATGTCATATATTGAAAAAATTACTGTGAATGGAATGTTGACATCTCAAATAGTTGTTGTTGTATCTACCAATTATCGGTGATGGTGCAGCATGCCTGCCATGCCTGCCTTTTCCGTTCAATTTAGTCGGTATGCCCACAAGTTTAGTTATTTTGGCACCAACAAGAATTACAGCTAATGTAGTTTATAGAGAAATATTATATTAACACTAAAAATCAGCTTGATAAACAATTAATATCGTATTAATATTGTATGTATATACATATATATATATATAAATAATCTTATTTACATTTTATTTAACTAGACAATATTTAATCTTAGCAGATAACACCAATACATAAACCCGGCAGCGTCGGGTAATTCAGCTAGTATTATATATATAAATATGAAATACACATATAAAAATAATATCAGAATATCTATACTATATTATACATGAAAGTGAATAGGTACGTATATAATATTATAGTCTCATTCTTATCGTAATTTTGTACTACTGACCTATGTTTGTAATTGAGTACCTATTCTTGATTTTTTTTACGCAGGTTTCAATATTATATAAACCGTATTATTGAACTCCGATACGCACAGTTTATGTACTTACTCTCGTATCGAGCTAAACCCGTTTAAATAACTGTTATTTTTTCACAAGTATGGTGCAGAAAAACTTTTGGACCAAGATCAGAGGAGCCTGTTGCATAGTACTCGCATGCATCACAAAACTGGTAAAACTTGTGTTGAAGTACATCGTCGGTACTTATTCAAATGTCGAAAATCCGTCTGGTAAGTCTGATCAGTTTCAAGATGATCGAATCCACATGAGAACGATCTCTTTTTAATTCCTTTTAATTTTTAAATAATAAGACTTACTTCATTTACCTAACCTATAACCGTATAATATCCCATTGTAAAAACGTTGTAAAATAGAATCTACCTACTACTGTGATGCAGTGTAGACTGTGCAGTAACTGACTTAAGAATGAGTTTTAAACTTTCGCATAAAAATAAGTATATTTTTCGATAATTTAGTTAGGTACTTATTTAAAAATATTATAAGTTACATACTTTTAGATTGGTTTATATGGGTTTGTAAATAATTGTAGTAATTATTGTATTTACATTATTTTGTAATAATTATGAAAAAAAGTTAGTGCGTAGCTATTGCTATTTACTATATAATATACAGTTTATTAAATAAATTTATACCGAATATTTTCTTACATTGCTGTTAATGTATAGTAAGTGGTTAAAAATAATATAATGTTTTTTTTTTAGAACTTTATAGATACTATCAAAAAAGATTTCCTTGTTTATTGTTTGTTCACTAACATTTTTTCGATGATTCTTGACATTGAAAACATTCCAATATTGTAGACAATTCCAATAACATTGCTTATAAATATTAATGTACCTAAGTCGTGTACAAAGCCAAGAAATAATTTAAACTGTTCTTTTGAAGTTATAATAAGTCATAAGTCATTTTAATACTTGGTAAAACACAATTTATCACTAATTGTAATACCTATAAAGTAAAATTTTTAATTTTTTGAAAATATTAATCATAATTTGGTTACAGTAAGGCATATTATTATTTGTCATTTAATAAACTCTATAAGGGGTTAGGTATGAATAAAAATCATCAACTTCATCAGAAAATTATTCATATTAAAATACAAAGTGGTTTTTCATTTAAATTTAATTGAATTGGGTCAACGAGATAACCTATTAAAATTAAATTATTTATCATATAACATAACAAAGGTATAATAAATGTTAAAAGAATAATATTATTATAATTCCTAAAAAATAACGTTTATAATTATTATTCTACAATTAAATTTTTTTTGCAGTGATTTATAACAAAGTTTCCAAACAAATATTATTGTACATGCAAATATTATTGTCCAAGCTTATTTAGCATTTTAAATATGTATACCTATAGGTATATATATATATGGTATAGGCATACACAGGTTCTATTGGTTCTTTAATCCTTCAGGCATTTTTCTGATCGAAGAAAACGAGCACAGAACCCACATCTATATATAAGGATAGCTATATATAATATTTATATTATTACTAGCATACTCTTAATATTCATAGTAGATTAAATTAACTTCTCTCAAAAACATCACATAAATCAAAAAATAATAAATTGAATCAGAATTGTTGACAAACATTATATTTCATAATATTAATAATATAATATTTATCCATTTTAAAAATTAAAAATTAAAATGTAAAATTAATTAATAAAAATTATAAAATTATAAAAAGGTGTATATATACACTGTATACTACAAATTGCATGCAATTATGTGTTTAATTGATTAATTGATTTTTTATTTTTTACTTAATAAATAATAATTAACACAAATCGGCATTTACAATTTAATATACATAGATTAATAACAGTTAATAATTTATGATAAAAATAACAAGATAAAGACAATAATAATAGTAAGGTATATAAATAAAAAAAGAATAGTTAACTTTTGTTAACTTCAATAGTCCTAGGTGCGACATTATGGGTTGTTGTTATAGCAATTGACATCATTTTAATTATTAGTGGTGCATTTTTAATTAAATAAGTTCGGCAAGCTGGTAAGTAAAAAATGTCTTGGAGTCTGGTATTACGGATGGTATTAGGGACACGGATGCTGAGTCGTTCTAATAGGTTAGGGGCATCACTTGTTACATTGATTAATAGATTAATAAATCGACAGCTAGAAATGTCACGATGCTCGGATAACGATCTAAACTTGAGTAATTCACTAATAGGCGTGTAATCATGAGGTTGATTTGCAATTAAGATGAAAGCCAGCAAAGCTTAGGAAACGATATTGGAGTCTTGTGCTGTAGTCCTAAAAAAAGCAGAGGGTATACTATGGTCTATAAGTTATAATATTAAACATTATTACTATAATTAGGTATCATATCTTAAAGTAGCACAAGCATTTTTTTTTATTTAAGTCCAACGGAATACTTTGGTAGAGGGTAAATAACACAACACACATACATTTGTACAAATTAAAATTAAAATTTTTTTCCCTAAAATATTTAATAATTATTGAAAAATATTCCATAAATGTTGTCTGGATTCCGATTTTGTTAAATTATTTCTTATACACGGATATCATATACGAATCACTTTCAACGGCAAAATGAAAAATGAACGAATGCTCAATGCATACATACTACACAGTACCTATTGAGTACCTACACAGTTCGCAGAACATACGGCAATGTGCGACGGCTGGACATTTTATTTTTATATTAAATACAGAGATAACAGCACTAATGTTATTTGATAGTTATATAATCTAATCTACAGTATATTTCCGTCAATCGCCGTCAATTGCCCAATATATATATATATATATAATGACTTTTATCTTTATATAAAAGTCATTTTATATTTGGTGATTTCACTACGACAGAGAGTATAATACGACCTTAATCAGAAAGTATACGGAGATTATTAGAAATAACCAAAATAGGTATACCAGCGGATACCGCCGTATACCCTCCACTACAGCACCCTATCAAGACACCGTATATTACTTATGGTATACGGGGGGACCGGAGACCAAACTATAGCACCGTATTCTAAAATTGACCTAATTGGTAGTATATACATTTTACTTCGGATAAACAAAATTATATTAATAAAATATAGATTACATTTGAAATCACCTAATGTTTAATATTGTAAAAGTGTAAACAATAAACCTTAACTGTTACCTAATTTAATAATAAATCAAACATCACTATTGGAAAATAATTTGTTGGTTGTTATGATTTAACAATCCATAACTAATGGCTACAAAACCAATGTGGTCATGTGGAGCTAAGTAGGTGGTATATACAATGCATATGTTTATAATTTATGTGCCTATAGTTAATAATACTATAAAAAGTGTATCATAATTTCGAAACTAATTTAATAAATCTCGTATTGTAATATATTAGATTCTGAGTGGAACGATGAATGTATTGATTTTACAATGATGTGTGTTTTTATTTTATTTTTTTTTTTTGTGTTTGTCATCACGTTTTAGGACAGTAAAAGTGCTTGGATTTTCTTCAACAGTAGCTTTTCTGATAGGAAAGTGAATATATTTGTTTTCGAGAAAATCGATAGATACATGCAATTCTGACTAAATGTTTATATTAGCATTTTCTATACACGATAACATTTTCAAAATGTTTTGATTTATTTTGAACTGTTTAGGCACATTTTCATTTTCCATTTTTTTTTTTAGTTTTTTTTCTATAAATATCAATTACATTTATTTGTTGGTTAAAAAAGCTTGAAAATTTAATACAAGGCTCCTACTATATTTTTACAATGACATTTGAAAAATATTAAAAATCCTTAGTCACATTTTTTTTTTATAAGCATTTAAAGTTCAAAAATTGACAAAATATGGAAAAATTACGAAAATTAACAAATTATTTTGAGTTAAGAATTCGTAAAAATTTTTCTTTTTAAATCTAAGATTTTAAAATGTAATACAAGATTCCTTATAAGATTATCTACCTTTATCAAAAAAAAAAAATGTCAAGAAAGTCAAATTCAATTTTTATGAGCGTTTGAAATTCAAATTTTTACAACATTGGATATTCACTCGATTTCTCATGTAGCGATTTCCTTATTTTGTTGTAATTCAAAAACGAATAACTGTAGATACATGACAATTTCACTGAATATTTATATTAGCATTTCGTATACACCATACAATTTTGAAAATATTTTGACTCTTTTTGAGCTGTTTACGGACATTTTCAGTTTCCAATTTTTTTAGTTTTTTTTTCTATAAATATCAATAAAGTTTTATCTGTTGGGCCAAAAAGTGTAAAAATTTAATACAAGGCTCCTGATATATTGTTACAATATCAGTTGAAAAATATTAAAAATACATAGGCACGATTTTTTTTTATAAGCATTTAAATTTGGAATTTTGACAAAATTTATCAAAATCTCGAAAATTATCAATCGTTGGAATTAAAAAATTATAAAATGTTCAGTTTTTATAACTAAGAGTTGAAAATTTAAAACAAAGATTCTCTTAAATAATTCATACTGTAACCAAAAAATCTAAAAAATATATAAACACACTTATTTTTTACAGACATTTTAATTTCAAATTTAGACAAAATTTCATATTTAAACCAAGAATTACGATTTTAGTTATTTTGTATTGTGATTGAATAATACTATTCGTGGGTACTTGAAACTTCTAAAGTGTACTATTATATATCTATGATAGTATCACGGTTTTTGTTGATGTATAACGCGTTATAAGTATCTAATGGATATTGTGATATGATTAATTTTGGAATTTATTATAGGTACCTACTCGTATTATAGGTCAATTTTTTTTTTAATACCATAGAAATGTATATAATATGTGTTAAACCTATACTGACTACCGTCTCCACTCAGAATCGTTTTTCTTATACAATGATATTATATCATTGAATTCAAATTTAATACCATCCATTATACAGTGACCCACTTGTAACCTACTGTACAGCAGAGCGACACCCACTTGCCCACCTTTTTATTTATATTTTTGTGTCTGTCATCACGTTTTGGGACAGTAAAAGTGCTTCGATTTTCTTCAATAGTACCTTTTCTGATAGGAAAGTGAATCTAGTTGGTACTTTGGGGGGTCAAAAGTAAACATTTTCCAGTAGTTTTCACAAGCGCCGGGAAAAACAACATAAAAATTAAGGAAAAACGGGAATTTTTACGCAAAATCGATTTTCCAAAAAATCGAATTTGGTTATTGGTGTAACTTTAAAACAAATGACCGTAGATACATGAAATTTTCACTGGTTGTTTATATTTGCATTTTCTATACACGATAACATTTTCAAAATATTTTGATTTATTTTGAACTGTTTAGGGACATTTTCATTTTTCATTTTTTTTTAGTTTTTTTTCTATAAATATCAATTACATTTATTTGTTGGTTAAAAAAGCTTGAAAATTTAATACAAGGCTCCTACTATATTTTTACAATGACATTTGAAAAATATTAAAAATCCTTAGTCACATTTTTTTTTTATAAGCATTTAAAGTTCAAAAATTGACAAAATATGGAAAAATTACGAAAATTAACAAATTATTTTGAGTTAAGAATTCGTAAAAATTTTTCTTTTTAAATCTAAGGTTTTAAAATGTAATACAAGATTCCTTATAAGATTATCTACCTTTATCAAAAAAAAAAAATGTCAAGAAAGTCAAATTCAATTTTTATGAGCGTTTGAAATTCAAATTTTTACAACATTGGATATTCACTCGATTTCTCATGTAGCGATTTCCTTATTTTGTTGTAATTCAAAAACGAATAACTGTAGATACATGACAATTTCACTGAATATTTATATTAGCATTTCGTATACACCATACAATTTTGAAAATATTTTGACTCTTTTTGAGCTGTTTACGGACATTTTCAGTTTCCAATTTTTTTAGTTTTTTTTTCTATAAATATCAATAAAGTTTTATCTATTGGGCCAAAAAGCGTAAAAATTTAATACAAGGCTCCTGATATATTGTTACAATATCAGTTGAAAAGTATTAAAAATACATAGGCACAATTTTTTTTTATAAGCATTTAAAGATTGAATTTTGATAAAATGTATCAAATTTAAAATTGAATAATTATTTTGTAGTTAAAAATGTATCAAATGTTCGACTTCTATATCTAAGGATTGAAAATTTAAAAGAAGATTCCACTTAAGTAGATAATTCTGTTACCAAAAATTCTAAAAAATACATAAGTACAGTTTATTTTATAGTCATTTTAAGTTCAACTTTGGACAAAATTACATAAAAAAAACCTAGAATAACCATTTTAGTTATTTTGTTGTGATTGTGTAATATTATTCGTGAATACTTGAAACTTTTAAAATGCACTATTATATATCTATGGAGTATGGACTATGATAGTATCAGGGTTTTTTGTTGACGTATAACGCATTATAAGTACCTAATGGATATTGTGATATGATTAATTTGGAATTTATTATAGGTACCTATTTTAGGTAATTTTTTTTTAATACGATAGCTATCTAGATTACTTTATATTATGTCTTATACCTAGACTGACATACCGTCAACACAGTTATTTTTTACAGACATTTTAAGTTCAAATTTGGGACGAAATTACATATTAAAAACCTAGCATAGGTACCTATTTTCGTTATTTGTTGTGAGTGTATAATACTATTCGTGGGTACTTGAAACTTCTAAAGTACACTATATTATATATCTATGATAGTATCAGGGTTTGTTATTGATGTATAACGTGTTATAAGTACCTAATGGTCCTAATGGATAATGTGATATGATTAATTTGGAATTTATTATAGGTCAATTTTTTTTTTCATACCATACCGTCTTCGCTCAGAATCGTTTTTCTTATACAATGATATTGTATCATTGAATTCAAATTTAATAGCATCCATTATACAGTGACCCACTTGTAACCTACTGTACAGTAGAGCGACATCCACTTACCCACCTTTTTTTATATAAATATATAGTCAAATTATCACATTATCTGTAAAAGTCCTACATATTATATTGTCGTAGTAAATATTGTTCAAATACCTACCATTTTGAAACATTTGGTGTGTAGGGAGACCGGAACTAGTTGCCACAATTTTTACCAAGTATTTTTGTCTCAGGTTTAAATCAAATGATAAACCACATAAAAATCAAACTTTTAGTTATCAATGATAAATTCGTGTCAAATTTGGAATTACTCGATACAAAAAAATTAAATCTATAAATAAAATACACCAAGTTAATTAAATAAAATGTAACAAATATAAACATATATTATTTAGTTTGAACCTTTTAAACACATGGCGTGATAATAACCAGAATCTCGTAGTTTGTGACAACAAATCCCAATCTACTACCTATTTGATAACAAATCTACTTTAAGAGTTATATTATTTTTAATACAAACGAAAATTACACCTCAAAATATACACTAGTTAATTATCAAGTTAAAAATTACAGTGTTAGTCGTTAGGTACCTATCGACATAGTATATAAATGACAAATATTAAACTTAATTACGGTAAAAAATTACTCACAGACTTAAAATTTACTTTTTTCGTCTTAAAATAATTCGTCATACGACCACAGTCAGCCCTTAGCCGAGATAAAAATGATTATTTTCATTGTGATAATGTACAGTACAATTTATTGCACATAATATATAACAAACATAAAAAATATACCGTCTAGTTTCAGAGTTATTAACATTGTGACAACTAGACGTCTAGATCTCCTCTAGTCCCCTATGTACAGAATTAGGAATTACTACATTAGTTTACAACGATAACAATGAGATTCATACTATAGACTTATAGTTCATATTATGGTTATATGTGTTAAATTTAATTGAGACGTGACTATTGTGTTTTAAAATCAGACGTATAGCTAGGTAATTAACCTAGGTAATTACAATATGGCCAGTTTAATATGAATATAATAGACGTTCTGGTTTTTGGATCAAGCAAGATTTGTTTATACAGGGTCAAGGCTTCACTGCTCGAGTCATTGATAAAAATAATGATTTTTTTCAGATGCTCAGCAAAAAATATACAAAACAATTGCGGATATTCCAGGACCAAGGTCGTTGCCTGTATTTGGAACCAGGTGGATCTATTGGAAATTTTGTTTATATAAACTGAATGCCGTTCACTTAGCATACGAAGGTACATTTTAACAATAAAGCATAATATAGTCAATATCTAGTCATATTACCTATTTTTGATTAAATTTGGGGCCCATGCACAGTTAGGCATCCCGAACGCCATTGAAGTGAAAACTTTATTACCTGAATAATATAATAATTAATATAATAATATGTACATTGAGTAAAGCAACACTAATTTACCATGTATAATATTCATGCGATGATAAAATATAAGTTTTTAGCAAATTCAATTACAATTTATTGATGTGCAAATGTGCAATATCAATTATCTTACTATCTTAGCATCTATTTCCAAGTTATTATCTTTAATATTATCTATATATTATCTATACAGTACACACTCGGTTAAATATTTATTTTAATAATCGAAATGATTTCATAAAATAAACACAAATTTACAGGATAATCAAAAAAAGTTAAGTTTGAATTAGTAACTGTAATACGTATGTTTTCCAACTTATTGAACAAAACGAATTTAATTCACGTTACTATAATTGTTTTGTATAAGTTTTATTAAAGTGAAACTTTTGTTTAACTTTTATTGTTTTGTGTTAGGTATAATTCTTTAAATAATTTTAAATTTAGCTCTTAATGCTATTAAATTAACAATTGTTATGATTTCGATAAAGCAGCCCTATTTAGAATTTCTTTTTTAATCTAATGAATAAAAAATAAAAAATAAAATTTTTTTATAGTGTCTAAATTTAATTTGCAAAACAATACTAAAATAAATGTATTACAAACTATAGTTTTATTTTTTATTTTAGTTACTAAGACTTCAAATTATAATATTATGAAAGTCATATATCATAATATATATATATTAGTAGATATACCTAGTGATGTACATTTTCATGAACATTTTCAAAAACATGAACATTTTGAAAATTGTATAATTTATCATATTAATTTCTTATCAAATAAATCTTTTGATATTATATAGTTATAGTTATAACTTATAACTTGTAATTATATTATTATTCATATATTCATAGTTATATTTTAAACTATGAACTTTTATAACCATTTATACCCATTAATGTGCATTTTTTTTCTTTTATTAAAAATGTATTTTTACTTCAGTGTAAATGTTGAGTGTATAATCGTTTTGCTACAAATTACATTTATTGATTTATTTTTGTAATTTATTGGTTGAGTCACTTCCACAATTTTAACCAAATTACAATTTTTTCTATTATAAGTATTTGGTTTGACTTTAACATTGTACTTGTTACAATGTAAATAAAAATGAAACAGAAATTTTATTAAGTATTTGAATATATTTAAATTTGAAAATAATAAAATACAGAAACAATTTTAATTCTAAAAGTCTTTTGTTAGTTAGTACTTGGTAGTAAGTGGTATAACAATTTGTTACTATGTAAGTACAAATTAAACGCTTATATTATAATTAACAAATTAATATATCAAACTTAAAAAATATATATAGATCACAAAGTATGTAATTATATTAAATATAACATTATTTTGTTAGTTGGTACTTGGTAGTAAGTGGTAACAACTAATTACTTTGTAAATACAAATTAAAAAAATCAAAAATCAAAAATTAATTATGTTAAACAAATACATTAAATTAAATTTCAAAATTTTCAAAGAAAGTTGAAAATTTTCAAGCTTACATCACTAGATATACCGATATTATTTTCAAAGCGTATTTACTTAAATCAATTAACATACATTAAACACTGTAGTAAACCTACTACCTAGGCATAAATAAGAACCCAATTGACGTACAGATTCATCATCATTCATTACTTAAAAATTAAAAATTATGATTTTAGAACTTCTTAACTTTTGATGTGTAAATATTGGCAAAGGCGTAAAGGGCCTTACCCCAAAAAAACTCCTGAGACTCAAAAATATTTCCTAACTTAACCTCGTAAGTATAATAAATTATGTTAAAACGTATGAAGCCCCCCTGGTCTATATTTATGCCTATGCATATTGGGATAGATAATTTCGTTGCATTGATCGTACTAAATCAATAATCAGATTTTTAATAATTTCACAGACATGTTTAACCGGTATGGCGATATTATTCGCGAAGAAGCACTGTGGAACATACCAGTTATAAGTGTCAAAAACAAAGATTTCATCGAAAAGGTACTTAGACAAAGTGGAAAGTACCCTATCCGACCTCCAAATGAAGTAACAGCTAACTACAGAAAATCCCGTCCGGATCGCTACACAAATACAGGACTTGTTAACGAGTGCGTACTTGTGTATAAATATTATACATATTGAAAATATGTAATTCAATGTACTTAATTTTATTTCCACGAGAACGCCGGTTTGAAGTTAAAATGTAGGATTATAAAATGTGCTTGAAATTGTTTTGTATACATAGAAAATTCGACGACATGATGCGATATGATATGAATGTATGATAATTTAATAGGTATTACAGAATATAAATATAAATTGAATCCCGATTATTTTCGTTTCGAGAAATGTAAATTCATCAAAGTTATATATTATTTTAGTTACCTATACCTATTTGATATTTTCAACATAATAATATAATCTGCAGTACCTACCTGTATAACTATTATACTAATTACTATAATCACAAGTATGTGTACGTGTTGCAGACAAGGTGAAGTTTGGGCGATGCTAAGAAATAAATTGACTCCAGAACTTACAAGTCCTAGGACAATTCGACGTTTTTCGCCAGAAGTTAACCAGCTCGCAGACGATTTTAATAATCTTATTTCCCTAGCGAGAGATGGCAATAACGTGGTCAAAGGATTCGAAGCATATTGTAACAGAATGGGATTGGAAAGTATGTGTGATCGGACCGTGCAGGTGGCAATCGTAATTCAATTAACAAATGTAAAAATTGCGATTTTCATTGCGGCTTTTTGTCCACCGTAGGTTCGTGTACGTTAATTTTGGGCAGGAGGTTCGGATTTTTGGACGGAGAGGTTAGCGAGACGGCTACGCGACTGGCAGACTCCGTGACCAGTCAGTTCAGAGCGTCACAGGAAGCATTTTATGGGCTTCCACTCTGGAAGTTAATACCAACCAAGGCTTACAAGGATTTCGTAGCAAGCGAGGACGCCCTATACGAGTAAGTGCAATTTGTAGAAAAGTCAAACGTTTATACGATCCGAATAAAAATTCCGAATGGGAATTATTTTGTATTTTTATAGCATCGTGTCCGAAATCGTTGATTCAGCGTTGATCGACGAGCAACAGTCTTGCACAGATGTACGCAGCGTATTCGTGTCTATACTACAGTCGTCAGGGTTGGACAACAGAGACAAGAAAGCCGCCATAATCGATTACATAGCTGCCGGAATAAAAACAGTAATATACCTAATACCTATTATCTAATATCTCATACTGGGTACTTAGTATAATTATTTACAACCGTCTCTTTCACATTCACGACAATGTCATAATAAACGATAATGATAATAATATAGTTTATTTCGAGTGTCGAGTGCTGCAGTTGTAGCTAAGTGCATACATTAATATAATAACAATTAATGCGTAGTACTAGAATTCTAATAAATGGCGAAACAAAAAACCATAAGTACATTATAGTGTTATATATACCACGGTGTATCACAAATTGTAACGGTAACATAACATAACACTTTGTGAATTTCTGTTTTTATTATTATTTTAATACGTTTTGACATATTTTATTGATTATAATATTAAATAACACATAATATTAATTCCCTATTCTGGTATCATTGGATATCGATATTCATTTGATCGTGACTCATCAATTTGCAATAACTTTGTTTTTATAAACACTTAGTTTGAGACGACATTTTTGGGCATCTATGTTTTCTTAATGTATAATAATTGCGATCTTTTAGTGTACAGCCATTTATTTCCCTTATCCACCACACAAGATTTTAACTCTAACATTTAACCTTTAAATGTTGGTAACCAAAAAAGACAATTAATGTTAAATACTTAAATGTTTATGCAATTATATACATATTAATAGTAATACCATTTTTACAAATAGGTGTGTTGGAGAAGGCTCAGATAAAATGTATTTAACATTTTGTTTTTGTGGCACTACTTTTCTGATAGGTGATATAAACGCAGTCGATAAGAATTTTTGATTTTTCCGTATAAAATATGTTAAAAAATTCCAGGACATACCTATAGGAAAATCAATGTAATGTGCGAACATTTTGAAAAATATTTATAGCAATCATATTTCATAACTTTAGTATTTTTCACATAATATGTATGTGAGGTAATAATGTATTTTCGTGAGTATACGTAGCATAGTTTAAACTAGTGTCCTTTGAATATTTTGTCTACATTTTTTTGTCAAGTTTCCTGTCGTGTCTTGCAACAAATTTAAGAAGACAAGTGCAGAGTGCTGCTTGGTGCATTTACATTTACACCACAATACACTGACATTGATATCTATACCTGCATGAGAATTGATAAATATAAATATAAAAATGCAATAATGTTTTGTACACACATTTTTAGTTGGGAAACACGCTGGTGTTTTTATTGTACTTGGTCGCCAAACATCCGGAAGTACAGGAAAAAATATACAACGAGGTATCACGGTTGGCTCCGGCGGGTACACCTATTACCGCTGAACATTTACACAAGGCCACATATTTGAACGCGTGTATAACCGAAGCCCACAGGTAATGGTCATGGAATTAGCCCCCCCCCCCCCCCTACTTTGGCCGATTCACTTCAAACCACCGCCAAAATTACAATTTTGATTTCCAAATTCTAAAAACCAATTTGCAATTGATTTGCAAAATATTGACGTTGGTTAGAAACAGATCGGACAAAGTGGAGGGGCTGCATGAAGTTAGGCCCCCAAATCTATTTTTAAATTTGTGACTTGTGATTTTGCACTTGATTTGCAAATTCTAAAAACCAATTTGCAATTATTTGCTAAATATTGGAGGTGGTTTGAAGTGAATCGGCCAAAGGGGGGGGGGGCTAACTTCATGACCATCCATAGATAACCTCGTTAATATTATGATAAAAACAATTAGTTATTGATTCGTATCACGTTTTCCAGGCTTAAGCCCACTGCTCCGTGTATTGCAAGAGTGTTGGAGTCGGAAATAGAATACGATAATTACCGATTGCCGCCAGGGGTAATATTTTGGTGACGTGTTTTTTTTTTAAATATTTATTATTTTACGAGCATATGAATATTTTTTTATTTAGAGCGTCGTGTTGCTGCACACGGGGTTGGCGTGTCTGGAAGAAAACAACTTCAAAGACGCAACCTCGTATAGACCGGAAAGGTGGCTGGACGAGTTGACGAAAAAATCTCCATTTTTGGTCGCACCGTTCGGTTGTGGCAAACGAATGTGTCCGGGGAAGCGATTCGTTGATCTAGAACTCCAAGTTGTCTTAGCAAAGGTCAGCAAAATATTACATTTACGACATGCTGAAAATAACAACTAATAAATTGTAACTTTGTTTTAAAGATGGTCAAGCAATTTCAAATCGACTTTGAGGGACAACTGAAAACTGAATTTGAATTTCTTTTGACACCCGTTGACTCAAATTTCGTTCTACGAGATAGAATTGTTTAATGTTATTAAATTAAAACCACTTTAATTTAATACTGTAAATAAGTATATTAAATAATAACTAATATTATATCATTAAATTATTTATTTTATCGTGCCACGACAAAGTTAGATTTTATTTTAAATTATGATGTAGTATATACGATATACTAATATATACATATTATATTAAATAGTATGTATATAATTATACCTACATGATAATATAACCTGTACATTTATGCGCACGTGTGTGTTTCATAATAAATTATTATAGCAAAAATACATACCTATTCATATAATATTGTAGTTCATTAATTCGTTTTCATTTCCACCTTCAAATGCAGCCAAGTACCTAATATTTCTTTTTGTAATAATCTTGTAGGTATTAGTTATATCTACTTGTTATTATACTTAAAGCCCATTGATAATGTACACATGTTTCATCGCTTAATTTCAAATTTGTATTCTTTGCCCAAATCATATCGTTATCATTTATAAATATAATTAATAATTATATATCAACAATATTTAATGCTTGGTTAAATTATTAAATCGTCATAAAACGAATTTAATTTATTAAAAAATAATACTTTATGCTAATACTTTCTATTTGCTAAATAATTATTGTTTATAAAATACAATAATAAAACAATAATAGTTATTGTAACAAAGAACTATAGAAAGTATGTACCTACTATCTTTCATTGAACAAAATGTTATCCATTGAATTATAATCGAATCTTCACATTCCTTAATTATTCTTAATATAATAATTAATAATTATAATAACGTTTATTTATGAAAAACACAATTTAATGAAATGTTTATATTTCTGTAATGTATTATATATTTATATAATACGAGACCGTTTCGGCACACGTAGCAAACCGAAGTTGTTGTACATTTTGTAAAGTAAACAAAATAATAGTTACACCTTTGTGGAGAAACTCCGTGATGATATACGAATGTAAGATAAGCCACCCACTAGGATATATTATTATACATAATATTATTGGTATATAATTAATCATAAATCCATAATATGATATCAATTTATATGAAAGTCTTAAAAGCAATTGATTTTTAAATACGAATTATGCTGAATTCACATCAGACATAAATTGTCTTACTGCACTCTACATCATGGATCCTTTGTCTACATAAATCTAGCACCCTCATAAACTTAACTGTAAGTGTATAAGCGATTGTACAGATATTTAATGTGGTTTTTTGATAATGACATATTTAATAGTGTTATGATGATATTGTATAATGAAGCTGTGTTGGCGCAAATATGTTGATATCATTACAGTAGTAAGATGTTAAGTCCGGTGTTAATACTTAATAGACTAACTAATATTTTTACAATGAAGGATATTCCTAACAAGCTAGAGACGGGGTTTCCAAGTGTTGTAAACCATCCACACATTTTGTGTAATTTGTTTTCTACAGTTTGCCCATTGGTGTTTTCGTCAATATGAGGCTTTGTAGTCTTAGGCCTTGATCTTTCTAAAAGATGTTTTTGTAATGCATTCATTATTTTATGACAATATATTCTGGCTACCATGAGATTTTTTGGGCTTTTATAGATTCAGGTCCATGTTGTTGACGGCTTTAGAATTTTTTTTCTCTCTGAGTGTTGGTGCTATCCCAAACCATTCGCCCACTAGTGGAAAAGCTGAAAAATATATTTTTTAATTTTTTTAATGCGAAAACTATATTTTCGCTTTCTACCTTGTATGTTTGTATTTCATGGCTTGATGGGTTTAATTGTTTGGCAATGATTCTTATATCTGTGTAAATCATATCTTATCCTGTTTATATTGCTGTTTTGTTTTGTTTTTTTGAAATTTTATGTCTTTGCTTTGGCACATAGAATCGAAAAACGTTACATTACAAAAAACCGTTACGTTATTTATAATTTTTTTATAAATGGTTGCCATGGGTTTTAAACTATTATAATAATAATTATTGGTTTCCGTGAAATCAGTGTATTAGAAATCGAAATTTAAAAAAAAAAAAATCAAAATAATTTTTCTCATCCGAGATTCAAACTCGATATACTCGCTTATCACACGATATAGTTGGACGATACTGCATTAATATTATAATATTATAATATTACCTAGGTATGTGCTACATATGATAGCAAGGACAACAAAGACATGAAATGTGGTACTCCATTGCAGACTCGTATGCAATATGATTTTATATAATGAATTTGAACAAAAAAAAAAAAAAATTCAGAAAAAATCATAATATGTTATAAATTTTAATTTTAATATTATAATAGTGTATATATATATTTGGTAGCTAGTTCAACAAATATTTCTCAGAATACGATTATTGTTTTCGCCTCGTCAACAATAAACGTGTTTAATCATAATCTTATTATTTACTTAAATAATAATACAAACAACAAACTCACGGTAGTATATTTTAGATTGATTAAAGATCTTTACTTTTTTTTTTTTTAGTAAGATATCTATATCGCTTTGTAATGTATCCCATTGGTTTTCTACTTCAATCAGATATTATTTATACTTTCATGCAATGTTTCTATATTGTTGTTATATACATTATTTGTGTTATTTTTTATTCCAGTCATGTAAAGTAATCCTTGTTACTATAATTCTACCCGTACGTTATTTTCTAACATGTTTTCTTTTTTGAGGATGGACTTCTCTTTTAAGTTATTATTTAAATATTTTTTCACTTAAATTAAGGTCTTGTTTTTTGTTGATTAACATGTTATTATCTACTTGGATTGCAATGTGTGTCCTTCGTCATCGTCTTCTACTTCTAATAGGAGAATACTACTGATTAAATGTAATTCAATGGAATCCATATTCTATTGTGATAAGTACATTATTGATATAAGTTTTTTGTATACGAAGGGGAGGTGCAGAGAGGGAAAAGAGAAGTTCATTTGTTTGAATTATGTATATGGATTAGTAATTTCGACATTCTTTATCCTATAGACTATAGTTACCATTAATTAAAGAATATATTATTACGATTGGTTGGGATCGTGAGTATAGATTTATAAATTATAAACGTAGGTTATGCTAATTTTTGGTACACCTGAGTCTAATATTGTCTTATCAACTTTTTTTTATTGGTAATTCTGTTTTTGAAGTTGTGTGAAGAAATATTAATATAATTTCTTACCTGGTTTTCATTGTTGGTTCGAAGACAATGGAGACGAGAATTTGGTGGTGTTGATGTTTGATATTATAATGTAAGCACAATATAGGTAAAAAATTAAAAATTAGAATGATGTATGTTGATTTTTTATTTAGAATTCTTTAAATGGGTTAGTATAATATAAGCTATATGATAATAATTTTGTTTTAGCTATGGTTATTTTTTTGTTATTTATTAGTATGTAATTGTTAATATAAAAAATCTTATCGGTTAAAGTTATCCTTTAAATATTTGTCAAGAATTGGTTATTTTTTGTAAGAACTTTGATTTATTTAATTTTGTAATTGATTTTTGTTTCATTGTTCTCATTATTCTCTGGCGGTGATTGTATTCTTTGATTAACGTCCTGATATTAGCTACTGTTTAATATATTTTTGTTTTTATGAATTAAACAATTATACATATAATTATATTAGATTATGAGAAGTAATGTACGATATTTAATGATTGTAAAAAAAACAAATAAATAAGGACAAATTGGAATAATTGGATTCTGAGTTATCAATAATTTTATTATTTTTCTGTTTATTGGTATTATATTACGTTATATTATTAATGTACAAACATTTTTCAACATTTAATTATTGTTTAAACCTAAATGTAGGTATTAATAAGTTACGGGTTTTCTTTACTTTTTTCCTGTAAGGTCACACAATAAATCATGAGTAGAGTCATCTCAGTCATTTACAGACTGTTTATAATAATCTTTTCCCAATCGTTGAGGTTCTAAAAATACGTGTAATACGATTAAAAAATAATTATAATATTATATTATTGGGTAAACTAAAAGGATAACTCATCGGTCGGTAGTAATAGTGAAAGAGATATCAACAAATCATCTTTGGTATACACGTGTTTTTTCAATTCATTATAAAATGCTGAGTCTTTAACAATTATTTTGAACGTAAATAAATCTAAAGAACATGTACCGCGGTCGTTTTTTAAATTTTCCAACATTATGTAACAATGAGTGGATAATTTACAAAACGAACACGGTGCTGAATTGGACATTTTTAACATACAAATAATACACTGGGCATGATTACAACCTAAATTATAACATATGTCGCTAGCATTTCTCAATTCCGTGCATATCTGACAAATAATTTGCAACATGCCAAAATCGCGTAATATGTTTTCCGAAATCGTCTGTCTTGCATTGTGACAGCGCTTGAACAGTGCTGTGATATTGTTAGTGAGACAGATTTTAAAACGATCGTCGCCAGCATCATCGTCGATGAAATGTCTTTCAAATCCGTTCTCGTCGTAATATTCGGAAGGGTAATAATTAACGATAACCGGACCGGTCTCGGGAGCGTCCGAAATCGTTGGCTCATCCAACTGTGTGAAAAATCATAAAACACGAATAAAATTATTTTAACCGTGTTGGCATATTATTTAAAAATGTATTATATTACAGCTGGGATATTCGAATCAGCCACGACAATAGATTCTTCGACGGTGACCGTATTCGTTGCTCTAGAACTAGAAGAACTCGCTGGATCGTCGAGATTTAAGACTTGTTGTTGCTGTACATAATTGGTGACATATGTCGATGGTATACTCGGCAGGTCTATATTTTGATTCTTCAGTCGTAAGTCAGGCATCAAAACATCAAACACCCACTTGGCAAATTTCAAACCTTTAGCTTTATCGATCGCTTTGTACGCCTGTATATATATTTTTGGTTCGGAAAAATATCGTTTTCCGTGCAGTATTTTTGTAAATGGACTTATACGCGACTCCGTTATTGCAACTGAAGAACAAATGGTGTTAATATTTTCTTCGAGAATCAAATATTCACGATGACTGCCTAAAAAAAAATAAATATTTTGTTAAGTTTAATTAAAATAATATATTAAACAATAAAATTGATGAAATGTATAACAATGTTTGTAAGCATCAAATCCTAACAACAATAGGTTTACATAGATTATCAAATTAAATCAAAATCATTTATTAACAATAAAATATGTACAAATTTTACCTTTTTTGAAAACATAAGTAGTTATTGGAAAAACTTCATTTTTGTATTTAAAAGTGTAAGATGGAGACATAGTTATTGCGTATTGTTGTCGTAGCAGTTTTGTTATGATAATATATCGAATTGACTGACTGCAAAACTGTTGATTAATAAAAGCATGGTTATAGATATCATATTATTTATTTATAATATTTATTTAAGCCTGGTTAATATATAAACATTAAACATTTCACAAAATTTAATTTAGCTGAAAACATGTTTTACCTATATTTTACTTCTTCGACTATCAAACCATTAGAAATGGCTGGCTTTAAATTACGATAGTGTACTATTTACTTTTTGCTCCGGTTTTATAATAGAATAATAATTAATTATATTTAATTAATCTTTATTATAATATTTAAAGTAGAAGTATTACAATAAATTACAATACGATATATCAGGGCTTGCAAACGTTATAATAAAGTTATGATTATAACGTTATTTTTGACAAATAACGATTGAAATTTGTAAACGTAATTATAACGGAAAGCAAAAATAAATGAATACAGCAAAACAAAGCATAATGAATAACAATATATATAACATATCATTAAACAAAAAATATCGTAAAACGTAATTTATAGAATATCACTAAACGAAAAACAACTCAAAACAAAATTATTTAAAAATTTAAAAATATTTATTTAAAAGTAAGGTATATTGGTTTCGTAGAAATTTATTTTATTTCATGCTATTTATTTTTGTCTTAGAAAAAAAATCTTAAAAACTTTACATATTTACTTTAAACTTTTTAAAATGTTTACTATTAACATAACTTAACTCAATTAACAATTATCATTAAATTTCCCATTCATGGTTTTAAGAGCATATTTATTAATTTTACAATTTTTTAGATTATGTTTGATGATAACTGTATAATAATAATGAATATTAATATACATATATGTTTATAATATAATTTGAAAGTTAATAAAAAAACTATTGTGTAAGTAAGTATATTTAATTGTGTTTTTCAAATCCCTAGTTGCATAAGTGCATGCATATTTAGTACTTATTAAGTAGATACATTATTAAGTTCTGAGCCCTATGATATAATTATATAAATAAATAAAAATGTATTAAATATTTAAGTGTAGGTACATAAGTCATAAATTAAAAACTGTTGTTTAAAAAAATGTATTTAAAAAAAAATAAAAGTTTAATATAAAACACTCTACCTACCTATTATTGGCTGCATTCATAAAATATTTCAAATGATTAAAACATATTAATTTACTTACTAGTACATCAAATGATGTTATGGTCATTCTGTAGTATTTATAAAATTCTTCTGGATAACTTCTCAGAGCCATAAAGTTCACCTGAAATTGTCCTTCACTTGGCCTTTTTAAGTTCAATGGATGAACCCAGTACCTGCGTGGTTGTACAGTTTTCTTTTTGGTTTTTCTTTGGCGTCTCTTGTATAATATATACAATAAGGTCGCAGCTTCTATGTCGTCTATTTGATACATATTTGGTACAACAAGATAATTATTGTATACTAAGGACCTACTAATACAGGAATACTGTATCGGATAATATTATGCACTTGGGCCATGAATTGTTGTGTTAGAAATTTGAATACATTTTTGATAATGTAATATATAACAATGGATTTGGCGCGTAATACAGGTGATAATAAAAATAAGATAATAAAAACGCGCCAAATGTGAAAACAGTGTGCGTACGCGTACGCGTTTCGGAAACGCGTATGCGCGCGATTAATCGCCTAGTGTGTAAGCCACTTTAAGAATTGATTATATTATATTCCGTATCCGGGACATCACCTAAGTGGATTACACACTAGGCGATTCGAACGCGCGTTTTGAACGTCTCGATTAATCGCCCAAAATTAAACATGTACGTTTCGACCGAACGAGCTTCTCATTTACGTGTAAGAATAAGCCCATATAAAAGTATATGTTTAATTTTGGGCGATTAATCGCGACGTTCAAAACGCGCCGAGACTCGCGTTTGAATCGCCTAGTGTGTATGCAAATAGCAAATACCTAGTATAATAATAATAATAATAATTATTATTATTATTAATAATGATTAATGATGTCCCGATAATTGCACTGTAGAAGTATAAAGTATAGACTTATTTTGTATTATTTCACTCTGTACTTTGTCTACTATGTAGTCTGTACTCTGTACCAATGCGGTCCCCTTGTGAGTGTTAAAGAACCTACTAGTATAACTTTAGTTAAAAAATCCGTTTTATTTATATTAGCTACATTTTAAAACAAATAACGCAATCATGGGTAGAACAATTTCCAACCCAGTACTGAAAATGCAAAGGTGGGCATTAACTTGTTAAACAGTTAAAGTTAAGTTAAAAAGTTATTTATTTTTAAACTTTTTAACTTAACTAGTTAATTATTTTTGTTTTTAGCTTATTAATTTATTCAGTTAAAATGTCCAAAGTAATAATATAAAATATCTAGGTGTTAGGTACATAGAACACCATTTATACCAATATTAAATATTATTAAAATAATAAATTATAATTTTCTGGTAACGATTTTGTAAAAAATTAAGTAGTAAATTACTTACTGGATTGTTGGAAAATGTTGGGTAAAATAGCGTTTTAATTCTGAATAACGACAAACGCAAAAATTGTGTAACGTTTTAATCCTGAATAACGTAAAACGGAATTTTTTTTTCAAATGCAAGAACTGCAATAATATAAAAACAAAGCATGATGACAAGACTAGTGTAGTAGCGTCTAATAATTAACAATGTGAATTTCACGACATAAGTTAACCTAAAATAATATTATAATTATAACTGATAATACATTAGGTACTGGTCTAGTTGGCCCCGCCAGGAAGGCAATTCCCCCGCCACTCAAGTTTAGTTGACGATCGCCACTTACCTACATATCTTGTATTTTTGATGTTATAAAATGTATAATATACTAATATAGGTACTGCAGAGTGCAGATAAAAAAGGTACGAATATACGTTAGGTATTTGTGTGAAATTCTCTAATTAGATATTTTAAGAATTATATTTGGTAAAATCCGTGTAGTAAAATGAATTATATAAGATAGGTATAACAGCAGGTGCCGTATATAATATTATGAAGTACCTACCTCAGTTATTCAGTTGTCGTCATATGAACAAAAAGAAAATTAATTTCCGACAAATTTATAGTGACGTGCATGATGTTTCATCGGCAATAATTTTTTTGCAAAACCAAAATATTATCCATAAGACTAGAACTTGTGACAGTGGACATGAAATGGTTTTAGATACACAAAGGGATCGTTGGCGATGTCATTTAAGATCATGTCGAGCAGAAAAAGGTCTCAAGACCAATAATTGGATACACAGTACCAAGGTAAAGTTGCCAACTATTGTTCACTTCATTTGTCGGGTTGGTTTTCATTCATCAGTTGGGCTCATGAACTGACATCAGTGGACTTTTGCAAACGTGAATTTGGAATGAGCAAGTCTACTGCAGTAGATTGGAATAATTTTATGAGGGAAGTTTGTGTATGGAAAATTTCTCGAGGTGATTCCAAAATAGGAGGTGTTGGTTGTATTGTCGAGATCGACGAAAGTTTATTTGTTAGACGCAAAAATAATGCTGGTCGAATACTGCCACAGCAATGGGTATTTGGTGGCATATGTTGTGAGACAAATGAGTGTTTCGTCGCATGTGTACCCGATTTGTCAGAAAATACATTATTGCCAATAATTTGCGAATGTATACGAGTTGGATCGACCATTATATCTGATTCCTGGCGAGCCTATAATAATATACAACAAACCGGCCATTATAATATATACATTCCTAGATTCTTATTTGTCAGAATTTATGTGGCAGAGTAAATTAAACGGTCGGGATCCATTTAAAGAAATTTTGAAGGATATAGCAGAATTTATAATTATTTTTTTATTATATTCATAATTTATTATTATTATTTTTTAATTTAAATATTTATTCATATATGAATTATTCTGGACATAGCAGCGTTTTGGCCACCTGCATAGTTTTATTATTACCTATTAGATTCTGAGTGAAACGATGAATGTATTGATTTTACAATGATGTGTGTTTTTTTTTTTTGTGTCTGTCATCACATTTTAGGACAGTAAAATTGCTTGGATTTTCTTCAATACAGTAGCTTTTCTGATAGGAAAGTGAATCTAGTTGGTACTTCGGGGGGGTCAAAAGTGAAAATTTACAGTAGTTTTCAAAAGCGGCTTGAAAAACAAAATTTTTTGCGCGAATTCTGTTTTCAAGAAAATCGATTTTGGTTTTTGGTGTAACTTTAAAACAAATGACCGTAGATAAGTGAAATTTTCTGGTTGCTTATATTTGCATTTTCTATACACGATAACATTTTCAAAATATTTTAATTTATTTTGAACTGTTTAGGGACATTTTCAGTTTTCAATTTTATTAGTTTTTTTTTTATGAATATCAATAAAAATTTATTAGTTGGTTAAAAAAGCTTGAAAATTTAATACAAGGCTCCTACTATATTGTTTCAAAGGCAGATGAAAAATATTAAAAAATCCTTAGTCACAGTTTTTTTTTTATAAGCATTTTAAGTCCAAAAATTGACAAAATATGGAAAAATCACGAAAATTTGAGTTAAGAATTTGTAAAAGTTTTTCTTTTTAAATCTAAGATTTTAAAATGTGATACAAGATTCCTTATAAGATTATCTACATTTATCAAGAAATAAATGTCTATAAGAAAGTCAAATTACATTTTTATGAGCGTTTAAAATTCAAATTTTTACATTGGATATTCACTCGATTTCTCATGTAGCGATTTCTTTATTTTATTGTAATACAAAAACGAACAACTGTAGATACATGAAAATTTAACTAAATGTTTATATTACCATTTCCTATACACCATACAATTTTGAAAATATTTTGACTCTTTTTGAGCTGTTTACGGACATTTTCAGTTTCCAATTTTTTTAGTTTTTTTTTCTATAAATATCAATTAAGTTTTATCTATTGGGCCAAAAAGCGTAAAAATTTAATACAAGGCTCCTGATATATTGTTACAATATCAGTTGAAAAATATTAAAAATACATAGGCACAATTTTTTTTTATAAGCATTTAAAGATCGAATTTTGACAAAATTTATCAAAATCTCGAAAATTATCAATCATTGTAATTAATAAATTATAAAATGTTCAGTTTTGATAGCTAAGGATTGCAAGTTTAAAAAAAAAAGGTTCTCATAAATAGTTCATACTGTAACCAAAAAATCTAAAAAATATATGAACACAGTTATTTTTTACAGACATTTTAAATTCAAATTTTAACGAAATTACATAATAAAAAACCTAGAATAACTATTTTAGTTATTTTGTTGTGATTGTATAATATTATTCGTGGGTACTTGAAACTTCTAAAGTATACTACTATATATCTATGATAGTATCAGGGTTTGTTGTTGGTGTATTACGCGTTATAAGTACCTAATGGATATTGTAATATGATTAATTTGGAATTCATTATAGGTCAATTTTTTTTAATGCCATAGTTAAGTATATAATATGTCTTATACCTAAAAGGACATACCGTCTCCGCTCAGAATCGTTTTTCTTATACAATGATATAATATCATTGAATTCAAATGTAATACCATGAATTATACAGTGACCCACTTGTAACTTACTGTAAAGCAGAGCGACACCCACTTGCCCACCTTTTTTTTTTTATTTATTATTACCATATTTTTTCTATATTTTTATTTGATCCCTTGAATTGCTCTGTATGATCATAAATGTATAACTTTTGTCATAATTTTTTTTATAATCATAAATGTATAATGTATTATCGTAGGTACAATCGTACATTTTTATATAAATTATTGGTTATCGAAAATACAAAATGTAAGTGGCGAGCGTCAACTAATCTTGAGTGGCGTGGGAATTGCCTTCCTGGGGGGGTCAACTTAACCAGTACCATACATTATTATAACCCCTCCCTAAAAAAAATTTTGGATACTCCACTGGTAATAAGTAAGGTACATTTTCATTCAAATGATATTACAATACTACTATTTTGACTATTTTGAACAATTATTTTAACAGTAGTTAAGACTAATTATTGTATTAAACAATAATAATTACAGACTACAGTAACAGTTTGTGCAGAAGTGAATAATCATTTGGTATGTAACCAATCAGCCAGCCCAATAACCTTCCCAATAAGTTTACCTCACACAATTCATTGTGGTGATTCCGATAGCCCTCGGGAAGTCACGGCTTCGGTCGAGCAGCATGCAGTGGGGACTACTCGCCTTTGTACGGTCTCGTGTCTACAAGCAGTAGGTACAATATCACAGTCGACATTTCTTCAGTAGTCCAACTCCACTCTTCAGGCACACTCTACACCAGTAGTCATCAGTTGTAATACCTATCAATACTATACGCTCAGTTTAATTTTCGCAAAGTGTTCGCATTATTTTGTCTTTTATTTTATATTCCATTTAAGCAATAATAATTTCAACAAGAGAAAATCTGATGTTGTGTAAATGAACAGCCAGTCGCACATCCGTGAGTAAAAATGCTATATCATAATAAAAATAAATATGGAATTAAATATTATATAGGTAACAAGCTCAAGAATTTAATAAATATTAAAATATAAAAATAAAACAAATTTATCCGGTTTGCCTTTGTTAACAGTAGTGAAAACGACGTTTTTAATATTTATTATATACACATTTTAAGTCATTCAATTAAATTTAGTTTATATTTGCATTATTTATGGTCTTTCTTGTTCATTTTCTATAATAATAATATATCATTCGCAGTGTACATTATACAATACATCATATTATACATTTTATTTTAATCTAGAAAACTATTAATCATCTACATTAAGTCATTACCTAGGTACTTGGCTACTTTTAGTAGATATACATAATTATTATTATGTTTTATTGGGGTATTTTCAGAGCGAATTAAAATATTTAGAATTAAACGTTATCTACTGGATAACGGATGTTCCATGTTTATAATAATATGGAAATCGTGTTTTATAAAGTAAAAACAAGGGTACTTTTACTTAGTTATGATTTGAAGTCTTTAAACTTAATAGTTTATTTGTAAAAACATAAATAAAAGTTCATATCCAACAATTTATGTCATTGTATGAAATTAACGAATATGTTAGAAAAAATAATTAACTTAGAAAGTGTTTGAAAACATGTGATATCTAGAAAATGTATACTTGGTTTATGCCGGGCTTACTACTTTACATTATAAACTGTACCTACATTTAATTTTAAGAAATAAATTAATAGAAAGTAAAAAAAAAAATTTTAAGTAATTTTTTTTTTTTTATTAAGAAATCAAAAACAAAACATATTTTATGCAATAACATTAAATTGAACAAGAATTGAACCTACTTCCTGTAAGCTTATACAGATTGTGTTGAAGATAGGGAGTTATGATTACTGCTAAATATAATAAAAATAACATAATCTAAATATATATAAATTTTAAAAATTAACACAACATATTAAACAAATTCAAAATAAAAAACTTAAATTAAAGACTACAGAAAATATTTTTAATAGACAAGAAAAAAGTTTTATTTTATATAGAACAAACATTATCGATAAATAAATAAATTAAATAAATAAAATTATGTGTTATATAGGTACTGACGGTACAACAGATAATCAAAACAAATTTGTTTATATTACCGCAAATCGTTATGTAATTCATAGAATAGATGTATTAATGTTAGTGTATCATGCCTTTAATATTTACAATTTCACAACCTAGTATCTTTTTTTTAAATTTATAAGGCATAGAATTGAAAAAGGTTGGGCCTTGATAGTCCACAAAACGCTGACCAAATGATTTATTCGCAAATTTAATAGTCAAGTCATATTTTCTCATTTTTCTTTTGTTGCTTAATTCTTTATAATTGTTATCTAAATGAAATGTCTTAATCATGTACATAATAGCAATTTTTTTATATAAAATCCTTATTGGCAGCACACCAAATTCTTTATAGTTAGCATTCGTACATCCTTGTAGAGTGAGTTTATTAAGACACATTCTAACTATATTATTTTGATTGACTACAAGTGCATTTACGATGCTGTCTCGAAGTCCACCCCATGCCAGTATACCATATTCAAAATTGGATTGATACAGTGCAAAGTAAACTATTTTATTTGTTGGTTTTATAGGTACTATGTTTTTGAGTTTGACCATTTTATAAATAATGAAGCGTAGCTTTCCTAATAAATTGTTAATACGAATATTCCATCTTAAGTTATTATCAAATAAACGCCCAAGTATCGAATTTTTTCAACCATTTTAATTATTTTGCAGTTTTGTGGATTACAAATTTTATTAATTTCGCAGCCATGAACAGCTAAAGTGTTAAAGTTTAAATCAGTTTAGCTAGCCTGACAATTTTAGTGAAATTATTCTTGTACTTTTTAAAATGCAAAGCTAACGATAAATTATTAGGTTGTTTTTTGACTTTCGTTGAGAGAAATTGTTTGCGGCGGGCTGAAGTTAATAATCCAATAGTCTTATTTTTGGATTTTAATAATATATGAGTTGTGGATTTATCAATTGCTTTTCTAATTATTTTATCAAAGACATCATAGCAGCTATTAACATCACTACCGGCATTATATACTTCAGTCCAATTTTCATTGGCTAATATTGATGTAATTGAATTATAATAATAGCATTAATTGGATAGAAACACAAATCGTACAGTGATCCGTTATATCAGTAAGTATAACACCAGCATTAATTTTACTCGCTTATTATTAATAAAAATATGGTCTAAACAAGAACTTGTACTCTTAATTCAAGCTAGGCTAATGACCTGTGATGTCGAAGCCTTATTTTCAAATTAAAAAAAAAAAAAAGAATGATTAAAACCCTTAGCCCTTACGTAATCTTGTGTAAACGTTTATAAAAGAGATAAATGCACTTTCAGATAACATATTAAGATATTTATTATTATTTTCATGTACACCAATTATATTAACATTCATATCACCTGTAATTACCGTTAGATCATTATTAGATTTTAATTCATCAATTATTTCTCTTAATAAGTTTATAAAATGTTCGATATCAGTACCGGGAGACCTATAAAAACATATTAAATGAATATTGGCACTTTGGTATTAGATATATAACGTTTTACAATATTAAAATCAACGAAATCATAATCAAAACATTCAACATTTAGATGAAGTTTTACAAACGCCATCACACCGTCATTTTTATTTCTTTTAATGGAAGAAAAATACAATCTATATCCATCTAATACATAATTACATGATAGAACATTATGCCAAGTTTCAGTCAGTACAATTATATTAATGCCCCTATATTTTACTATCGTTCTCAAGAAACAAAAGTAGTTCATCAAAGTTGTTATATTATTCAAAATTCGAATAGTTATTATAAACGTATAATGTATTCATTCTATTTTATACTTAGTGTTTTTATTTCATTTTGAAATATTTCACTACATGGTGAAATATTTCACAAAAACGTGAAACATTGAAATTTTTTTTAATACAAATATTAATGATGGTTATTTATCAATTATTAATTATATTTTATATTATTTAAAAATTATTATATATCAATTAGGTACAAAAGTATTGGAAATTTAAAATAATTTGGAAATTTTAAACTTTATCATTGGATTTTGCACTTAAATATTAATTGTACATGGCTGTACACTGTACAGTGTAGAATATGTCGATTTCTAATAGATTTTTAATAGTTGTAAAGTACAATACTAACGTAGTATAACGTCCAAAAGATCTAAGAAAAACATAATTATAGTTTAATACCATATTATATTGTTATATTTTTGTGGTTTCACGAGATATTAATTAACTTATTACAATACTTATTACAATAAGTTAATTAATATCTCGTGAAACCATTAGTTATAAGTGAAAACTAACCATTTAGTCATAAATTATGACTCATAATACTAACTACATAATAACAATGCATACAATTATATACTTATTATTTTAATAATATAGTATATTATTCGTCTGTACACTGTTGTAAATTGTAATTAATGAATCAGAACTATTATATAGAATATATTAATGTAATTTATGTTGTTAATGTCTTTCATTTAGCTGTTAATATTATTCATATAAGTATAAATTATCTTTTATAAGACGTACCTTTAATAGAACGATATAAATATATAATATTCTGATAATTTTCTTCTAGTGCCTATATTGGCGTGATAATAAATTATGTTATCTTTCGTAACTATTTTGCATTTCAATGCTTTATATAAGTCTTCGAATAAATATCCGTGACCTCCCGGTCACTAAGCTAAATTGATAATGGAATGTATACTTCTAATAGTCCGTCAAAGTCGTCTTCCTCGGGCGTGCAAACGACTGCGATGCTGTCCTGTTATGGGTCTCCCGAATAACCATTTTCACAATCATTTATAGCTGCTCTACAACTAGATCCCTGACCAAAAAGAACTGTAAGCTGGACTATGCCAACAGACTATTATAGTATTATTTGATGTAAATACTCAAATTTCGAACAGGCATTATTATATTTGTATAAGTAACCTATAGCCAATAAGCTAAC
Source organism: Macrosiphum euphorbiae (assembly GCA_949089665.1). NCBI lineage: Eukaryota > Metazoa > Arthropoda > Insecta > Hemiptera > Aphididae > Macrosiphum > Macrosiphum euphorbiae. Next base: position 39,154,455 of record CARXXK010000002.1, on the reverse strand, counting down.
CTAAACACCCTAACTTCAAGTTTAATTTTGCCTTACAGTTCAAATATGAATACCAAAAAAAATATAGATTTTCTTTATTCGTTTAATAGTCGCTTTATTTTGAATATTATTATATTATATAATTTTACATTTGCTTATAATACATTAATAACATTATTAAATTATTCATTTAAAAAAAATTATGTAGGCAAATATTATTATGTAATTAGTGACAATGTCACGTATAACTGAGAAGTTTAAAAAACTAAATTACTTAAACAAGTTTTAAAAATTAATGAACTATTTTCATTCCTTCGACCAATAATTCATTACTTTACTTATCAAAACTAGACGATATTGAACTTTTGAATATATAATAGCACCCACCCTGCTCGTATGGTAGAACCATCTTTGCATTAGTGCATCCTTGAGACATTTATAAGACGACCGCTGCTAACTCCAACAATAGAAAATGGTAATACACGTTGTTCGAATGTGATATTAAATTATCGTCCCCGTCGTTCGTGAAAGGCCGGGCGAGATGATTATCCTTCTTTGTGAAGACCTCTACACCACTGAGCTTTTTTTTATTAATAATTCTTTAATTGGGTTTGTATAATATAATCTGTATGTTAACAATTTTGTGTTAGCTATGGTTATGTTTTTTATAATTTATTAGTATGTGATTGTTAATTGAAAATCTTCTATTTATGAATTCATCATTAGTTTTTGTTTTTTGAATGCTGACCGTTCTGATATCGGATATAGTTATCCTTAACTCATTTGTCAAGAATTGGTATTTTTTTGTAAGAATTATGTTTTATTTAATATTTTTAATTGATTTTTGGTTTTTTCAATTTTTTCTCATTATTTTCTGGCAGTGATTGTATTCTTTGATTAACGTCCTGATATTAGCTACTGTTTAATATATTTTTGTTTTTATTAATTAAACAATTATAAATATAATTATATTACATTATGAGTAGTAATGTACGATATTTAATGAATGTCAAAAAATAAATAAATAAATAGATACAAATCGGATTCTGAGTTATCAATAATTTTATTTTTATGATTCTATTATCTTTCATGTCACCTTTTTATCCTGAAAAAATATCACCAAATATTCATCACTGTAAGTCGTAACTCGTAACTCTTAGTTCGTCACAATAATTAGTATATATATTAATTAAACATAATTTGTATTTAAAATAGTCTTGAACAGGAAATATTCATATCATTTAGTTTTAATTTTCTTTAAAATCTTAAAATTGTCAGTGTTAAATTAACATTTGAATAATATAAATTAACATTCGTAATTTGATATATTATCTTCAAAAAATACAGAATATATTAAAGAAGTAAATATTTTTATTTTTTTTTTCATTTACCTATATATTAAAATAACTTAGGTAAAATCACATGTACGAGAGTATTATTGTCCCTTTCAATTTCTTAAAAATATCAATGAATTAAACATGATTCATTTTATCTTTTTAACTGTGAGTAATTATGTACATATACCAACTACCTATTTGTGAATTCATCTATATCGTAACTTATCAGCTAGGTATTAATAAAGTTGAATCAAAATATAATTGTTTAAGCTCGTGTGATAAATTTAATAAAAATTAAAGTATAATATAATATTATATACATTTTTGAGATAAATAGTATATAAATATACTACCTGCCTAATTTTGAGACCTATTCAGATTGAATGAATTAATAATTTACCTCTGGAGTGACATTGCGTTCCGTAAGTTAAAAATTGTTATGACTGACTATCTATTATGTTTTTGGACCAATAGCGAGACACTGAGTCCCCAAGTTCAAAATTGTCAAGTTTGAATGTTATAGCCTCTGGCACGGAATGGCTTCCTCTAAGCTTGTTTGATGAATAATCAGTAATATATAATAGGTAACAACCACAAAAAAAGGGTAATACCTAAATAAAAGTTCGGAAAATTATGATTTATGAACAAATTAGAAGGTACCTTATACATTAGTACAATCTTTACTCACAATTTCAAGTTATATATTTATTTTAGTTTGTGAGATTTTTCAATGATATGTTATTGAAATGGGCAATTACTTTCGTTACAACAAATTAATCGTTAATTATTTAAAATATTCTGTTTCTTAATATTATTTAGATGCGATTCAAATGTCTTGACATTAGCTACACGTTATAATATTATTGTACAAACATTTTTTACATTTAATTATTGTTTAAACTTAATTTTAGGTATTAATAAGGTTCTGGTTGGTTTTACTTTTTCCTGTAAGGTGAAGCAATAAATCATGAATAGAGTCATCTAGGTCATTTACAAACTCTTTTAATTTGTGTATACAAATATTTATTGCTCTACTTATTACTATCATTCAATTTTGGATATTGAAATTATAAAAAAATAAGCATTATAAGTACCTAATTTTTAATTCAATTCAATTAATATCTCAGAATTAAAATTCAAATTCAAAAATATTCACGAGTTATTAAATGTTGTATTAATGAAAATACTATGTTTTATGCTAATAATAAGGTTGCTCAGTAGTAAATTTACCTACATTGTTATGTATCTTAATATCTATTAAAAGTGTGACATGAAATTGATATAATTGTACTTAATTTATTCATTTAAAATAAAATATTTCTATGCATCTACTACGATCTACTATAAAATATTTAATTTTATAGTTTTTATATTTTTGTATTCTGTCAATCTTGTCAAAAACTTAATAATGTACATTCCTAAATTCATTTTTTAGTACAGAAAAACAATTTTTTATATTCTTGAACCACTATCGATAAATTAGTTTCCCAAGTTCAAAATTGTCCAGTTTGATTGTTATAGGATCAGTGTAAGTTATAGTGTGTTGCAATTTGGTGCAGATACATACACAATGAAACCTACTACTTTAGATGTTTACATAAGCATGTAGGGTATTCGTTAAGAATCTGAGTTATGGTTAACTGTGGCCCGTTAACAATCTCCACGAAAATTTCGTTTTTTTTTTTTTGGAATCAACATTGCGTTGGTTGATATTTGGATTTGGAAATCCATTTTCTTAACTAGATTCCTGGCTTTATTGACGAACGGATTCTTTCCACTGAAAGTCCCACGAGCTCTCACCTCCGAACACATAAAATACCCCCCTCTTCCCGACCTTCAATGTTGTGGTTATAAAAATATGTGGAATACGATTAAAAAAAAATTCTAATATTATAATATTGGGTAAAACTAAACGAAGAACTCGGTCGGTAAAAGAGATTCCAACACATCTTCGTTGGTATGCACGTGTTTTTTCAATTCATTATAAATGTCGAGTCTTTAACACCTATTTTAGTAGAGTGTTTTAGTATGTTCTGTACCCCCCTCAAATCCCATAAATCCTATTAAAGTATATTCAATTAGAAGGCATAGCAACTATTAAATATTACACTAAGAACTTAGGTAGAATATTCATACTAAAGTAATAATATAGAGTAGGTAGATAAAAATATATACTAAAGTGAAAAAAATATTTTATTGTAATCTCAAAGTCTACAACGAGTACTTTATTAAAGAAATGTTTAAACATTTATTTCAACTATTTTACATTATATATAGTTCTAATTGATTTACATTTTAATATATACTTTTAACACTAAACTTAAACATTTAATTTGAATAACGTATGGTATTAGACAAAAAAATTAATATAATCGTGAATAGTTATCGTTTATGAAAATTATAAATCGTCTATACGCTTACAAGTATAGTGTAAAATGTCTTATTTTTAAAGTAGGTAATTTATTGTTAGTAGATTTATTATGATTTATAGAAATTGTAGGTATATAAATTTTAAATTAAGACTATATTAAGTTAATTACTAACAAATTAATTAACAATCGTTTTTAGAGGCAATTATTTATTATAAACATATATATATCATGATTAATTAAAGGATATATTTCTAACATTTTTTTGTATTCAAATCGATATCGAGGATGGGTAAAGGAACATTTATAACACATATAACCACAGCACTTATTAGGGAATAAGAGTGAATCTGCTAACCCGTTAGCCACCTGAATATCTAACAGTCTTTGAGTATCACGAATAAAATAATAACCTATTAATTTCGATGAGGTTGGGTCTAGCACTAAATTTATTTCCTTATTAATCTCATCGAGATACATAATATTTAACCATGTCCATGGCATATCAGTAGCGGTACGAGCACACGTGCGCATTCTCGCATCAACATTTCGATTCTTTGACATACCACTCCTGATATAATTTAAAGGGAAATTACAATAATCATAAAGCTCCCTCTGCTTCGTAACTAAATAATTTCATACCTTATTATGTTATAGAGTTAAAAACTATTGTAAAACATTTAATATCGTATTATGTAGAATATTCATATTAAATTAATAATTATAGAATACTAACGTTTTTGAAATAATACATTAACTCATTTTAGAAAGCTAATAACTCTTAATAATTTATATAGAGTATAAATAAGTAATTATTAACTGTATCTCATTACCTTCTATCGATATGAAATATGAAAGCGTGATAGGTATAACATTATAGCTTATAATAGTCAACTACATACTATACATTATACCTCAAAATCTATTATATCCCCATGATCTAGCTATAGCTTATTATCGAAAATATTAAAAAGTATACATGCTACTACATAGGTAGTTTGAATAGCTTGATATTAGAAAAATTAATGAAATTACGAATAGTCACACAGACAGCTATGTTTTTATCAAAACTAATACATTTTAACGTATATTCACATTGATGAGTATATTTTTAGGTTTCAGCATAAATTCTACCTACGTATTTAATGAAAAAATTAGTAAATTATATATGTATAGGTACTATATTGCATTTAATTGCTGTATCATTATGCACGGCGACGTTGTGAATGTTGTGATATATTTTATGTATCTAATGTAAATATATAATAATTAATATATGTTTAAGAATTTAGGTATTAAATAAATTATATATCGAAAATATTTTATGTAAATCATTATTTGAAATAATCGATCGAGTCTATATGTATGCATCAATGATGCTTAAGTAAATATATATGTAATTGTATGTATGCATGTATGAATACTATTTAAATATATAAGAATATGTAAGGATATATTATACAAGTATGTGTATATGCATATATGTAGGTGACTATTGTTGATGTGTCTATATGAATGTTTATATATGTATATAAAATATATAATATGTTTAGGTGTTTGAAATTTTGAATATGTATATGATTTAATGTGTATTTGCATATCATACTATGTTTCATATGTTCATATAACATGTAACTAGGTGATGACTCGATAATAGTTTTTACTTTACTATATATATGTAATATGTATGTATATCAATAATCCCCACTGCATTTGACCAATAACAGTACAATAATAACAGTTAAAGATATTTATTTTTTCTCATACATACCTATAATCCATGTATATGTATATTATAAGCTATGATTTCAGTCTAATCTCATACAATATTTCAATGCACCTATGTATAATTGATTAAAAATATAAGTATCTGTAATATTATTCAAGATAGGTTAGCCTAATAGTATTGTGTATATTATAAAGATACAAAAATGTATGTATGTTTCCACATACGAGTATAATATGCTCATTGTAGTATGACCTTGTATGGAACATTTATAAATGTTTAATTGATAAAGATGTTACGATAGTAGGTACTACAGATGTAACGTTGATTAATGTGTATTTCGAGATTTGGTAATAAACCGCAAAAAGTATATCTTTTTTCCGATATTATAAGTTATACAATGATATACGGTAGATGTGAATATGTGATATGCCTGTGTGTATATACACACGGTAAAATAAAAATATCATATTGTCTAATAATACATGACCAAATTATTTCTTATAATCCATTTAATGGTGAAGTAAGAACCTTGTAAACCTTAATACTAATAAATGAAATACAAATTTATATATCATGTTTATTTATTTCACATACTTTTTTTTTAATTTCTATAAATATTTAAAGACCTTTGTTTTACTCTTGTCATGGTTGTGAGGTGTTTAGCGTTCCGTTATTTGATATATCAGCTGAGGGGCTTGTCAAAAAAGATGGTGAGGGTGGAGGTGATTGAATCGAAAACGACGTTGGACCATCGTTCTCATCAACTGCTAAGCTCGCTGTCGTAGGTATATATCTGGGTTTTGAATAAAATGGAGGGTACTGCGCAAAATTGTCAGAATCATATCCATCGTTCTCATCGATAGACTAAACAAAGTTAATAATTTATATTATATGATATGTAAGAGTATATAACGTAAATATTTTATAAATTACTTTAGCTGGAATAGATGTAGTGACAACTTCCTGTATACTTGATATATTGTTACCTGGAGAATAGTTTAGTGATATCGGTGAATACCCGTCCTGCAAGTAAAATAAAAAAAACTTGTTTAAATATATGTTTGTACATAATATTATATTTATGAATTACCTCAACTAAATCATTCTCCAACGGATTAACTTCATCACATGCATTGATTTCTTGATACAATTTAGATATTTCTTCCTCTACAATCGAAGAGTTAGGTGAGAAATATGACCGCGTTTTTAAATTCTTATCATACTGATAAAATAAAAATAAATGTAATTTAATATTTAATATACGTAATAATATTATATTTTTAAATTACCACTTCTGAGTGTTGTACGTTCCGATGAGCCATACAAAGTTCGGCCAATTGTGTAGTCGCAAACATTTTAATTTGACCGAGGTGTCTTTTTACTCTGCCTGACTTCAACGTTCCGAATGAAAATTTCCATTTCCTTCAAATTGTTGGGCGGTGAATCCGATTGCAAGCATTTTTCCCTCAAATACTTGCAATAATCACTAATTTGCTTAATAATTACGGGTTTTATTTTTCTTCTTTTTTCATTAATACTAGTAGTAATACACCATTCTAATTCTTGGAGTTTTATTAAATCTATATGATTTAATAAAACTCTACATCCATCTTCAGTCTTAGATTCAATTACTAGAACGTTTGAACCGCTATACCACCATACTCGGATATTTTATAAGAATCAGTTTCGAGAAATATGGTTCGCTTGTAGTTTTGTGGCGTGTCTAATATAAAAGATAGTACGTTACCCATAAGCGAGAATATCCGTCTTAGAAAATCTATACTAATTTTCACATAACGTGACGATGTTAATAAAATAACAACTGTTTGAAGTTGTTCTGTTGGATCGATACCGACAATTATACATTTTCTAGCTGTAAAGTCTAACGTGTAGGATGTAGACTCGATGAGTTCAGCCGGAGGTGATGGTGGTACATAAGTGAAAGCCGTCTTCTTCTCATTGTATAAGGTAGCGTTGTCAGCGATTGAACCAGCCATGTTTTTAAAAATGTTTTTAAAAATAATGAACACTTCAAATTTATAAAGACTTAGAAAAATTTAGAACACTTTAAATTTACAAAGACTTAGAAAAATAATAAACACTGTACAATAATATATTATGACTTGAAAAAAATTATAAGCTCAGAACAAATTATAAGACTGATAGAAAAGTAGAGGAGAATTACAATTGTGTAAGACTGAGAACAGACTGAATGAATGTCAGCTCTTACAGAGGCAAGATGGGTGTGGATGGGTCCATTAATTGGTAGGAGATACAATATCAAGCTATCTAAGAGTCTAACGTGTAAGCGATTAAGTTATTTTTTAGTATATTATATTGGTTATTAATGTGTTATTCATAAACAGGTATGATAACATTTCGTGGGAAGGTTCTGATTTCATTGTGTGTTATTCACTAATAGGTATTTTAATTTGTTGTTGTTGTTAAGAGATTATGATATTTTTTATTATAGATTGATTATTAAAATAGTATAGAGGATATCATTGGAAAAATGTATAGTTCATCACTCATCTTTATACATATTGTAAATTATCTTCTAACTAAATATTAATAAACTGTCTATGTATGTACACGCATCTACAGATATACATCGCATTTTTGTTTAGGACTATTTGTGATAATATGATCATCACGGATATTTTTAATAAATATACTCATTCTTCACTCGTTGTTGCTGGTGATTCCATTTTGCAAAATTCTCTATCGAGATATTCGGTAAATATATCAAATTGATTTAATATGATTGGTTGTATAATAGTTAATTTTCTTACAATTGTCTCAAAAATACACCATTCCAGATATTGAAGTCGTATGAGTTCTGATATTAACTTAACAATATTGGACATTTATTACCGATATATCGTGTAAATACTAAGGAGTATTTCAAATAAAATATTTTTACTATATACATGGGATATAATATATAAATATAATTAAAACAATTTAATCGATTAAACGATACATATCATAAATCGTATATAAACTAAACATAAAAATATATGAATTAATTAATTAATTAATAATAGATTATATTTTGAAGCAATTATTTATTATAAACTCATATGTAGCATAGTTAATTAATGGGTATATTTCTAAAAATTTAATATATTCAAATGGATAGCGTGGGTGGGTGAAGGAGCAATTATTACATGAATAACTCCACCGCTTATTTGAATATACAAGTGCATCAGCTAACGTGATAGCCCGTTTAACATCTAGTAATCTCCGAGTATCGCGAATAAATTGATAATCAGTTAATATCGAAGAGGTATGGTCTAACTTTAAATTTATTTCCTTATTAATTTCTTCGCGATAGATATACCACTCCTGATATAGTATAAGGGGTAATTATTATAATGATATACTTCAATACACTTAGACATAAATTGTTTTTTATATATATTATATACATTATACATATAACTTAAAGGTTAAGTTAAACGATCTAGCCCGTCGTCCGTTGAACACCAGACTTAACGTCTGATTCCCATCTATATTATACAATGCATCTTGTTCGTCGCTGACGACTATTGATCGTGGGAGGAAGACTTCAATGATACCATCCTGACCGTCGTCGAGGGTGCACTTCGCAGTCCTCCCGTACTGCGTTTCTTGATTACACATCTTCGTTATTGGGTATGCCCGGCCAACGGTCAAATCGCCCACCGACATGAAACGTACGTTCGATTGTGCGATCAGTTGCTTCTTAAATCCTTCCATGATAGATGTCCTGAAAATGAATTATACATTTAATACATGTCTTTCATATTGTTATACTCATATACATTCATCACATGTCTACGATCTAGCTTGACAGCCAGTTGAACATCGAGTAATCTCCGATTATCGCGAATAAAATGATAATCTACTAATATCGAAGAGGTAGGACATAAGAGATAGAACATATTTTCAATCATATTAAATATGATCGATTTATTATGATAAAACAACAATTATTTATACATCTTTATTTAGATTTTATATTATACATTATTGCAATCCGATATTAAACGACCGTCCACGCCATCCTTTGAAAATTAGGTGCAACACCTTATCATCTCTACCCTGGTTGAATTGAAGAATGTCTTCATCTCTGATCTTAATTGATCTGGGTAGATAAACTTCCATTATCCCTCCGTCATCACCACCATCTAACACACAGTGTACGGTGAGACCGTACTGTGTCTCCCGATTCTCCATCCTTATTATCCGGTATAGCTGTCCTATACTCAGATCTCCTACCGACATGAATCTTGTATTAGACTGCTTTGTCAGGCTATTCTTTAAAGCATCCATTTTTTCCTGTAAATTTATGACATAGTTAATATATGATTTATGAATATGATTAAGAGTCATATATTGATATATATATTAATATATTCCTATATATGTATATAATAGAAACCGTTTATAATGAAATTCAAGGGACTAGTTAAAGTTAATCATAATAACTGATTGCCACTGATGATAATGATATCTACTAATATCTACTAATATCGAAGAGGTAGGACATAAGAGATAGAACATATTTTCAATCAAATTAAATATGATCGATTTATTATGATAAAACAACAATTATTTATACATCTTTATTTAGATTTTATATTATACATTATTGCAATCCGATATTAAACGACCGTTCACGCCGTTCTTTAAAAATGAGGTTTAACACCTTATCACCTTCCTGGTTGAATTGTAGGATGTCTTCATCACTGATCTTTATAGATCTCGGAAGACAAACTTCCATAAATCCTCCGTCATCACCGCCCTCTAACACGCAGTGAACGGCCAAACCATATTGTGTTTCCCGATTGTCCATCCTGATTATTGGGTATAGCTGACCTATACTTAGATCTCCTACTGACATGGTTACTACTGCATCGTTAGGCTCTTCCTTAAAGCGTCCATATTACCCTGTAAATTGATGACATAGTTAATATACCACGATTTATGAATATGATTAAGAGTCATACATATTCAAATATCCCTATAACCTATATATTTATATATATATATATATATACGGTACAGAAACCGTTTATGATGATATTCAAGCCTCAAGGGACTAATCAAAATTAGTCATAATAACCAGTAGAGTGTTTTGGTATAGGTTCTGTGCCCCCCAAAAATCCAGGTAATCCAGTTGGGGCTCACCCTATCAGGTACGTGCCCGGTCTTAACCCCACCCCCTCCCCTCCCATCAATGTATGGGGATGTACACTCCAAAAAGAACGATTTGATATTATTAATATCTAAAATATTAATATTAAAATATTTTTAATTGCATGACAAGAAATTCAAGCTTTAAATAATATTTTTATTAAAAAAAAGGAAAACTGTTAACATAAAAGTAAGTAATGAAAAATATATGTATTTATATACAATATAATTTTATATATTGGACAGTCATGGTCATTAATCATTATGGTTAAACACTCGGTTTTTATCAAATAAACGTTTCGACGAATTTATTGTTAATCTAAAAATTTAAAATGTCAATATTTACGTAGCGCCTCACTTTCTAAATGCTTGCGCTCGTAGTCGCGTCTGCTGTGGCAGCACCCTAGCCTGGGTAGTCCCTTCTTATTTTGAAAGGCTCTGGCTAACCGAGTTTTAAGTCAGATGTGTTACAACTTTTATTTTAAAAAAAAATTCTTCACCTGAGTCTACTTGTCTCATCAACTTTTTGCTAGTGGTAATTTTAGTCCGTTGTTGAAGTTGTGTGAAGAAATATTAATATAATTTCTTACCTGGTTATCGTAGTTGATATGAATCATAAAAATATTTTAATATTCACATCAACATAAAACAGTAAAAATTTAAATGATGTATGTTGATTTTTTTATTAATAATTCTTTAATTGGGTTAGTATAATATAATCTGTCTATTAACAATTTTGTATTAGCTATGGTTATGTTTTTTTTATAATTTTTTAGTATGTGATTGTTAATTGAAAATCTTCTATTTATGAATTCATCATTAGTTTTTGTTTTTTGAATGCTGACCGTTCTGGTATCGGCTATAGTTATCCTTAACTCATTTGTCAAGAATTGGTATTTTTTTTGTAACAATTATGTTTTATTTAATATTTTTAATTGATTTTTGGTTTTTTCAATTTTTTCTCATTGTTTTCTGGCAGTGATTGTATTCTTTGATTAACATCCTGATATTAACTACTGTTTAATATATTTTTGTTTTTATTAATTAAACAATTATAAATATAATTATATTACATTATGAGTAGTAATGTAGGATATTTAATGAATGTCAAAAAATAAATAAATAAATAAATAAATAGATACAAATCGGATTCTGAGTTATCAATAATTTTATTTTTATGATTCTATTATCTTTCATGTCACCTTTTTATCCTGAAAAAATATCACCAAATATTCATCACTGTAAGTCGTAACTCGTAACTCTTAGTTCGTCACAATAATTAGTATATATATTAATTAAACATAATTTGTATTTAAAATAATCTTGAACAGGAAATATTCATATCATTTAGTTTTAATTTTCTTTAAAATCTTAAAATTGTCAGTGTTAAATTAACATTTGAATAATATAAATTAACATTCGTAATTTGATATATTATCATAAAAAAATACAGAATATATTAAAGAAATAAATACTTACATTTTTTTTTCATAAATTTATTAAAATAACTTAGGTAAAATCACATGTACGAGAGTATTATTGTCCCTTTCAATTTCTTAAACATATCAATGAATTAAACATGATTCGTTTCATCTCTTTAACTGTAAGTAATTATGTACCTATACCAACTACCTATTTGTGAATTCATCTATCATAACTTATCAGCTAGGTATTAATAAAGTTGAATCAAAATATAATTTTTTAAGCTTGTGTGATAAATTTAATAAAAATAAAGTATAATATAATATTATATACATTTTTGAGATAAATAGTATATAAATTTACTACCTACCTAATTTTGAGACCTATTGTTATTCAGATTGAATGAATTAATAATTTACCTCTGGAGTGACATTGCGTTCCGTAAGTTAAAAATTGTTATGACTGACTATCTATTATGTTTTTGGACCAATAGCGAGACATTGCGTCCCCAAGTTCAAAATTGTCAAGTTTGAATGTTATAGCCTCTGGCACGGAATGGCTTCCTCTAAGCTTGTTTGATGAATAATCAGTAATATATAATAGCTAACAACCACAAAAAAAGGGTAATACCTAAATAAAAGTTCCGAAAATTATGATTTATGAACAAATTAGAAGGTACCTTATACATTAGTACAATCTTTACTCACAATTTCAAGTTATATATTTATTTTAGTTTGTGAGATTTTCCAATGATATGTTATTGAAATGGGCAATTACTTTCGTTACAATAAATTAATCGTTAAATATTTAAATTATTCTGTTTCTCAATAAATAATATACTATAATATATCTCTATTACCTACTCCATGAAAATTATACATCAAACTACTATACTAGTATACCATACCTCCAAGAATACATACATTGATAGCTACATAAATAATATACTATAAATAAATTATAAATAATTAATATGCTAATATTCCTACATTATCCACAACTTGAAAATTATACTTCAAACTATTATACCAGTATATCATACCTCCAAGTATACTATAGCTCGACACTGTTCGAGCTGAGAGCGAGTGCGCCAACCCGTCCCGTAACACAGTCAATGTGATATACCTTAAGATTTCTTATATTGTAACGGGACGGGTTGGCGCACTCGCTCTCAGCTCGAACAGTGTTGAGCTATAGAAGGCTGAGTTGATCTTTGTTTTATCCTCATTACACTCAACCGTTTCATTTAATAACTATATTGAATACTATCACATTCAGCATAATATAGATCGTATGTCAATAACTAAAAAACACTATATCTTAGGATATAATATATATATATTGTTTTTATATTACCTTTTATCATTCCTACAATAAAATTACTAGAATACCTAACGTTACTATTTTGATATATTTATATATTCATAAGAAGACAATGGGGTACACTCAGATTGATATAATAAATAGAAAACATTCTCCAATTGAATTATGTCATTACTCATTATTATTGTTTATTGAGCATATCCAGTTATTTTATATAGAATAAATTAAATATTTCATTCGAATGTGATATTGAATGCTGTTCCTCTACGGCCCACGGATGAGAACTTTGACAGCAACCGCGTTAATCAATTGCACTACACAGGTCTTAGATTTTCAAAATTCTTTAAAATAATTCATCTAGAATATGTCATCAGCAATTTTAGACGTTCACTGTATTCTCGGAGCCGTAAGCATGTAAAAGAGTGAGATACATTCCACCAAACCGATTTATATCAGGTTCACTGTACTGGATAATTGCATAGAGTTTATGTATGACTTACATTATGATATAATACGCCTTCATTATAATGACTCAATTAAGTCAAAGTATATGGATATTATCGAAATGATGATGAATATTATTATTTTCAACTACACATCGTGTAACGACCGCCCTATGTATTCAATTCCTTAAATATATCCCCTAAATTATTATTTTTATTCTATACCTCCTTTATATGTTAATAATAACTCTTTACCACGGCTCTGGATAGTAATTAGAGCGTTTGTAGGTATGTTATGCATAGCTAGTGAAATCAACGGTCATCGTGGGAATATTTAATGATAATATATTATGGTACATACATGATATAATATAAATAGTTATAATTTAATTAGAGAAAATCCATACTTATCGTATACAACATAATATTAAACCAATATACCAATAAACTATCACAGTTCGATTTAATAAATAGATATGATTTCAAAGAGACTCGGCAAGGGTATATTCACTTAAGTATACCCTGACACAGTTCGATGGGGGTTCGATATGTCTCTGCTCAGAACAGCCTGACACTACTCGTCATAGCTCGACTTAACCAGACGACTTCGTTAATATATAATGTTATGAAACACCTATCACTTATGTCATTGCATACATATAATTTTCGTTAAATCATTTACATATTCACTCACTAGTGTAAATGTTTGTTATTGAGTCTTTACATATTATACACAGGATGTTTAAAATAATAGTAACAAGAAAACATTTATAAATTATAAATTATATATGGAATAAATTATATATGACTCGGTGATTTATAATGAATAACTAATAAAATAAAATATTGTGTATTTGTATATATATATTCTCATGTAAAATCATTGGAATGTGACATTGAATGACCTCCCACGTCGTCCTTTGAATATTAGTTTTAAGGTCTACTCTCCGGAAGAATTGTACAATGCCTCCTGTTCATCGGTGAGGGATAATGATCGGGGAAGAAACACTTCTATCACCCCTCCTTCATCATCATCTAAGGAACTCTTGATGGTCCTACCGTATTGCGTCTTCTGGTTTGACTTCCTCATGATACTATAAGGTTTCCCCTCGATCAGCTCCCCCACCGAGATGTATCGGACGTTGGACTGTGTGATTAGACTCTGCTTTAAGTTGTCCATGTTAAATGCTAAATAAATGTAAAAATAATATTATATTTAGTATTTAATTCATATATATATATATATACATCATATATAAACATTAATTCATATGTATATCGTAAGTTTCATTACGAAACTCGTTAACGCTGAATCTTAAAGCCTAAAGGGTTATCTAACTTAAAGTTACGAGTAAAGAAACTTTAAAATTATTTAAAAACGTCATTCATAGACAATAACCTCTATCACCGTCAATGAGTTATGATAATAAGATTATGATATGATATATTATACTTAGGTTTGGAAATAAAAATATATTACTCACTTGAAATTCAGTATAATCAATAATTCGGTAGGTATTCGATAATCACTGAGTCATCTTGTTATATTCCTTGAACTATTGATGAAGTGAGTAGCAGCTAACGAGTGATATCAAATGCTTCGAAACCGATTGTATTTAAGTATTTAAAATCCCCCTCCTCAAAAATACCCCTCGATACTTGTCAACCAATTTCCAACATTAAAGAAAAATTAATAGAATTTCATTTTGTGCACAGTTTTGTATTAGGTAATAAATCACGATCTTTTAAAAATTGTATACAAGTTTCATCATTAAAAATAAATTTTCTATATAATTCACCCAAAGTATTCATTTTATAAAACCGTAAATTTACAGTTAATAAAAAACACACAACTACGACGTTTGATCTCGGCGATCAAAGAACATATACTAAATTCTAAAATACAAAATAACTCTGAAATTCTTAAAGGAATTATAAATATATATAATATATAGAAATATAATATCGATACGATACCGTCAATACGAAATACGGTAGATAACGTAGATACGGTAGATAGCATACGACACCGTCAATTTGTTGGTAGATAGCATACGACAAGTGTGCCTTTTTTACATGCTTTTCTTTAACTCGCAATGTTTCATTCATTCATTTCTGTTGTCATCAAATCTTGCGAGTTCAATTGAAGTCACTTCTACATGACCTAGGAGGCTAAAATTTTGTATGGAGGTCTAAGGTCGGTGACAATACATGATCCAGTTGTCAAAAAAAAAAAAAAAAAAAAATCAAAAAATCCTTTGTTTCTAATTTTTTTTTTTTAAAAACATGCTTTTCTTAATGCTACTTAAGTACCTATATATATATATATTTATCATAATTTATTTATACTATTTATATTATATTGTATAGAGGGTTTGTGTATAACGTTAAGGTTGTAAGATAAAACACATTCTCGATTAAATTAAATATAAATGATTTATTATGATAGAAAATTAATTATTTATACATGTTTTTTCTATATAAGTTATTGAAACCCAATATTGAAGGACCGTCCACGTCGTCCTTTGAAAATAAGGCTCAACATCTCATCTCCACCCTGGTTGAATCGTAAGACATCTTCGTTACTGAGCTTTATAGACCTCGGTAGATACACTTCCAATAACCTACCGTCTTCACCATCCTCTAGCTACAGTGTACGGTGATACCATACTGTGTATCACGATTCTCCATCCTTATGATAGGGTATAACTGATCTATAGTTAGATTTCCTACAGAGATGAAGCGTGTGCTGGACTGCACCGATAGACTCTTCTTTAAGACTTCCATATTATTCTGTTGATCAATTACATAGTTAATAAATGTGACTTATGAATATGATTAAGAGTCATCCATATTAATATATTTCCATCACTTATATATATATATTATTATTATTATAATACGTATATACATATCCAATAAAATATTAACCACGATTGCCTGTCCGCGTCGTTCTTTTCGTAGTTGTTCACACAGCACTTGTATAGTATTTGTTATCGATTGTATGGTTTATAAATCATAAAAATGTTTATTTTATTATATAATAGTTCTTTTTTAAATTATATATATTACATACAATAGTAAAATCCTAAATTGATATACTTACTAAATATGAAAATAATAAATACCTATACAATCTATACCGCTTTCAGCTTTTCTATGTATGTAATCAATATACAATGTAACATAAGTATACCCCCTTAGAGATTATTATATATTCAAATACATCTGAAAATCATTTAAATGCTAAATCTTCAAATTTTATACTATGTTACGCTAAAGGGTAAAACAAATTATTTTAAAACATATATCATATTTATAATATTAATATTAAATTAATAACACCATCCGATAATTGTAGATACCTACTCACTATTATAATATTTTCAATTAGAAGTCATAGAAAATACTAAATATTACACTTAAAACTTAGGAATAATATTCATACTAAAGTAATAATACACAATATTATATTTTTATTTGATAAAATGATATTAACTTAACAATATTGGACATTTATTACCGATATATCGTGTAAATACTAAGGAGTATTTCAAATAAAATATTTTTACTATATACATGGGATATAATATATAAATATAATTAAAACAATTTAATCGATTAAACGATACATATCATAAATCGTATATAAACTAAACATAAAAATATATGAATTAATTAATTAATTAATAATAGATTATATTTTGAAGCAATTATTTATTATAAACTCATATGTAGCATAGTTAATTAATGGGTATATTTCTAAAAATTTAATATATTCAAATGGATAGCGTGGGTGGGTGAAGGAGCAATTATTACATGAATAACCCCACCGCTTATTTGAATATACAAGTGCATCGGCTAACGTGATAGCCCGTTTAACATCTAGTAATCTCCGAGTATCGTGAATAAATTGATAATCAGTTAATATCGAAGAGGTATGGTCTAACTTTAAATTTATTTAATTATTAATTTCTTCGCGATAGATATCGCGATAAATCCTACTTTTATCAGGAGTGTTATGAGTATGTATGTGCATTTTTTCATACACACTTCGATTCGTTGACATACCACTCCTGATATAGTATAAGGGGTAATTATTATAATGATATACTTCAATACACTTAGACATAAATTGTTTTTTATATATATATACATTATACATATAACTTAAAGGTTAAGTTAAACGATCTAGCCCGTCGTCCGTTGAACACCAGACTTAACGTCTGATTCCCATCTATATTATACAATGCATCTTGTTCGTCGCTGACGACTATTGATCGTGGGAGGAAGACTTCAATGATACCATCCTGACCGTCGTCGAGGGTGAACTTCGCAGTCCTCCCGTACTGCGTTTCTTGATTACACATCTTCGTTATTGGGTATGCCCGGCCAACGGTCAAATCGCCCACATACATGAAACGTACGCTCGATTGTGCGATCAGTTGCTTCTTAAATCCTTCCATGATAGATGTCCTGAAAATGAATTATACATTTAATACATGTCTTTCATATTGTTATACTCATATACATTCATCACATGTCTACGATCTAGCGTGACAGCCAGTTGAACATCGAGTAATCTCCGATTATCGCGAATAAAATGATAATCTACTAATATCGAAGAGGTAGGGTCCACCTTTAAATTTATTTCTTTATTAATTTCTTGGCGATAGATATTAATCCACCTCTTATCAGGAGTGGTATGAGTACGTGTATGCATTTTTTCATACACACGTCGATTCGTCGAAATACCACTCCAGATATAGTTTAAGGGGAAATTATTATAATGATATAGTTCCCTCCTCTTAGACATTAAACAGCTTACCATAACACGTTTATAGATTTTTAGATCATATATTATGGAGTTACTTATCTCCCGACCAGCTGACGACGAATTCATGATTTTCCTACACGTTGAAATGTCCGGAGTGGTGGCACACTGGAACCCGTCAATTCTTCTATAACTATATAAGTAGTTATAAACCATTAATTACAGGAATAGAATTATTTCCTATCATGAAATAAAATTAAATTAAAAAATTACATACTATTTTCGCCCAGTCTGTATTGATTCGATATACGGATATGTCTGTTGGATAAAATTATATGCAGCTCCTCAAATGAAATCTCATATCTTAACGTGATATTTATTAACTATTCTGTTAGTAAAAATATTAAACTTTAAGTGTTATATTACGTAGAAATATACTGAGGAATATACAATAACTGAATTACCATTTTATAAACAAATTTTCGAATTTAAATATGTTTTCACAGTTAAAAATGTGGGGTCTATTTAGTATATTAATATCATATCTATTACAATTGATCCGATACTATATAACTGATTCTCACTAACGAAATCATTTTTATGATATATCACATACATATGTATTAATTGCTCAATATTATTCATTTAGTCCATATAACACACTATTAACACTATGATGATAAAGGTTGCGAGACCGTTGTTGATGTTTTTATTGTTCTAATGATGGAAAGTATATCATTCTTAATGAGAAAGAGTTGAGTACCTACTTTAATGACACGAAGCGTCGCTGACCATCTCCATACACCTCCAGAGTCATGTATATTTGCATGACTGATAATCAGGGTAGGGTATTTTCAATCGCATAAATACGAACTGTATCAGTATATTCGATATCACTCGTCTACTACTCGCAGTCATACAATCAAGAACGAGTACTCTAGACGACTATTGTGTGGCCAAGTACGAAAAGAACGACGACGACGACGACAACAGTGACGGTGACGACTACGATATAGTGCGGACTACGAGAGGCAATCGTATTTAATATTTTACGATAAATTTAGTGAGTACTATATTTTATTAGATATACATAATATACGTATTATAATATATACAGTAGAAACCATTTATAATGACATATCGATTGTATTGACATATCGGGTGTAATGATATTAGATTAAAGGTCCTAAGAGTTTTTATAGTATATTATAAACTATCACGAACGTGACAGATCCTACCCTCTCCCATCCTATCGCGAACGTGCCCGACCTTGGCCCTCCCATCCTATAACGTACGTGCATGGGCTATCACCTGCGTGAATTAGAAATCGATAACCGCCTAATACTGCAATTATCAATAATCATACAGTACGTCTCCAATCGTATACTACATAGCACACAAATAAATATCATTCTATCATTTAATATTTATAGTGAAATTTATTTTCAAAGTGTTTATTATTTTATTATATCAAACATCTGCCTATACATTAAGCATGTATATAAAACTCTCAAAACTTAATACTACAGTATGAAAATACTTTAGATATATTCAGACCTATAGCTATAATGTATAGAAAGTGGGTATGTGTAAGATCTCATCAGTAGCTATTATTTGAATGATTTAAATGTACCCCGAAATAATTGAAAATATTATGTGAAACAATCATTTAACATAGTAAATTATTAATTAATATTTTAGTAATTTATGGTTTAAAATGTCGCCACCACTAAAATATATCGCAAATCGATATTTGCCTAGTCATACAAGTGTCGCTATAGCCGGTCAAGCACACTAATTTCACTAGGGGGAGGGGTTAGTACTTCTATAAGAATATAACATAAATAATTATTAATGATATATTGATATTCAATTCAAAATGAAAAATAATAAGACTATAGTATAACTTATAATAGCTATTAGATATTATAATGGTTTATATACATTTATAATACATAACGTATTGAAGAAAATATTAACTATAGGCATCATAATATTACCTTATATTTTCATATAAATAGTTTTTATAAATATATATATATATACATACATACATTCATATATTCATACATTCATACATATATTATGATTATTTCAACTATTCGAATTTAATATGCATCCACGCTCGATTTATCAAACAATAATCAATTTTAGTAGTGATCAATCTATTAAGTACTTACATGTAGTACACATTATACCTCAACTCGATTCTAATCTTGAAAATAGTATACAAAATAAATAATATACTGTATGTTATTACGAGATGTGAAAGTTTTTAACATAAAATATACTAAATAAAATAAAATAATATATACTAAAGTGAAAAAATATTTTTATTATATTTTTGAAATCTAGAACAAGCACTTTATTAAAGAAAATGGTTATACATTTATTTCAACTATTTTATATTATATATATAGTTTTAACTGATTTACATTATAATATACGGATTAAAAAAAAAAAGGTGGGTAAGTGGATGTCGCTCTGCTGTACAGTAGGTTACAAGTGGGTCAATGTATAATTGATGCTTTTAAATTTGAATTCAATGATACAATATCATTGTATAAGAAAAACGATTCTGAGCGAAGAAGGTATGTCAGTCTAGGTTTAAGACAAATTATATACATATCTATGGTATTAAAAAAAAATTTACATATAATAAATTCCAAATTAATCATATCACATTATCACAATATCCATTAGGTACTTATAACACGTTATACACCAACAACAAACCCTGATACTATCATATATATATATATAATAGTACAATTTAGAAGTTTCAAGTAGGTACCCACGAATAATATTATATATTCACAACAAAATAACTAGGTTTTTTAATATGTAATTTCGTCCAAATTTGAACATAAAATGAATATAAAAATAATCTGCGATTGTATATTTTTTAGATTTTTCGGTAAGAGAATTAACTACTTACGTGGAATCTTGTTTTAAATTTTCAATCCTTAGCTATGAAAACTGAACATTTTATAATTTATTAATTACGATGATTAATAATTTTCGAGATTTTGAAAAATTCTGTCAAAATTCGATGTTAAAATGCTTATAAAAAAAAATTGTGCGTATGTATTTTTAATATTTTTCAACTGATATTGTAAGAATATATCAGGAGCCTTGTATTACATTTTTACACTTTTTGGCCCAACAGATAAAACTTTATTGATATTTATAGAAAAAAAAAACTAAAAAAATTGAAAACTGAAAATGTCCGTAAACGGCTCAAAAAGAGTCAAAATATTTTCAAAATTGTATGGTGTATAGGAAATGCTAATATAAACATTCAGTGAAATTTTCATGTATCTACAGTAATTAGTTTTTTAATTACAACAAAAAAAGGAAATTGCCACATGAGAAATCGAGTGAATATCCAATGTTGTAAAAATTTGAATTTCAAACGCTCATAAAAATTTAATTTGACTTTCCGGTAGAGATTTTTTTATTGATAAAGGTAGACAATCGTATGAGTAATCTTGTATTAGATTTTCAAATCTTAGATTTAAAAAGAAAAATTTTTACGAATTCTTAACTCAAAATAATTTGCTAATTTTCGTGATTTTTCCATATTTTGTCAATTTTTGAACTTTAAATGCTTATAAAAAAAAATTGTGACTAAGGATTTTTAATATTTTTCATCTGCCCTTGAAACAATATATTAGGAGCCTTCTATTAAATTTTCAAGCTTTCGCAACCAACAAATAAAATTTTATTGATATTTCTAGAAAAAAAACTAAAAAAAAACTAAAAATGAAAATGTCCCTAAACTGTTCAAAATAAATCAAAATATTTTGAAAATGTTTTCGTGTATAGAAGATGCAAATATAAACAACCAGTGAAAATTGCATGTACCTACGGTCATTTGTTTTAAAGTTACACCAAAAACCAAATTCAATTTTCTGAAAAATCGATTTTGCGTAAAAATTCCCGTTTTTCCTTAATTTTTCTTTTGTTTTTCCCGGCGCTCTTGAAAACTACTGGGAAATTTAAATTTTGACCTCCCCAATGCACCAACGATATTCACTTTCCAATCGAACAAGATACTGAAGTCGAAAATCGAAGCATTATTTCGACTACTTATCGTGTACACAGACACAAAAAAAATAAAAAATAAAATAAAAAATAAAATAAAAAATAAAATAAAAAAAAAATAAAAAAAAAATAAAAAAAAAAATAAAAAAAAAAACACACATCATTGTAAAATCAATACATTCATCGTTTCACTCAGAATCTAAAAAACACACATCATTGTAAAATCAATACATTCATCGTTTCACTCAGAATCTAAAATAAAATATAATAATTTGTAAAAAGGCTCACATTCTAATACATTAAAAATATCGAGAATGTTTAAAATTATAAAATATTTTTCTACACTCCTTGAAATCCAATTAAGTTAATTTATAAAAATATATATATATATATTTAAAGTATCTATATTTAAATATATTTTTTAAAAATATTTTTTTATTGTACAGTTATTAATTATACGTTCACATTCTTGAATAGTCAACAATGGATAACGCCATTTGAAATCTTTTACAGAGCGGTCACTTGTCAGAGTATAAATATTATCATGATAAAATGAACAACGTGTGCATCGATTAATAAACTCATTTATACGATATTTTTCTTTAAAATTATCATCAATCATATTTTCAATCAAATTAATATCGCATAACATAGATAATGATGATGTTACTAACGTTTTACAAAATTTAAAAGCTATACTTTCATTCAGATGTAATAATCTTTGTACTTCAATTAACATATTAGAATTATATAAATGTAATAATCGAACATTTTGATTAGGTTTAAATTCTTTAATATGTACAGTCGATAATTTTAATTGTGTTAAAGGTCGTATATAATTTTTACGCTGAACTCCATAATTAGTAAACTCTTTTCGTAAGTATAATAATTTTGTTTTCAACACATGTCGATAAATTATTATATTGATATCATCATAGTCGTATATCTTCTGTGAAGTTACCATGTTCGCGTTCAACTCATCCCCTGATTGCCTCCTCGATCTTTTGACACCACTCTGTTCGGTTTTCATCCTGTTTTCTTCTCGTCCCGTCACCATTTCTATTATCTATATATTAACTGAAAGTCTACCCCGGCGGGTCTTACTAGTGGAATATATAGAAGTATACTGAGGAATATACTATAACTGAATCACCATTTTATAATCGAATTCCCGACTTTAAAATAATATGTTTTCACAGTTAAAAAATGTGGAGTTTAATATCTCATTATCGATGACTATTTATAGTCTATTATGGCCTAATACAGAATATTCATAGTCTAATGATAAATAACAGAGCAACTATATCGTCATTACTAACTTAATTTAGCTGAATACTTACTTCAATATTACTTAAATATTATTTCCCAACGATGCTTTCAATGATAAATTAACCTTAAGCCCTACAACTGTTCTAATAGGGGTATTCGAGGAAAATATGTTATATTATCATCATCATTACAATTGATTATAATTCACTAACCCATTGCAAATTATACCTCAAAACTGTTACTTTATTCATGATAATACAATATTTTGATATATTACAGAGAGATATTTATAATGTAGGTATATAGATATTAGATATATAGTATAGGTGATAAATAAATTTTTCTGCTATTTACAACTATATATATAATACATTATGTTAAATACTTATAAATTAACTAACAATAAATTACGAGAGGCAATTATTTATTATAAAGTTATATGTCGCATAATTAATTAACGGGTATATCTCTAAAAATTTTTTATATTTGAATGGATATAGCGGGATGAGGGCTTGAAACACAGGTAGGTATACCTGTTGGAGAATTACGTGCAGCTACTCAACTGAAATCTCTTATCATCATATAATTTAACATGTATCGATATCCACATTCACACGATAAAGAATCCCGCCGCACTTAAAGACTTTATTCGATTAGCATGGGATTATAAAAAAAAAAAAAAAATCCATGTTATTTAAAATAACCAGCGTAAACTTATAGATCAGACCGTTTACACGGCTGAAGAGTCCTGTACTAAAAATATCTATTTTAGTGAAAAACACTATTGTCCGCATTTACATATAGATTTTACGATTGGGAAGGAGGGAGGGGGTATCAGTCTCGTGTATAAATAAGATACACAGGTTGTTAAATTTGTCATTAGTTAATCGTTCTTCAAGTCTAATTAGGTATTGATTATAGGGGTGGGGGGATGCTGTAGCATGTACTAGACGTTGATCGGAGGGGAAGGGTACGGCTGAGCATGGTCGTGTATGTACGTGATAATAGGCACGCGGATTGAGTAGGATGACTAAAGGTACGGTTTCCCTGCAGCGTCAGACGCGAGAACAGCATGGCTGGGTCAGGCGCGGCGTCTAAACGCGACCTACGTCCAGACCGGTAGTGACGCTAGACGCCGCGTCCAGACGCTGCAGGGAAACCGTACCTTAAGGGTTAGGCTACAGAACATACATTTTTATACATTCGATGGAAACGATTACAACGACGGTGACAATGCTATTTGTTATACTTAATCTAATGAGGGGAAGCAACGCACGCGATCATATACAATTAATGTAATTGTTAATGTTATAGCTAAAATGTATAGAAATGTTATTATTTAATTTACCTACTAAAATATATCACAAATCCATGTATATATATATATATATATATATATATCATATTCATACAAACACTTTATTATATTATACTTTAATATAGGTACTATATAATATAACCATCACTCAGAATTTCTAAAATCGTATAAGATCATCAACTTAACGTTTAGAAAGTTAGTATATACAAAATCTAATGTTTCAACTCCTTGTGATAAGTGATAACACGGAATTGATCGTACAACCACTGTGCCATTTCACTTATAATTCCAATCACAACCGCAGAAATGCTAAACGCTGGAAATACAGCAGTGCCTGAGAGAAACCTCGAGGATTGGTTTCATCTCCTTGCGATAGTGATTGGAATTATAAGTGGAATGACACAGTGGTTGTAACTCGGCTTGACATGCCGCGGGTTGAGATAACCGGACGCTCACACATCACTCTACTCCAGCGGTTCCCAAACTTTCTTCCCATCGCGGTACATTATTATTATTATTATACCGGCAGTACACATTCGCTGAGACATCACGAGAGTGAACTATATATGCGCTCGTGATATTAGTTATTATAAGTCGCGGTACACTATTTGGATAAATATTATATCGAATAATACGTAATGATGTAGGGTATCAAATTACCGTTAATAGGTAATAATATTATTATCTCTCGATTTATATATTACAGAACTGTTCTGTGTATTAAGTTAATTTTTGTATTAAGTTTACCATGGCATACCCTTTTGGGGGAAACACTGCTCTATACTCTGACGATTACATTAATTCATAATGTATATCACACATGTACATGTCTTTACCCACATATCCGGATTACCGACATATATATATATATATATATATATAATACACTCATTCCAATAATAAATAACAAATAATTATAAAACATTTCAGATTAAAATATTGACTGGATGTTTATTATGATGATTAAAAAAAAAATAATAATAATAATAATATAATATAATATAAAGTAAACATTAGGTACACATTTGATGTATTTTCATCACTTGAAAGTAATGTTAAACGACCTCCCCCGTCGCCCGTTGAAAACCAGACTTAGCGTCTGGTTTCCATCTGCATTGTAAAGTGCCTCCTGTTCATCGCTCACGGCTATTGTTCTCGGAAGGAAAACTTCTATTACCCCATCCTCACCGTCGTCGATGGTGCACTTCACTGTCCTACCATACTGCGTCTCTTGATTAGTCATCTTAGTTATGGGATACGGCCGACCCACGGCTAAATCACCTACCGACATAAAACGGGCGCTCGATTGTGCGACCAGTTGTTTTCTTAGTCCCTCCATGATAGATGTCCTGGAAATTAATTACACATTTAATACACGTCTTTCATATTATTATACTCATATGTATTCATTACATGTCTACGATATGATATATTATGTTCAGGATTGAATATGAAAAAAAAAAAAAAAAATATTACTTACTTAAAATTCTTTAACTTCTTTGAAAATCGTCACGGACTCCTTCGTCGATGTTCCTCTACTTGTTACTTCCCGTCGTCGTCGTTGTCGTCGTCGTCCTGATGTTAACTTGAGTAAAGTATAGATCGGTAAACGGAGAACAACTGATATTGAATGTGCTGATACAACGAGTATTTAAGCAATTGGAGATACCCTTCCTCAATTATCCCTCACACATGTATAATATGAGTATGATAAATATTACTTAACATCATTAGGCATAACCACTCTCCCTCATTAGTTATGCGATGACAACATCATCGTTACCCGATCCACTCATAGTGTTAATAGCATATGTCATGTTTTTACACATTTTAGCTATAACATTATCAATCGCGTTGATACACAATAATATGCTACTTTCCCTCATTAGATTAAAAATAACAATAACACTGTCTCCGCTGCCCCCCATCGACCTCGATATCATCACCTAAGGCCTAAGGTGATATTGACATCGTGTTAATGATAATTGAAATTATTGTACAATTTTATCGAACGTGAAAATATACATTGTATTTTCATTATGTATATTACACATGTTTAGGAATATTCAGAACTGTGTTATAATATTAACAGTAGGTAGTCAACGTTGAGTACGAATATATACATATATATTATACTTATAATTTAAAGCTTCGTACAAAATTTTAACATCACATCCATATCTATCACATAGATACCTATACCTCCCCTCCTCCTCATCCCATCTATCACATGGATATCTATCCCACCTAACATCGCCCACGTAACCGACCAGATCCACCCCTCCCATCTATCACAAGTAAATCCGATGATTCTGACTACCTCGCCCAGCCTATAGTTCTATACTATCACATACGTGCTTGACTGTTGGTTAACGTTTCACATTGTTTTAGAGTTCAAATACACACACACACTACTCCCTACTCTCTAGTCTATGAGAGTTAATACCGTGCGCAACCATACACATCATGTCATACCTATTACACATATCACATCA
The DNA here is from genome assembly GCA_949089665.1 of Macrosiphum euphorbiae. Taxonomy (NCBI): domain Eukaryota; kingdom Metazoa; phylum Arthropoda; class Insecta; order Hemiptera; family Aphididae; genus Macrosiphum; species Macrosiphum euphorbiae. The sequence goes on along the minus strand of CARXXK010000002.1, from coordinate 39,126,769 downwards.
TAACCCTCCATAGGTTAGGTTATAAAGTACTAGCCCCCTAATCAGCCTAGTCCATCCGCGCACCTACTATCGCGTACGTGTGTGACAATATACATCATACTACACCATACTTCACTACAATCAATGTCTAGTATATACCACTGAATTAGTAAATTAAATAATACACTACTATCTAAAGCATGTAATTGATATTATATTAGGAAAAAAATAACTATATATATATATATATATCATATTCATATAAACACTATACCTATTATACTATACTATCTTATAAATACCTAGTACATACCACACCATACTACAGGATCCATCGTTTATTTCAATCATTCAATTTTCCGACATGACTACACGGTTACACTGAAGTGTAAATATATACCTATATTTAAACTATAATTACTATATTATGTGCTACATAGATTAATAAAGAAATAAATTTAAAATTGGATCCTACCTCTTCGATATTAGTAGATTATCATTTTATTCGCGATACTCGGAGATTACTCGCGTTAACCGAAGGACTTGTATACTCAAATAAGCGGTGGGGTTATATATGTTATAAATGCTCATTCACCCACCCACGCCATCCATTCGAATATAAAAAATTTTTAGAAATATACCCATTAATCAACTATGTGACATATAAGTTTATAATAAATAATTGTTTTAAAATATAATCTATTGTTAATTAATTCATAAGTATTTAACATAATTTAGTATACAGTTTAAATTTGAGTATATAAATAATTTATTTTAATCTACTTTGTCTTAGTCCCTGTAACGATTAAATTGTTTTAATTAAATGTATAATATATTATATCTCGTGTGTAAAGTAAAAAATATTTTATTTGAAATATCCCTCCTCAGTATTTATACGATATATCGGAAATAGAGGTCTAATATTGTTAAGTTAATATTATTTTATCAAATAAAAAAATAACATTGTATATTATTACTTTAGTATGAATATTCTTACTAAGTTTGAAGTGTAATATTTAGTATTTTCTATGACTTCTAATTGAAAATATTATAATAGTGAGTAGCTAATTATAGATAATTATCGTACGGTGTTATTAATTTAATATGGATATTATTCATATGTTTCATGTTTTAAAATAATTTGTTTTACCCTCTAACATAATATAACATAGTATAAAACTTAGAGAGTTAGCATTTCAATGATTTTCAGATTTTTTTGAACATATAATAATCTCTAAGGGTTAGGCATAATATGTTATATTGTAGACTGATTTCATACATAGAAAAGCCTAAAGCGGGATAGAACGTATAGGTATTTATTATTTTCATATTTATAAAGTATATCAATTTAGGATTTTACTACTGTATGTAATATATATAATTTAAAAAAAATAATAATACTACTATATAACAATAGACATTTTTAAAATTTTTATTATTTACATTGATATAATAATATCATACACTTTGTGTATAATCATTACATTGAAAGACGATATATCGAAATATCATTTAAATTAGATTTGATCGTTTATAATATTATCAGTGGTTGTTAATTTTCCTACAGATATTAAAGGTTATAATTAAAAGTGAAACACTTTCAAATTTAGTAATATCGTATATAGTTGTTGGTGTTTGTATATAATATATTAAAGCGTAATAATATATATGTCTGATAATTAGATAGAATTTTACACTTAGTTAAATATTACTATCGGAAGAAGATAATCGAAGTATGATATATCAGTATAGTAGTTTGAAGTATAATTCTTAAGGTGTGAGTAATGGAGATAATAATTCACTCAGTTATAGATATAATATGACCTCCATAGTTCAGTGGTTAGAGCACTGGTCCTGTAAACTAGGGGTTGGGAGTTCGATTCTCTCTGGAGGTATAACATTTTTTTGTTAAAAAATCGTTATAGTGTTAATATTTATTAAATATAAGTTATACACATAGACTTTCGTATTTCACAACGATTAAAGATGATGAGGTATCGTTAATAATTACTTATTTATATGGTTTACATATTATATAATATCAATGTATTGATATATAATTTAACGGTTCGTTAAATTAAGAAACAAGAATATTCTTGCTAAACAGACTATTAGTTAATCATTTATCATGTTTATAATATTGTTATTATTCTATATTTTAAAACTAAAATAAGATAATATATATATATATCATATATGTATGTGAAATGTTAAACAAACATACCTCATATAATAATGTCTTAGATAACTATAAAGTTACCTGTCATTATGTTGAGAATTATATAATTATACATTTTTGTGATAGACATTGATGGTAGGTGGGGGTAAGGTGTGATATGTACTAGGTATTGATAATACAGTAGGTATAGTATAATATAGTGTTTAAATAAATATTATATAATATATAGAAATGCTTTCCTAATATATCAATTGTACGTTTTAAATAGTATTATATTATTTAATTTACTAATTCAGTGGTATATACTAAACATTGATTGTAGTGAAGTATGGTGTAGTATGATGTATATGGTCTCGCACGTACGTGATAGTAGGTGTGTGGATGGACTAGGCTGATTAAGAACTAGTACTTTATAACCTAACCTATATGGAGGGTTATGGTGTGGTATATGTTAGACATTGATGGGAGGGAGGAGTATGGGGTTGGTATGCACTAGGTATCGATGGTAGGGGAAGGGTATGGTATGAGATGATGATGTGTATGGTCACGCACGGTATTGACTCTCATAGACTAGGGAGTAGGAACAGTCTTGACGGAGTAGTCTGGTTTCGTGAGATTTTCATACTTCTGATGTATGCTTAGAAATACGGTATACTGGTATAGTAGATTTAAGTATAATTTTAAAGGTGAGGGTAATAGAGGTGTATTAGCATTTTATTTATTATAATTGATTAATATAATATTATTTATTATTTATGTAACTTTCAATGTATGCATGCTTGGAGGTATGGTACCTATACTAGAATATTCGATTTATTATTTAAGTATAATTTTCAAGGTGTAGGTGATGGAGGTATATTATATGATGACTATATATTTTAGTGATATACATTGATGTGAGGGTATGGTGTGGTATGTACTAGGTATTGATGGTAGGTAGGGGGAATAGTGTGACACGCATTAGGTATTGATGGATGTGGAAGGGTATGATATGGTATGATGTATATGGTTGTGTACGTACTTGATGGCAGGTGTGTGGATAGGATAGGATGATTAGGGGGACTAGACATCATAGTAGGTGTGTGATGAGGTTAATATATAATATATATATATCACTTATTGTGTAGGATCATAGGGATATGTATGGGAGGTGTAGGGTATTGACGGGTATTGCCAGGCATTGTCGAGCATAGTCGAGCACGTATGAGATAGCATAGAACTATAGGTTGGACGAGGTAGTCAGATTCATCGGATTTACTTATGATAGATGGGAGGGGGTGGATCTGGTCGGTTACATACGTGATGTTAGGTGGGATAGATATCCATGTGATAGATGGGAGGAGGGGAGGTGTAGGATATTTTAGTAGTGGTAACATTTTAAGCCATGGATTGGTAAAATATTATCTACTCATTTACCATGTTAAAAGATTAATGCAGATAATATTTTCAATTATTTTAGGATACATTTAAATTGTTGAAATAATAGCTAAGCATTAGATTTTGTATATACTAACTTTCTAAACGTTAAGTTGATGATCTTATACGATTTTAGAAATTCCGAGTGATGGTTATATTATAGTACCTATATTAAAGTATAATATAATAAAGTGTTTGTATGAATATGATATATATATATATATATATGGATTTGTGATATATTTTAATAGTGATAACATTTTAAGCCATGGATTGGTAAAATATTATCTACTCATTTACCATGTTAAAAGATTAATTCAGATAATATTTTCAATTATTTTAGGATACATTTAAACTGTTAAAATAATAGCTAAGCAATTAGATTTTGTACATACTAACTTTCTAAAAGCAAAGTTGATGGACTTAGGAAAACTAAAATATTTCACCATAAGTGTGAAGTATACAATGTTATATGTATATAATAACGACTTGTTAACAACTATGTGTGAACTATGTTTTGATAATGTCATATCGTGTAGCCATATGTATACTATACATTTACACTTTCACTTAGATGTATGGTATTGGGAAATCATTAATAATTTTATGTTTATTATTATAAGTCGCTAACTTATTACAAACTGTGTTTATCTAATGTATTATTTTAAATACTAGTATAATATTAAATTAAATTATTTGAATTAATTTAATTTTTAGGGATAGACATTAATGGGGGGGGGGGTACTCACGGTATAGGATTGTAGGGGTATGTATGGGAGGGGAAGGGCACTGACGAGCATTGCTGAGCATGGTCGAGCACGGTCGCGCACGTACGCGAAAGGAGTAGTTAATAAGGGATTGTAGGGATATGTATGGGTGGGGGAGGGGAAGGGCACTGACGAGCATTGCCGACATCGATGGGTGGAGAAGGGGTAAGGATAAGAGGGGGAGGTTAGGTTAGATTAGACAAGTTTGCATGATATGCATGGTCGCGCACGTACGCGAAAGGAGTAGTTAATAGGGAGTAGGCTACAGAACATACATTTTTATACTACTCTGGATGTTTATTATGATGATTAAAAAATAAATAAATAATAATAATAATAATACAATATAAATTAAACATTATAGGTATACATTTGATATATTTATTATACGTGCGTAATAGGATGGGAGGGGGTAAGGTCGGGTAGGCTCGGGCACGTGCGTTAAAGGATGGGATGGGAGGGGGATGCTAGCGTACGTGATAGACTATAGGCTAAGTGGGGTAACTGGATTTCCTGGATTTGCGGGGGACCCAGAACCGACCAAAACATACTTCAGAGCTCATCGATTCTACTAACTATACGCTGAACTTCGTGAAACGTAAGTTTATACATGTTGGGATCGATCCGAGTGAGTAGTATAAAAAGAGCGGTTCTGATACCTAGTCCCTAGTCCCTAGTCCATGCGAGTCAATGCCGTGCGCTGCCATTCCCCCTCCATGCCATGCCATGCCTTTCTCCAGCACGTAACCTGCTATCGCAAACGTGTCTGGTCTTACCCCCCCCCCCCCCCCCCACAAATTAAAAAGAAAATATATAAAAATATAAAATATACATGTTGAATATCTGAATAAGTAAATAAAATAATATACTGCTATTTAAATACAATACAATTGAAATATTAGGAAATAATTTATTTCAACAATTTAAATGTATCCTAAAATAATTGAAAATATTATCTGGATTAATCTTTTAACATGGTAAATGAGTAGATAATATTTTACCAATCCACCGAAACACATGTCTTTTCCCACATACTACAATTATCGTTAAATCAGATGGAAATATCCAATGGGAATAATACCAAATGTGAATACCTCACTAATACAGTAATACTACTTATGTATACGAGACAATGTTCTATAATTTATATATAGGATACGTTCGCTCACATTTTTTAAATAAATAAATAAATAATTATAAAACATTTCAGATTACATTTTATGACTCATTGATTTATTGTAACGAAATATAGTATAATAAAGTAAATATTATAATTATAAAATTTAAATACATAATATTATATATATATATCACTTAAATGTTATATTGAATGATCTGCCTCGTCGCCCGTTGAAAACCAGACTTAATGTCTGGTTCCCATCAACATTATATAAAGCCTCTTCCTCGTCGCTGACGACTATCGATCGTGGTAGGAACACTTCAATGATTTCACCATGCCCATCGTCGATGGTACACTTCACCGTCCTCCCGTACTGCGTCTCTTGGTTAACCATCTTACGCATGCCCCACGATTAGATCACCCACCGACATGAAGCGTATGTTCGATTGAGCGATCAATTGTCTTTTGAGTCCCTCCATAATAGATGTCCTATAAATTAATTTCATATTTAATACACACTTTTTTATATTTATACTCATATGTATTCATTTCATGTCTTAGATAATGTTTACGATATGATATATTGTGTTTAGGTTGGATATGGAAAAAGAAAAAAAATAAATAAATATTACTCACTTTGAATTATTTGAATATATCTCTGCTTGAAAAAATCGTCACGATCTCCTTCCTCGTTTTCGTAGTCCTCGTAGTCGTCGTTATTTAACCTCGTTTCACGTTCACGGCTCACGGTATTGATTTGAGTAGACTGGAGTTCGGTGGACGGCAGACAACTGATATTGAATACGCTGATACGGTCGGCATTTAAGCAATTGGAAATACCCTTCTTAGATTACCTCTCATACGTGTATAACGTGAATATGAGTATGAGATATATCGCTTTCCACCATTAGGCATAGCCGCTTTCCCTCGTTAGTTGTACAACGAGAACATTATCACCTATATCATATCGTTCTCGTCCTCATAATCATCATAATCGTCGCACCCCGATCATTACACTCGAACTGTTAATAGTATATGTTATGTTTTTTCACATTTTAGCTATAACATCATCAATTACATTAATTACCTACGATTACATACTCTACCAGTTGTAATGATTATGAAATCTTAGTGACATTATATTTTCGGGCATGAAAATGTTTATTACATATCTATATGCATATAGCATGTATAGGAATATTCAGGCTTATGTTATAATATTAATAGTAATCGACTCTGAGTACGAATATTTACATAATATATATTAAATTTCCAATTTAAAGCTTTTTACACATTTTTAACATCATTTCGATACAGTGAGTTAATAGAAATCGTATCCTGCTAGGAATGATGAGGGTGAAAAAGATCTCTGTGGTAATAAAAAAATATTTTATTTGAAATACTCCTTAGTATTTACACAGTGTAAAACTATTAAACATATCCCTCAATCACATTAAATATATATTTTATCTAATAGATTAAGTATTAGAGATGTTCTGAGTAGAAAATCTGGTATAAAGCCGGGTACCGAGTACTGGCCGAGTAAAATTTATAGCACTAACCGGGTATCGAGTATTGGCCGAGTAAAAATTT